>JAKSZP010017076.1:0-447049 GCA_022478985.1 Massospora cicadina | reverse complement strand
GCTTTAGAGAAACAACTATCCAATGTTTTGTCTCACCTCAAAAGGCTTGAGCAGCATTCTTCCCTTGGCCCTTATGGGACTTCCCTATTATTTTTAAACCTCCTTTCAGAGACAATTTCACACCTGGTGAGGTCAGTATCGCCTCCTTCCTTTATGTTTATGAATCTGCGATAGAAGGAGTGACTGACCTTCAAAAAACCAAGTATATCTTTCCCTGCTTGAGTCAGCTGGCTTAGGAGATCATGGTTCCTCAAATGGCCACACTTACTACCTGGTCGGAGGTCAAACATGTGCTGACTGATGAGCTTGGTTTCAAACAAAGTTTACACCTGCAATATCCAGGCCTTTGTGTGCCTTTGCCTGAAAGAGGGAGATTTGATTCCCTTGTTTGTTGAGTAATTCTATAGCAAAGCTCTACCTCTGTTGCTGGCCAAACTGCTTCCTCTATATGATGCTATTGAGGCTATCGTGGCTAGCTTGGCGTTTTATCCCCCTTTAGAAATGCATATCTCTTCAGTTAAGCACACCTTCCAATCTGTACGGGATATCAAAGAGGCACTGCTAGCAGTTGCTGACTTTCATGAACCTGAACTTCTACAAAAAGCTCCAAAGTGGGAATCAACTCTAACCCCTCCAGCCACTGTTATGGGTGTAACTCTGAAATCCAGCTTCTGCAAAACTACAGCGACAAGACACTCCTCCACCATGTGAGTTTAGTCAGAAACTATTGGCAGTTATGCGGCAGCGCTCCCCTACATCTTCAGTTTTAAAAGATCAGCCGGTGAAGTCAGTTATCCCTCTGCCTGGTTCCCCTCTTTCCAAGCGGTCTACTAAGGTGGATAAAATATCACATCCATCCAATCCACTGCCTCTATCCCCCTCAGCCTCACCTCAGGCTACCCATAGTTCAAAATCTGAAGTCATGGGGCAGCCCATACTGGTCCCTTCTAAGGCAAAAGTCAAAGCCATTATACTTCCAACGCCTCCTTCAAAAGTTGGTACAGCTACGATGCTCTCTTTAAAAGTCAAAATGGTAGATAAGTGCAAAAAAGCCCTCCCTTTGAAAAGATTAACCAGTTTTTCCGCCCCCTCTTAGCAACTCGTTGAGGTGAATTGACAATCCCTCTGATGACGAGTCTGAAGGGGGTGGTGAAGACGCAGGCTTCTATATTTTGGGATCCCAATGGAAGTGCAGATTGCGGATAGGTTGAGGCCTTAAAGAATTGATATAGCCAATATACTACGTTAAACCTATATTCAACAGTTGTTGAGGTTTTGGAGGTGATCAATACTGCTAGTGATGCTGACCAGCTTATTGGGAGAATGATTTGATCCACCCAGCAGATTATATTACTCCAATATTAAAGATAAATACCCTACGATGGCTCAACGCTTTACCTCCTCTCACCGTTTAAGAGGGTCTCGCCCTACCCTACTTTTGGTAGCACAATAACTAAGGTAGAGGTTGCCATTAGTAAGTGTGCGTTCTACCCATCCTTAATATGGGTGCTCCAGTGAACGTGTTCTCTTCAAAGCTCATCAATAAGGTTAAGTTGGCGCCTGACCAGGACTATTCACAAGAGTTTGGAATTGCTAGCCTAACAATACGCGAGCTATTGGATTCTACTCTTCTCTACCCATACCAATTGGGGAACTCCTACTGGTTGCCACCGCTGTTGCCTTTTACAATAATGCATAAATCTGTTCATTGGCACGCAATTTATGATTGAGTATGAGGGAATCACTAAAATGAAACAGGGATTTCTCTCCCTTATAAATTATGAGGTTTCCCTAGTATTTACAACTGGTGATCCTAAGAAGAAGGAATATACATGCATAGGCGAGTACCCTTCTTTCTCCCTTACCCTTACTTATACCACTTCGGTTGAAAAGCAAAAAAGCTGTCTGACTCTGTGGATGCTTCAGAGAGCATTCCATTGTATGCGTCAGAGGAGTTAATAGTCAAAGCGGACGAACAAAAGGTTATAGACACCAAAATTACTAGACAAATCCCCCACAACTGCTTTCTGCACTTAACAAGCATTGATGGAATAAGCTCTTTGGAACCCTGGGGTTGCCAGGTATCCTAGACCCTGCCTACCAGCGACATATCAATCTTCTTCTGGGGAATCTTTATAACAAGGACATGGTTTTAAAGTAGCATCAGAGATTGGAAAAGCCCTGCTGATTCCAATTGAGGACATCCACCAAGTCCATTATATTGGGTATATGCTAGATATGGGACCATCCACTGACCAAATGTTATATGCTTTGCCTAACGTTCATATTTCTGATGATCTAACTCCCGCTGAGCTTAATAAAGTTCATTCTTTTTTTGGAATCATATAATGACATATTCTCCAAATCCTATACTGATATGGGCATATGAAGGGTTGGGCTCATAACATTGATGTTGATGATTTCAAGCCTATTTGATCCAAGCCTTATCAGAAATCAAAAGTTGAGGAGCTCCAGATGATGACGGAGCTTAAACAGTTACTGGACGTGGGGCTACTGGTTCCTTCTCAAAGCTCTTGGTCATCTCTGCTATCTCTCATAAAAAAGAATAATGGTGTGCATTGTGTAGTTATAACTACCGCAAACTGAATAACCTCACCAAAAAAGATATTTACCCTATCTCCCGCATTGATGACGCCCTGGCCCAACTCTGGGTCAAAGTTCTTTTCTGCCATGGACTTGGCTTCTGAATACTGGCAGATGGACCTTTCTCCACAATACCAGGAAAATAGTGCACTTATCTGCAGCGAGGGTCTCTTTCAACCTACTTAACTGTTGGATTTTAGGCATTAAGAGCTCGCTGGTGCTTTTTTATGCCTAAATTCCAACAACTAAGGGATGAACACCACTTATGTTAAATATAATCAAATATTAATAATATCAAAATTAAATTTACAAAGAAATTTTATTATTAGCAATTAGGGAATAGAAAAAGAACCCTCTTGATATAAGACCCTTTAGTCTTTAAATTGGATCAATCGTCAAGGGAAATTTAATGAGACATTCAGAATAGCTTAACTAGTCTAAATTAGGTAATAAGGAAAAGTAGCCTATCAAAGCTCAGAAAACTTGCTTCACTTTGGAAGCACAATAGATGAGGATATATTTCTTGGAAAGATGTACCTCTGAGGTAATGATTTAAAGAATTTTAGCCAACCCCCATTTGATAAAATTGTTTCACCTTGGGGGACCCTAATCATGCTTAAAAGGGGGTAATCCTGCTTAGGTGTTGGAAGGAAATTGGACGTAGCAGGGGGAGAAACCGCTGATGGAATCCCCAAGTTCCCTCACGTAGTTAGAGTAATCTGACTATATGATCATGTGTTTATTGCCCATGAATTATTAGAAATCATGTTACCCCAGTTTTGTGGGGTTCCACTGAGAATTGGCCAGGGTCTTTTGGCTATTAAAATCGTTACTATTATTTAAATCGATCTCAAAATTATTGTGATCTTGTAAATGTCTGAAATTTCCTCTATTTGGCCGATTTTTACCCACAACTTTTTTTCTGAAGCCTGGGAGGCAGATGTCTGACACCAACTACCACAAGGGTTGTGCAATGCGCCTGCATATTCCAACGAGCCATTGACCACATCTTGGAGGATTTGAAGATTAGTTGCATAATGTCTATCTTGATGATATCACTGTCTTCTTACAATCATTCAATGAGTACCTTTATCACAAAAAGGAAGTTTTCCAACGCTTGTGGGCCTCTCATATTAAGCTGAAGCCCTCCAAATATACATTATTCTAAATGAAATTAGATTTCCTGTGTCACGACATCTCCCCAGATGTGATCCAGCCTCTATATGATAAGGTTGAGGCGATATCCAAGGTTCCTGCTCCAAAAACCCTCTATGCAATTCAGGCGTTCTTGAGCATGATAGGATACTACCATCAATTTATCCCCAAATTCTCTCAGCTCAGTGAGCCCTTGTATGGCTCTTAACTAAGAACAACCCTTTCCATTGGGGTGCAGAACAACCCTTTCCATTGGGGTGCAGAACAACTGGCTGCTTTTGAAATGCTAAAAAAGCTGCTGCAGCGATGGCCATTCCTACGCCACCGTGACTATAGTAAACCCTTCATGCTGTTTACTGATACCTTCGATTATACTGTTGGAGCTATCTTGGCTCAACTGGATGAGCATGGGGTTAATCATCCCATTTCATATTTCAGCAAGATGTATTCTAATGCAGAACGCAACTATAGCGTCACTGAGAAGGAGTGCCTGGCCATCTTGCTTGCTGCTAAATATTACCACCCTTTCTTATATGGGACCTCATTTAAAGTGATTAATGACCACGCATCTTTAAAGTGGTTACAAACTATGAAAGATTCCACTGAGCAGTTGGCATTCTGGGCTTTGAAGCTCCAGCACTATGATATGACCATTGAGCATCGATCTGGGATGAGCCAGATGAACGTTGATAGGTTGACTTAGCTTCCCATCCTTAACTTAGATAATAATGAAGCAGAGCGGCTACATGAATTCCTAATGACCCCTGATGCTTGGGAGGATGAGGACGAACCTTTCCAGAAGATGCTAGCTCGAAATTTCCATAATACTAAGGTGGACAATAAGAATACATACAAGAAAGTAGGGGTGAACTGGTTACCCTACCTCTGACTCTCAGAGAGAGTACCTGTCATTATGGAGTTTCATGCCATCCTAGGGCATAGTGGAGTGCGGAAAACTTATGATTGGGTAAAAGAATGGTAATAATGGGAGGGCATCATGGAGACCATCATCAAAGTCCTAGATGCCAATCTGACATGCAAAAAACAATCCAGCTTTAAAACTAAGTATCAATATCATCCTATCTCTCATCAACAGCCCTTCCACACCATAAGCCTAGATGTGGTTGGCCCTCTACCCCAGACTAAAGGTTGAAATCGATATATCTTGTAGGGATTGATCACTTTACCAAATGGGTCAAGGATGTGGCTATGCCAGCTCAGATGGCAAAAGCCACAGCCACTTTCCTCTACTAGTATACATTCACTTGACATGGTTGCCCCCAAGTTCTGCTCTGTGATAATAATAAAAACTTCACCTCCTTAGTGGTGAATATCCTTGCAACCTCCTTGGGCATGCAAAGCTATTTTATGCCTCCTACAACCCTTCAACCAATGGTACTGTGGAAAAGACCAATGGGACCCTGGTCCCTATATTACAGAAAATGGCCACTTCAGACCCTTCACTGGGATCAATACTTACCAAGTGAACTCATAGCCTAACATATCAGTTGCCACTGTATTATTAAAATGTCTCCTTTCTGTGTGTTGTACGGAAAGGAACCTGTGGTAGCATTATTAGCCAAAGACATTTTCACTGATAGGACTGACCCTGAGCAAGCCATGAAGAAGTTGGCCCAGCACATCATTAAGTAACAATCAGAGGCTATGACTAATTTGGCCAAAACGGATACAAAAGAGGTACAAGCTGCTAATGAGCTCTGGCCCCCTCTTCCTTCCTTCCAAGTATCTGAATTGGTGCTTTACTACACAATTTTATCACCATAGAAAAGAGTAACTTGGGTCTATTTGAGAAGGACATTTTTTAGTCACTTGCAAGTGAGAAAGGAGTACTACATCAAATCCCTTGCTACAAGAGCTACTAGCAACTAAATTCATGGCCGATTCCTGCAGCATTATTCCCCCCTAAACACTCTTGAAGGGGGTGATGTCAGACAATTACAAGTCCAATGTTGTATCAAGAGTGATTTGGGTCTTGACTTAAATGAAATCAGCCAAAAGATCCTGGACAATTCTTGGTGGAACCCTCTGAATCAGGGCAATACTTTTAATAACAATAAAACTCTGCCAAAAAGCTTGAGTTCAGATAGCAGGTATATTAAAAATCCTCAGAGGAACCAAGTAAGCCATTTGAAGGTCCCTCCCTATCATACCACGACTCCTATTCAAGCTACACAGCGGAGTCTGGCCTTTCTTATAGGGTTGGAGGGGGCCTTGACAGGTAAAAATATTTTCCCATCAAAAAATTTGGTAAAACACATCAACCCACACCTCATGGATTGATACTACCTATCAACTATTGACCATTCCATAAATGTGAGGTAAGTCTTGACTGATCTGACAGAACATATACAATTTTTTCTATTTAACTTCTATCTCTCAATTCGCTCACTTTTGGTTGAATTTCAGTTTTAATTTAATAAAAACAGCTTTACTCTTCGTCGCCCTATTCATGTTATCTATGTCAATGAGTTTGACGCCTGCTGCCCTCATGTGGGGCAGTGGTGTGCCACTTTCTAATGTTTTCAGCCATTACCAAAATGTGCTTGGGCTGAATTAGCTAGCCATCCAAATTCTTCAGAATGCTATGTCCCACCTAAGGACTTAGCCTTACATCTCACCTGAACCCAGGTGTTGCCACAGTGCCCCCTTGTGCTCCCCTGAAGCAACATGTAATTTGGCCTTTGAGTTGAATATGGTAAGTTGTTCCCCTATTCAGACAAAGCCATTATCAAATTAGGCCATGCTGTTATTCTGCCTACAGGCTTCATCAACTTCTTCCCCTTCAAGGGGTATTTTGATCTTTGCTTCTCAAGTGAAGCTGATGCTGCAGTAGCAGCTACCACCCCCCTGGTGTTCCAGGGCAACCCCCTCCCAAATACTCATACCCAGTTGCCCACTGATACCACTCTTGTGGTTCAGTTTGCAGGCCTCCCTGCCCACCACCACCCCAAAATTTAATGAATGAAATTATCGCTGGATTATCAGAATATGGTTCTGATCCCATAAAATAATTTGTGATTCCCAATGGAGCCACTTGCCTCATAGGCACCCACAACTATGCGACTATTTGTCCAGTATCAACAGAAATAGCCCTCTCAATCCCCCTCAACCATTATCCCCTCTGCCCCAGATCATCATTTTTGTGCTTAAGTGGATGGAGGGCGCACCATTTTCCCTACCTGTTTTGAACTGGACCATTTGAAATGGCGCTTCCCCTCTATCTCATGAGCTGTAGCATCCACACCTGACTCTATGCATGATGACCTCTAGCTTATCCAATAACATTTTTCAAATGGAGCACTTTTCCTTCCCCCTCCCCCCAAAGTGGTAGCCACAGCAACCACTGAATCAACAAATAAAAATTATCTCAATGAACATCTTCTTCTGAAACTCACCAATCAGGATCCAGAATGGACTAAAGTAAGGTCTAAACCATCCTCCCAGACAAATGCAACAGATAACCCATATGCAAACAACTCAATCAAATTCAACCAAAATCCATGGGATTATTAGGTTGAGGTTGACAAATTGGGTGAGCTTATCCCAGAATCTTAATGGGCTGGGAACCCTCTATTTGAAGTGTACCTCAATACTGAATATGCTGCCCAATTTCCAAAGCGCCATTATGTGCCTCATCCTGATGCCACCATATTCAAAAGTGACCACCAACTAGCTGAAGAAGAAGTTGCCTCCCCTAAATGTTGCCCAACCTGTAAAGCCGTTGCAAAATCAGTTGCAGTACTGGCTATGGGCCTGCCACCTCCTATCCTACCTAGTACCATGCTTCCAAAACAGAAAAAAAGACCATCTCCAATACTATCAGGTGGCAAATTCAGCAGAAAAAAAAGTTGCAGTGATTTTAAAGTTTGGCCCAAAGACTCACATTACCCGCAAAACCTTGCAACCATCGCCACCCTACCTAAAGTATGCCTTGAGGTGGAAAAGCACTTGCAGACTATATTTCCACCCTCCTCATTGCACACATTGATTTTCAAGCACCCATGTGGTATTATGACCCCCATTTCCATGATGCGCCCACACCATTGCTATCAGCCTTGTGCCACTACAAGTCCACTACAGATGAGGAAGAAGAGCCTCCCAGTCCCCCTTCACCCATCACCATAGATGTATAGTGGTTTCCGCTTCCAATTTTGTTGGTGTGTTCTGTTTGAATTTCACATCAGTTTGAGCATATCTGTCAATATTGTTTTGACTTTATTTTATTTTATAGTGGTATTTTAGCTTTTTCAAGAATCTGCAATCCCCGTCCCATGGATGGCTTGCTTTGGTTAAATTAGATAAAATATTTTCCTAATTCAGATTTAACTGAGCAATCTGAACTTTGAGCCCTAATATCTTAAATACCCAATATAAACTTATTAAGGGGTTCATTTCTTACTCCCATAAGGCTTATATATATATAAAACACCAACTTTATAGTTTTCTGTGTTTATTTATTTTGTTAATTTTAGTGGTTTTATTCTCCTATTTGTTGTATTTTAGAGAAAAAAGCACCAGCGAGCATCTTAACCAAAAATCTAACAGTATCATTCACCTCCATTAGGTCCCAATTGCACTTGTAATTTTTGAGGTTTTCTAAATACTTCATCATCCACACCATGTCCTCCTGCATCCAGAAGAAGCATTATCTATTTGCTTCTCACTCAGTTTTCTGATATAAAATCTCTTTGACTAATTCACTCTCCTTCCATTTCAGTGACGTGACCTTCCCATATAGATCATAATTAACTCTTTTGACTTGTTCAATTCCCTCCTCAGCTTTCATCACATGCTCCTTAAAATTAGCAAAATTGGATTTTGACGCTGATCTCAGCACGTTCTGGTTAACAGTTTCTAATTCTGTCCACGGCTTCTGAAGTTCAGCGTTTAAAAAGTTGTGATAATTATTGATTCTGTGAATTTGGCCTGAAAGACACAACTACTCCCTGTAGTGAGCACCAGATGAAAAATGTCTGAGCTGCTTACTTAGGCTCTTGAGTTTAATGCACAGGTTCTGGTAGGCGTTGATCAGGTTATTAGTACAAAATAAATTATTTGGCAATAGTGTAGACACTATCACCTTAGTTGTGCTTCCATAACCAACTGACTTTCTTAAACAACAAAAAGACCATTTCCCTTTAATTCTTCTTGAAGAGAAGTAGAGCACTTTACAAGCAATATTCTAACTCAAGGATATATTATCCCTCAACTCTTAACTTAAAAGTATCAAATTTAATAAAATATATAATAGTTAAATTATTCAAGTTTTTACTGTCTGCTTTATTTTACTCAAGGTCAAGTGAATTTATAGTGAATCTGACACCAACTATTATGTTGGCACCTCCTTGGGGTGATGGCTACCATTGCCAATAGATTACCCTCCTAAGTTATAACCTTACTTGGAATTTCTCCTCCTCCTTTGGGTTTAATCATCTAGAATTAAAACATCAGCAATTTCCCTAACTATGTAGCTTATAAGTTGCATAGAAGCGTTGTTGACGCTTAAGCTGCTAATAAGTTCCTTGAGTTGCTTGGCAACAAACTTCAATCAACTAACGTAATTAAATTGCAAATGATACAATTGACAGCTAAACCTTAAAGTAAAATAGCTAGTTGGGGATCATCCCTTATAAACCATTAGCAATCCAGTGGATTTAATACCATTAGAATTGGGTCCCAAAAGATTAACTAATAATATATTAGGTTACTTTCAACAATAGTTATCAGTTTCCTATGATAAATCATTTATTAAGGTGAATCACCTAGTGGTCAAAGCAGATCTGACATAATCTGATTGGGCTGTATGTGCTGGGCAAAAATACCAACAAAAATGTAAAAAGTTTTTAACTACAGTGGTTAATTCTTTGACCTATGGAAAATCTTCTCCTGAAAACACAAGTTCCAATATAACTAACGTTGATACTAACAATATAGCTGGCCTTAACAAAGATTGAGTCTCAAACAGCTCAGCCAGAAATCAAAAAGAATAGCAAAAATCTGAATACCCTTTTTTAGGCTTTGACAAGGCTAAAATACCTGACAACTGGGACTTTATATACCCCCTGAGTACCAAGATAATCTGGCAGCTGGTCACTATGATGTCAGAGGATGCAAAAATATAAATATCAGTTCAGAAGACTATGCGCATGACATTGCAGAAAAAGCCTCAGAGGATCCTCTTTAAACCTTTAAGGTCAACTTCAAATGATAGATAATTTACTAAAACACTATCTAAAGAGAGTTTACCTAATTTATAATTTGAGTGATGAGAATATCACCAAACTGGGAAGCAAGTTGATTTTTCAAACATCATTGTTTAAACCACTGATATTCCCATGCAGCTGCAAGATCCAAAGTATTTATATGAACTAAAGAGCCTCAGTTGAGCTTAAAACCTCAGCCATACACACACAATCATGATAAAGTTTCACTGTATAATTTATAATAAGAGGAATAAAAGATCTCAGAGGATCATGGAATTGGACTCCGCTGGCCTTAAAACAAAGTTAATAAATACAGAATCACCTTATTAGAAGAGGTTTATTTGTTAAAAATCAAGTTCTATTTTATGCACCCCAAATCCTAAGCACTGTATAAGCTTTCCATATTAATATCAATAAAAAAATGTTTTACAGAATCTGCTTTTATTATTGTCATTTTGTTTGGTGCTAAAAATGCTAAGTATTATTGTCAAAAAAGCTCATATTTAGCCTACATGTTGGCAGAGGTTGAGTGGAGCTTCAGTGTGCTTAGAAACAGCCATTGATATGTTTAAAAGGCTTCAACAATGGTTGGACATTCTTGGAACCATTACTAAAATTTTCATGTACATAAGGACAAGCCTCTCCAGATTTTTCGGTATTGAACTCTGTGAACAATTAGTTGAATTATTTCAGAGGGACTCAACATTATCTATCAGTATATCCTGAGTTAGCAGGACAACTATATGTTATAAGTTACTATTCCTCTATAGAATAATTAAATATTTTGTTTTAGCATAAGTTTTAATAATTTGTTATTTAAATAAGTAAACTATATTTGTATAACATTATAAGCTCTAGGCTGTGAATATTTATAAGTGTTTTAGCTTAATCTGAGCTTATAATCTATATAACTAGCATAAAATAAGAAAACTTTATTCTAGTAACATCTAATTCAAGTTCTAACTGTTTTGGATTTATTAACTTAAACAGATATAATTTTAGCCTTATAGTCTTTAGTCTTTTAAATATGACTAATGCACTAAAAACTGATAAGCTTTTATATAAAAAGGTGTTATTAGTTTAGCAAAATCATGCAGTAAAGAAATTAAGAAAGTATTAATTCCCCTAAGATATCAGTAGTTTACAAAACTAAAATTTAATAAACCAAGATAGTGTGTATATTATAATCAGTAAGTAAAACATATGTTTTATTGGTAATATTAGTTATTTGTAAATTTTACAGATATGGATAATATTAAATATATATATGCTGATAGTTAACATTATTATAAATTAAAAAATAAAAATTAGCTAATAGACATTTGTATTTTATTTCAAGTTAATTACCTTAAAATGGTTAAAAAGGTAAAGTTAATTATATATCTACTTTAAGAAGCATAGATAATTTAAAAAACAATAAATCTCAAGCTAAACTTATATAGAGGGTTACTAAATGAATGGTATCCAACGTTGTTTTTAAACAATAGCTCACATGTCCTAAGAATCAAGAAACTACAGCTAGTATAGAACTTAATCCTTTCATGTGATGAGTTTTAAGTTAACCTTGCTGTTACACAGAAATAGCTAAAGAATGATCCAAAAAGCAATAAATTGGCTGAAAAATTCCAAAAAGAAAATAATGGAGCAAAAGTGATATAAAAACTAGAGAAGTAGATAAAATAAAAGTTGATAGTATCTTTGCAATCAAGAGCAATGACCTAATTTAGAATTCTGAGCTAAGTAAATTAGCGCTAATCAAGATATTTTGATCAAACAGCTAAAGTTTATTAGATTTTTCAGAATTTACATCACAAAAAATTTTTAGAGGGTTAGATTAAATTTATACAAAGTTATCTTTTGGAAGATATGATAGGATATAACATGATTGGATGCTTTAAATCTAAACACAGATTCTTATAAAAAGTTCTAAAGTGAGATATGCATCTTTATCATGATTCTAGAGTTTGAGATTGAAATTTAAGGGCTTTTATGAACTTAATAATGTAAAATTTTGATGCAAATAAAATTACCTGATTTTAATAAAATAAATTAATTGCCTGAAAAGTCTCTTTTTTAGATTTTTTCTGAAATTGGAATGTCCAGAAAAGTTTTGATATAATGTATAGCAATTTATCAATAAAACATATTACTATTTTAGTAGCTTAGCTTGAGAATTTCTCTAATAGGTTCTTAATCTTTTTAAACTTAAAAACTCTAGATAGTATGGAAATAGGAACATATGAATGTATAAATTTTAAATTTTATTCGAGGTGGGCCGACCTGGGGACGGTACCGCACCGATTAGGAAAGTGAAGAAAATGGGAAAGGAGGATAAAACCCGGAAAACCTCCATGCGCGGCGTATGATAGGCCAGGAACTCCATGGACCGCCTTTGCTATTCGCTATCTCGGTTCGGGGCATTGGCGCGCAAAACCAACAGTCAAAATCGTCCCCTACCCAAAGTCCATTACCGGGATCGAACTCGGGAGGCAGTGGTAGAGGGTCCATACTCTACCACTGGGGTATCCTCCCCTAACATATGAATGTATAGAATCTCATAATATGGATATTTGTTATGAATATGGGTGAAAGACCACCTGACTCAAAGCGCCTGATAGTAAGCTTTACAGATATGTTGGCATATAATAATTAATTTTAAGCAATATAGTTATCCTTAAATAGTGTCTGAGTTAATTAAAGGAGAATTAAAGTAGAACTTTACAAGTATCAGAGCTATAACCATATGAAGTAAAATTAATTAGAATGCTCTTAATTATAGAAACTGTTAGTAATAGGTTATGATTATAAAACCATTGACTATAAGTATATATCCTTCAAGATAAACTACTCAATAATAAATAAAGCTTAGTAAATATATCTTAGTTAAAATAATCATATCATCAATATAGATACATAGACACTAAGAGTATAAATTACAGTAAGATGCATTTAACAATACAAAAAGCTGTGTATAAAAAATTAACAATTTTAAGTATTAAAAAATTATAATATACCTTTCTTTTTACAATTAAAAGCTAAAATATAAGAATAATATACAATATTTGCAAGTAAATTTTTGGGGAGCAGGTATCTAAACATATTGACTGATGTACTGACTAACATCAGAAACCTTCAAGTCTGATAGGTTCAATCCATTTGGATGAGTGGGTGAGAAGTGGCAAATATTATCAAATCTGAAACTATTGAGTCAGGTATAATCTATTTGGGCGAGTGGGTGAGAATTGCCAAATATTAGTTAATTCACCAAATTGCTCACCTGAAACTAATTGAGGCTGATAGGTTCAATCGATTTGGGTAAGTGGGTGAGAATTGGCAAATAGTATTGAATAATTCACCAAATTGCTCACCTGAAACTAAATAAAAATCAGTATTAAGTTTTAAGTAGATTAAGTAAAGTTAGAATAATCAGCTCACCAGCCACAAGGGCAACAGCAAAGCAGTTAGCCTGAGTGTTTTGAGAGTAGCACTAACACAGCCTTTAGGCTGTCAGTGTGAGCTTATCATCTGATAAACTTTGAATACCTTAGCGAGGCGTGGATATCTGGATGTTAGGTTTATATAATTAAAAAACCTGCTTAATTTGGTTCCCCTAATTAATAAATACTTTAGCAAGTTAAGTAGAAGTTGGGGAGACCCCAGTGGTAGAACAGGGACCTCTACACTGCCTCCCTGAGTTTGATCCCAGTAAATAAACTTTGGGTAGGGAATGATTATGATTGTGTTGGCATTGCGCACCAATGCCCCAAACTGAGATAGCAAATAGCAGAGGTGGTCCATGGAGTTCCTGGCCTATCATACACTATGCATGGAGGTTTTCTGGGTTTTATCCTCCTTTCCCATTAATTCAAATCCTCTTCATCAGTGTGGTATTGTCCCCAGGCTGGCCACTTCAAATAAAATTCAAAGTAGAAGTTGATTTAGTAGTTTGGAAGACGTCACTTGCACAATAATTTTATAAATATATAAATGTTTAGTTATTTTCTCTTTTTCATACATCACTTTTTAAATAAAAAAGTGAACTGAACACGAATTGAGAGAGCAACCAACTGCCAGTGCGCACTGCAATTATAGAGCAGTGAACAATGGTCAATCACCCAAGTGTAGGGAAGTCAATCTGCCCATCTGTGCACATCACATAGAAATGGACATCATGCCTGCACTGATATTAATTAACAATAATAATACAAAGGATGCACAATGGACATACCATCTAACAAACTTCCCGCTGGCCCAAGCCCCCACATGACTAGAAATGGGGAAGGGCAATACAACACATGTATGTCAAGTAACAATCTGGTGACACGAAAGACAATGAATTGTGCAAATGAGTCAATGGGTCATGGGGCCCTTGTGACTAGTGCAGATAATGGGGTCAACTCCCTAGGATTGGTGACTTCCAACAACCAGACAACAAGAGAAACCTTCTGGGAGTGAGGCCCAACGATGAGAACAGTGGTGTCAGGAATATTTCCCACTGAACCTCAACCAGTAGAGGGGATTGGGGCCTTGCAGGGTGAGAAAATTTTTGTGGAAAAAACAAAAAACCTGGATGAAGTATTGGTAGGATCTGAAACTGACTCAGATTTGATTGACGAAAATCAGCAGCTCAAACCAACAGAGCAAAGCTATGAAAAGTTTTCTACTAACATGGAGAAACTTACTGAATCCACTTGGGGTATTTGAGTGAAGAAGTCGGGCTCCAATTCTGAAAAGGCCCAGTTGGGGGGGTTCATGGTCCCCAACCAAAAAGGATTCAGCGACATAAGAAAATCATCAGGTGTGATCCCCAATACACCATTGGGTGCAATCCCTGACAAATTCATGTTGACAGGGGGCTCTAGCTCAACCATGAATTGATGATTGATCCCAAATAGCCAATTGCCAAACCAATACAATCCATTGGGGACCAACCCTGATGGGGGTGAAACTATATCAGGGACCAAATCCAAGGGATCAGACACCTGAGAAATTTGGCAAAAAAACTAAAAGTACTACCAGAAGGGGCTGAAACTCCAACAGCAGTCAAGTCAGCAGCCAGGGCCCCGGTAAAATACACCCTGATCCAGTCAGACATGTTGGCATGCTGAGGCATGTCCACCCACGAGGTCAAACAATGGGAGGCCCTCTAGTTCCCATACTCTACGGTGACTCAGTGGGTCTCCAAAGGTATTAAACCAGCCATTGTGGCTATGTGGCAAGACCACAAATTTTCCACTAAAGTGGCCAAACGCTGGCTCAACACCCAAATCTCAATTGACATGGTGGTACTATTCAAAGTGTCATGAGTTGGGGCCAAAGATGCCCTGGAATGGATGAAAATCCCCATGGAGAACAAGGAGTTCAAGGCTGCAATCTGCAAAGATTTAAAACAGGCAGATGCAAAGGCCTGGATGGAGGCTAGCATTAACCTTTTAAATGTGATGGAGTACAACAAGGCAGGCATTAAAGCACAATATGCCCAAGCCATTGGGAACTCGGGCCTCAACCCAATAGATTTAGCTGAGTATGCGAAATGATTCCTGAACGCCTCTACTGCCCTTAAATGTGCCCAACACTCCATTCCAGTGGACACGGCACTGGAATGGTATAACACTACTTTCTCCCCAGAGGAGGCACTAATGTGGATCACAGCCAGGTTCAATGCCACCGAGGCCTTACACTGGTTGTACACCTGAATTCCACCAGCCACTGCATCAGACCTGATGAAAGCGGGATGGACAAAGGAAAAAGTGGTGGAATGGGAACCCTTCCATGTTTGGTCGCTGGAAGAGGCCATCAACTGGTCCGCCAACGGATTCACACCAATGGAGATGAAATACTGGTTCCAAGCGGGGGCCAGTATGGACCTAGTGCATGAATGGGCAGAGCTGGGGGTGACTAAACTGATTCACAAAACTCTTAGAGGCTGACCATTCCCAATTGAAAAGTGGAAAATCTGGCGCGATGCCACAACTATCACCGAAGCTGCAAACTGGGATGCAGCGGGGTTCACCCCTGAATCAGCCCAACCATGGATGGAACACAAGATTTCACCACAGGTGGCAACAGCGATGAAAGGGGTCATGACCCCAGACTTAGGCAAGAGTGGCTCAAAGCGGGGATCATCATTGAAACTATCCAGGATTGGAAGCAATCCTTCCTGGAACTGACGCTAGTGGTCCCATATGCCACTGAAGGTTTCACCCCTCCAAAGCGCTCCAATGGAGTGAAGCGGGTGTTCCAGAAGCCATGGCATGAGTATTTACAGATGGGGCTGGAATAGTGTCACAGTAAGGGACTGGTGCCAGCATAGCTCAATTATGCTGGAGGTCCTTCAAAAATACCTCCACCCAACGTGCGGCCTGGAATCCACCCTCAAGTGGTACCAACTGGGGTTCTCACCGTCAGATGCCCTAGAGTGGCAGAGCCTCGAGATTGGAGCACAAATGGCTAAAAGCATCAGCTGCTGAGGTATCAGCATCCACCAGATCAAAGCATTCCTCTACTGGGGGTTCAGCCTTGACAAATTGATAAGTTAGATTTTGAAGGGAAAGACCCCCACCAAAGTACCTAAACCAAGCGTGAAAACCAAATTCTACAGTGCCGCAGTGGCGCATACTGAAGACAACACCTGGAATGGAGCAGGTAACCACATTGAGTACATCCATCAGTTGATCAGCGGGGGCTTTACAGACTGCCAGGCACTGTAATCATACCTAAAGGACGCTATCCAAATCCACCTGCAGCTAGTGGAGGAGGAGGAATGGTCTGACCTGATAATGTCAATTTATCAGGAACTCAATGAAGCCCTAGCCGGAGGGGACTTTGGTCACCACTGGGTACCTGAATGAGGCTATATAGATATAGTGATCCCAGGCGAATTGGACCACAAGAAACTCCTCAAAATTGGCATCAAATACAGGGGAATTTATCTGCAAACAGAACTGAACAGATATGCCATCCAAACTGCAAGGTTGGTAACCATCCATAATCTCCCCACTGATTGCAAATGGTAGTGGGTGCACAAAGCAATCTGGACCAGATTGTCATACTATGGGGAAGTACGAGAATTTTGGCAAGCTAGTGGCAATTACATTCCAAAGTGCCTCCACCCTCAGACAGTGGAAGCGCTATACAAACTGGCACCCTGGATGAAACTGAACAAAATTGTACTACCCAGATTCATCCACCTGCCCAGCCTCAATAGGGTAGTATACGTCAAACAGGAGGATGCCAAACAAGTGTGCCAGTTCTGTTACCAGACCGGCCACACAATGGCTCAATGCCACCATCATAAGGGTACAACTACATGGGAATATGAATATGACCCTATCAGGGCAATTACCAAAGTGGGTACCAAGACTTTCCTCAGCCTGAAAGCCAGAGAATGGATCCCATGCAACCTAATGGAGGTAGCGGATATGAAACGCCAGCAACAAGAATTGGACCTGGCACATAGAGAAGCGTGGGAATGAGAAGCGGCAAAGTGACCTGAAGTGGATGATGAACCATTTATAAATTTGAACCCTGAATCTTATGCAATGGATGAGGGAACCAACCCCAGACCAACAGAGAAACGTCCAACCCAAGCAAAATGGACAGTCTACGAGGAGGAAAGATGGCAGAAGGCAAACCCAAAAAAGTCTCCCAAGCAAGGGTGGACGCTGGAAGACAAAAAATTGAAATCAAAGCCTGACAAGACAAAAGGGAATACAAAATTGAATTGGAAGTCATCGACAAATAAACCTGAGGTGACCAGTGAAAAATCAGCAGGAGCGACAAAATTGACAAAATTTAGACAGACAATCACCGACTAAAAAATTGAGTTCTGCCACTAAATCGAATGAAGGGGTGCAAATCTGACTGATGGATGAGGGAGAATCTGCCACTCCACCAGCAGGGGATAAGGGGCACCTGGACCTGATCATAAAACCATCCCCATTATCCATTGACAGGGAGATGGGGATGGCAACTGAATTCCCAGTACACAGGATGCCCAGGAATATAATCCCAGTCCCAACCAACTGACCCCTAAAACCAAATAATGCACCCCGCCAACCATTGATGCCACCATCATTGACCAACCAGACCTCAGTACGGGACTCAATCCACAACCCAGACAACGCTAAACCTCATACCCGTAGGTCAGGCAGCTGGAAATGAGGATAGCGACTACAAATGCTCAGGGGATGGCAAGCATACAAACAAGGAGGAGGAAAATGCACCATTTAAAAACTAATAATAATATTGACCTAATTTTTATTTCTGAAACACAAGCTGGTAACCAAATGTAAATGGTGCCAAGCTCAAACTGTGATGCAAAAAACCACCTGTGGTCCCACCAGATAGGCTACAAAGCCCTATGGAGAGGCCATGTGGCAATAGTCGCAATGGACAAGAAAATAGACCTGGAATTTGTGGAAGAAACTCACGCTGGTAGGATCTTAATAGTGACGGCTACAAACAGAGAAACTGGCAGGAGCATACAAGTGGTAGCAGTCTACGCCCCACCAAAGCACCACAAAAACCATATTTTTTGGGAATTCTTAGCAGAAGTGCCATCTGAAGCGATGACCATAATAGCAGGTGACCTGAACTGTTGGACAAATGTGAGCTGGGATATGTTCCCAACGAGAGAATGTCCCAACAGTAAGGCTGACGAGATGCTCACTTATCTAGTCAATTTTGGGGATGTGCCTGGAGATTGACAAAGAGGACGATGACCTGGACAACCTAACAAAGTGGTCATATGACGCCGCTGGATCCCACTGTCAGGATCACGTTTAGACTACATCCTAGTTTCATTGGATCTCAAGCCGATGACTTCCAACAGCGAGGTTAGCATAAATGCCAAAAGTGACCACATGGTTGTCCACATGGATATTGATCTTAATGATCCTCCGAGGAACCGCGAGTGGCAACTGGCACCAGCCATGCTGAGGGATGGGGAATGGCTCTGAAAGATTGACGCTGGAATGGATCAACTGGCAGCATATCTGGACAGCCGCCCAGAGTTGGACCTGATAGAACGATGGACCTGTATCAAAGTGAAAATGAAGCACAATAGTATGAAGCTCAAAAAAGTGACCTCTTACAAGTGAACTGACGCCATGAAGCAGCTGAAATCTAAATTAGAAAGGGTGAGGCTCACCTGGCGGAACAGTGAGGACTGGTGGAGTGAGTACCAAACAACACACAAAAAGTATTGGACCATAATGATGAAGCAATACTCAGAGAGACATACCAATGTGACTTACCAATATCAGAGTCTAGTGGGGATGATGACCAAAGAGGGCCTGAAACACCTCAAGGAAATTCATACCAAGGCTAGGGTATGGGAAGTGGATACAGCGGAAGGGGAAGTATCAACAGACCCCAAAACAATCAAGCGCGAGGTTGAACTTTTTTATGGTGATCTTTTCCGACAATGAGAAATGAGCAAATCAGTGACAAAAACCCTTATTGACATGGCCAAGTGGCATTGGGGGGCTGTACACTGGAAGATTTAACCAAGCTATCTGCCAAAATCTCTATTGATGAAGTTAAGAGGGCGCTAAAGGAGTCACCAAGAATGAAAGCACCAGGCCCTGACAATATATGTGCATAAATATACAGCATATTCTGAGACCGCATCGCGCTGGAGCTCAAAGCCCTCTTCAACCACTGTTTACAAAATGGCCAACAAATTCTTGGAGGCCAAGAGACCCGAGTCATACTTTTGTACAAAAAGGGCCTCAGATGCCAACTTCAGAACTGGCGCCCAATTGTGCTATCAAATGCCAATTATAAACTGCTCATGCGCATACTATCTAACTGACTGATGGCAACAGCACCATGCACTCTCCATAAGGCCCAGAACGGCTACGTCAAAGGCTGTAGTATATGGGACAGCATTGGTTCAGTTTAGAGCATACTCCAGGATGTGAGGGGCATCAAACAGGGGTACATTATGTTCCTCGACATGGAAAAGGCATATGACTGAGTAGCGTGGTCATTCCTTCATGAGGCACTAAAGGCAGTCGGTATCCCTGACACATTTTGAGCATGGATAGCAATGCTATACTCAGGCCTGGTAATGAAGGTAATTGTTGCAGATGGCATAACCAATGAAATCCCTGTCGGGCAAGGTCTCCGCCAAGGTGACCCTATGTCACCAATACTCTTCAACTTTGCAGCCAACATTCTACTGGTGGCAGCGGATGTGAAGCTCTGGGGTTTAGTCTACCCTAACCAAATGCCACTGAAGATGCTAGCATTTGCTGATGATATAGTAGTAGGCATAAGCTCACTGACCGACCTCCAGGGCACTGAGGAACTATTAAACCTTTATCAGCTAGCATTGAACGCAAAGATCAACTTGACAAAAACCTCAGTGATGAGGGTTGGCAACCCGAGCTTCAGCCTGCCAACTGACACAACGCCAATTATGAACTCCCAGACAGTCCAATACCTCAGGATACTCTTCAACGACAAGGGACCAGTGGTACTGGAGACCAAACAGGAAGTTTTATCAAGCTTATCAATCCAAATGGCATGCTGAAAAAGCGCCAGACTATTCCTCGAGAAGAAAGTTCAGGCAATAAACAATTTCATCTTCTCAAAGTTGTGGTATGTTGCTTATATGCTGCCAATGAGCTCAAACTTAGAGAAGAAAATCAGGCAAATGCTCTGAACCTTCTTGTGGTTTAAGGCAAAGGCGGCGCTGATACCACTGGAAGCCCTGTCAAAACCAAAGAATGAAGGAGGCATGGGCCTCCTGGACTTCAAATCTCACGCCTGGCATATATGGGGAAGTCATTCCTGAAGCTAAAACAGATGCACATGCGCTACCCGACCCTAGCATGGGGTGTGAACTGGGAAAGAGCCTAAGGCCTCCAAGAGCTGGTCTCTCCTCACTCATTACATGAATGGATGGCACACCACCCACGGATAACCTCCTGAAAAGGTACTCCACACTACTGGCAACTATGCAATTGGGCCATGCGCCAGGGCGGATGGTCATTTGAGCAATTGGACTGAGAAGCTGACCAAATTCAAAGGGATGTCAAAGCATGTAATTCTGCAATGAATTCCACAACAAGCTGGGAGGAGTGTAACCAAATCTCCGATTAATATGCTACCAAGGTGATCAGAATAAGGTACAAATTGATGCTGATAGAATATGGGGACCTACTCCTGAAACTGGGGCGCAATCTGCCCACCCGTCCACGAATCCTAAATGACTGGACTACCAAAAGCCACGACATCAACTGCCTGATGAAGGAGTTGATCTCAGGACTGAACTCCCACTTAGTAATAGCCAAACAGCGTTTGGTAACCTGGCGGATCCTAAATCAGGCATTCAAATTGGGCAAGCACTGCGGGCTGGACTACCAGCATAAAGAATGCCCCATATGCGCTGAACCAGAGGCAGACATAGCCCACTGTTACTATGAATGCGCCATGTTTATAAAATACTGGTCCATGATGTGCTACATCCTATCAGGTGAACAATTGCCACCGGGAATACATCCATCACAGGATCTTTTCTTCACAAAAACCCTGAAAATGGCTATGATCCAACTATGAGCCTTCATTTACCAATATTATGTATGGGTAATTCACTGTGCACTCGTCGCCAAGGTTTTGAGCAATGAGCGCCCCCACCTCAGAGGTTTGTTATTGAAGACCATTCAGTTTTTTTCCAATCAGCTCTGTTGGATCTCAGAATTTTCGCGCCTAATCCCCAGGAGTTATAAAGCCACATGACTGGCTTTCCCCACTGGATTGCTCATTGTGTGCAATGAGGCAACTAATTGACTGAGAATCAAGTGGCATGTAAGCCTATCAATGCTAGAACCATGGCTAGCAATGGCGATTGCAGATCAGCAATGGTCAGAGGTGCTAGAACTCTAGCAGCCCAAACCCCCAGTCCTTTTTACCCTTGGCCAAATCTGTCATTTGAACATGACATAATAGTGGGGGTCAGCCCCAAAGACAAGGCTGGGCGCCAGGAGACCCAGAGGGTGAAGTTGCAGGCCCTTCCTGACCTGAGAAACACCCTGGATCAATGCTGGGTTTGGGCAAAATATGCCCAGGTTGGTCCTAGTGGTGCACCAAACGCCCAGCCCCTGATGACAAGCCAGGCGTTAAAATGGATGATATACTGAATGAACACAGATGGTTCAATTTAGTTTATCAAGGAGCGGGGTTTCAAAACCTGTTCCATTTTTTAATAACGCGCTCAGGCCAGATTAAACTTCAATCAGTAACTTGAGTGAAGTCAGTTTTGGCCTATTCATTCAATTCAGATAGCAGTGTCACCTTATTGGTGAGTTGGTGCTTGGGCCCACTGCGGCATTAACCCTATTTCTCTGGTTGAGTCTAAATACGTTTTCCCTGACCAACAGTCCTTGTTGGTCAACTCCCAAAATAAACCTTTGCCCCATTTTACGCTATTTTGAATTTTATATGATGTTCTGAATGCTCCTGTGCGCGAACCTCTTTGAGGAGGTCTCACATTCTGTTACCCTTGCCATTGCAAGGACCTTGCAGCTCTCACCTCGTGCACCATTTGTTCACCCAGGTTCCCTCCAACCTGGGTCGTTTATCCCCTATCAATATGTGCACCGCGTCGTTTTTACTGGTGCTTTTCTTATAATATTTGCATTTTTGTGCTTAAACGATTATGGCTCCAGCACCCTCTGCTGGGCTCTAATCACTCTGGCCCTAATGGCTAGTTCCCTGGCGTTGGCCTGGTGCACCGCGCACTGCCACGCTGGGAATGGGAGAGTTATATTTACTCTCCTTACATTAGTCAACCAACAACATTTTCTTATGTGCACAAACTTTTTCCGTGTGGAACTTTTCTGAGGAGGTAACAGTGGCCGTCAGCTGTGGGCTCAAGCTGCCATTAGCCGCACCGCTGTTCCCTCTTTTTCCCAAAGGTTGGAGCAACTTGGCGTTATTTTGGTTGCCTTCAACTGGAAAGTATCCACCCTTTGTGTTTGTACCTGGTGGATTTGAACACTTCGATGTCTGGAAGTTTTAATTCCCCAAATTTTCACCAAATTTATTAAAATTCATTCCAATAAATGAATTTTCCCTCGCCAGCGCATTCAAACAATGCCAGTGGAATTGGCACAGATAAACCTGGTGGTGTTGGCCTTGGATACCTTGGGCATTTCATCGCAGTTTCAGGGATAGGGTCATTCACGTCTAAAAATGTGTTTTATAACAAAACCCTGGACTTTATCCCTGAACCTTTTATTTTTTCATATGGCTTGGATGAGGACCTTATTATGGTGTATCAAATTACCCCTAAGAACCCACAGTTGACCTCTACCATGATTTGGCGCACTCAGGAAGTGGAGAAGGAACTTCGTTTAAGATATAATTAAGTATATGCACCTGCAGAAGGCATGGTGGGGTATGCAGCCTCAGTATAAAGAGTGGCCAAATATCCCACCCCCTTTTCTGATTCCAAAACCAATTCTGTGTGCAGGCTTGAGCCAGATGATGATAATTTTGGTGAAGTGTTGTCATTATCTTCAATAAAATAAAGACCATTCTGGGTATTTTCTATTGACTGCCACCCTTTCCTCGCCTTTAGGGAAGCTCACCACTACTATTTTGGTGGATACTGGCGCTTCTGGAAACTATATGGACCAGTACTTAGCCGACTACCTTGGGCTGAGTTACTTGCCAGGTGATGTGGTTAGAGGAGGGGCGTCCCAAGGTATTCCCACTCTGAAGATCTTTGGGACAGTGGACTATCAGGTTGGCAAGTACCACTTGTCTGATCACTTCAGTGCAATCAAAAACCTCCTGTTCCCTATCATTTTGGGTGTGGAGTGGTGGCGGAAGTTTGATGTAAGAACTAACCTAAAGGAGAATAACTTGTCTCTCACCATGAAGAATGGTTGCACATTTGTTGTGCCTTTGTCAGAAGAAAACGCCCCAGGCAACTTGCCCCACTGGCCCCACCATATCCCTTGTATCCTTGCCTCAATGCAGAAGCCCTCAGTGGAAATTCCTATCCCTTCTTGCTTGGAGGGTTTGGAATCCTCTTTTGATGCAGCATCTGCCAGCGCACTCCCTGGGCACTCTGATTTTGATTGTGACTTTAAGCTCACAGTGGATCTGGTGCGTATCTCTTCCTCTATTTACCCATTGACTGTCCGGGAGGAGGAGGCGTTGGTGTGGGTAAAAGAACAGTTAGCCAAGGGTGCAATTTTTAGCGTACCTCCCCTGTATGCTCCCCCTACTCTTCATGGAGAAGTCTGAGGGTACCTTATGCCCCTGCGTAGACTATGGTAACCTTAACAACATTACTGTACCAGACCTCCATCCCATCCCTTTGGATTCCCAGATTGCACGCTATGTGAAGAAGGCGAAGGTCTTCTCCAAGCTGGATTGCCTCAACGCGTTCAATCAGATCCGAATTAAAAAGGGACAAGAGTGGTTGACCGCATTCCAGACCAGAAAAGGGATCTTCCAGTTTCAGGTCATGCCCTTTGAGCTTAAGAATGCCCCTGCTATCTTTCAATGCTGCATTGATGCAGCATTGAGGGACTTGTTAGTGGTATGCGCGGTTGCCTACATGGGCAATATTATGGTGTTTTACCCTTATCCTGAGTCCCATGCAGTACACCTTTGGCAAGTGGTGGAGCGGTTAAAGGCAGCCAGCCTTACATTAAAAATTTCTAAGTGCGAGTTCTTTAAGTCCCAGGTCACGTTTCTGGGCAACGTCATGTTTGACCAAGGACACATGATAACTCCAGGCAAGGAGAAGGCAATTTGTGAGTGGCTACCCCCACCTCAGTTAAGGAATTAAGGAGCTTTTTGGGGACGTGCATGTTTCTCAAGAAGTTCACTCCCAATCTGTCTGAGGTAGCAGCTCCTTATATAAGGCTAGCGGTGCCAAGGTGCTTCAGTGGTCCCCCACTTTGGAGGATGCTTTCCAAGCAGTGAAGTGCACCCTTTTGTCCATGACTGTTCTTTGCCATGTCAACCCTTCAAAGGAGATCATTGTGTCAACTGATGCCTCCAACTTTGCCATAGCGGCCACCTTGTTACAAGTAGGCGAAGATGGGATAGAGCATCCGGTGGGATATTTTTCTAGGAAAATGTCTCTGCCAGAGTTGAATTATGCCATTTACGACAAGGAGTTACTAGCAATGGTGGAGGCACTGTCATATTGGCATCACCACTTGCATGGCTCTACTCAACCATTCCACATACGTACAGACCACCATGCCTTGCTGTACTACCGCGCGCCTCATGTCCTAACCCCACCGCAGACCCAGTGGCATGAGACCCTTGCCCAATTTGCATTAATGTATGAGTTCACCAAGGGCAAGGATAATGGTTTGGCGGATGATTTGAGCCGCAACCCTGCTTCAGCCCTGACCCCACAGGAGGTAGAGGTGCACAACACCCAGGTTATAATCCCTCCAAGTAAAATTCTGTCATTGCTTCCCTCTCCCCTGGCTAATGGGCCTGTCAAGAGAGTGTCTGTAACTCTCTCATTCCCAGCAAGGTGATGTGGGATGCAAACCCACATTGCTAGGGAACTAGCCGTTAAGAAAAAGGGTGAGAAGACACCTCAAACGGGGCCTGTGCAAAAGGTACCCCAGGCAAGGGTGTAGAACGCAACATATAAGACCAGGTAAGTTAGGAACATAACAGCTTGAGTGGACCACAGAGGGGAGTCCATAATCAAGTGTAACTTGGCGTCAGGGAGCTTGGGTGCCTCGATCTGGAGGGGACCTGGGCGGCCCAAGGAAGCACCTGGGATTTTTGTAAATTGTGATAAAAGGTAGTGGCCCACATAGTTGGAGACCTCCCCAAAGAGGTCCGCCACCAAGTTAGCTCAAGAAACAATAAATAAACGTAAAATAACGGGTATTTTATTTGAAGAAAGTTGACCAACAAGTAATGTTGGTCACAAAAAACCTATTTAAAGTGGGTCAGGGAAATTCAGGTTCTGCGGAAGTGCGCCCAAGCCTTGACGCTCCAATAAACAGACGCTTCCATCCGTTTTTGTAAAATACACTGAAAGTGCCTTCACTTGAGTAATCGATTGAAGCTGTATTTTACCTGAACTCAAAATTTCATAACTTGAATGGGATTCAAACCCCTGTTCTCCAATTAACCAAATTAAACCATCTTCATTTAAAACGTAAATCGTTCATTTCAGTGCCTGGGCCGAGATAAGAGGCTGGGCGTTTTGCACCCCATTAGTATCAACCTGGGCATGCTTGGCTTGCACCCAGCGTTGATCTAAGGTGTGTTTCAGGTCAGGAAGAACCTGAAGTTTCACCTTCTGGGCCTCCTGTCGCCCAGCCTTATCTCTAGCATCAGTTCCTACTATTATGTCATCCAACCATGACAGGGCCAGCACTTGCACCTCTGGATAACGCAGAGGAATATAGTATGTTCAGAAAGGTCGTCCTCTCTCAGCCTCTGTCAGGTGAATATGCTATGGTCCTTACTAAGAGCGCTTCAAATCAAGAGGATCTATCCAGGGGCTATCACATAAAGGATGAGATGGTGTGGTTCCAGGGACGCCTTTGGGTACCTGCTAGACCACTGCGCCTGGACATCATTCAGGATCATCATGATGGAATCACCATTGGTCATCCTGGGAAAGAAAAGACCTTAGAGCTGATACGTCGCACTACAATTGGAAGGGCTTGCCAGCTCAGGTGGGCCAGTATTGTAAGGAGTGCCTGGTATTCAACCAGATGAAACCCAATTGTCAACCTCTAGCAGGGTTGTTGGTACCAGTCCAAAAGGCTGATGGGCCCTGGACCTCCATCTCAGTTGATTTCATTGTGGAGTACCAGTCTCAGATGGTTATGATGCCATCATGGTGGTGGTGGACCAGTTTATAAAGTTTGCCCACTTTATTCCTTGAAGAACCACCATAACCGCAGCTGAGATGGCTAGGCTTTTCATCATCCATGTGGTTGCGCTCCATGGGGTCCCCTCAAGAAATTATCAGCAACTGGGGCCCACAGTTTACCTCCATGTTTTGGAAAGAGTTGTGTAAAACTCTTCAGATTTGTCCTTGCCGTTCAACTGCCTATCATCCCCAATCAGATGGGCAGACTGAATGAGTGAACCAGTGCTTGGAACAGTTTCTGCGGTGTTACACCGCTGCAGATCATTCAGATTGGGCTTCTCACCTTCCCAAGGCCCAGTTTAGCTACAACAATACCTTGCACTCTTCGATAAGCTGTTCCCCATTTTTTCCAGACATGGTTTAACCCCACCTTTAACATGGAGCCCAGCTGTGGGTCAAAGGTTGAAGTGGTGGTGGACTTTGCCAAGACCATCAAGAAGGTCCACCAGGGGGTTTCCACAAGCTTGGAGGCAGCTATGCAGGTATACAAGGAGAACGCTGATGGGAAGCACCAAGTGGGTCCTGCATACAAGGAAGGGGATCTCGTGATGCTTGATGCTCATAACATCCCAATAAAGCAGCCATGTAAGAAGCTGGGACCAAAGAGTATTGGCCCCTACTTCATTGTTAGAAAGGTGGGCCATGCCTCATACCAGCTCAATCTTCCCCCTCATTCCAGATCTTCTCAGTGTTTCATGAGAGCAAACTGATGTTGTTTGAGGGCCCCCACCAGAGACACCTGAGGCCTATCTTGTGGATGGGGTGCCAGAGTGGGAGGTGGAAGAAATAGTTGCCTCACACCATGTTAAATAAAGACTAAAGTACCCGGTATCCTGGAAGGGCTTTGACACTGCAGAAAACAGTTGGGTTCTGGTGCGTGACTGTGTGCATACCCAAGATCTGATTGACGCTTTCCACCAGTATTTTCCTCAGGCTGCTGGGTCCCAACCAAAGCCGACTGTTGCTGCCATAAAGTTGGCCCCTGCCCACAAGAACTTTTCCCTGGTGCAAGCCCCTGGAAGGGGGTTGATCCCCATTGGGAGGGGGAGGGTAATGTTATGTGAACATGACATAATAGTAGGGGTTAACCCCAAAGACAAGGCTGGTGCCAGGAGACCCAGAGGGTGAAATTGCAGGCCCTTCCTGACCTGAGAAACACCCTGGACCAACGCTGGGTTCAGGCAAAATATGCCCAGGTTGGTCCTAGTGGTGCACCACACGCCCAGCCCCTGATGAGAAGCCAGGCATTAAAATGGACAATATACCAAATGTATGCAGATGGTTCAATTCAGTTTATCGAGGAGTGGGGTTTTGAAACCCATTCCATTTTTGAAATAATGCGCTTGGGCCAGATTTAACTTCAATTGATAACTTGAGTGAAGTCAGTTTTAGCCTATTCATCCAATTCAGATGGCAGCGTCACCTTATTGGTGAGTCAGTGCTTGGGCCCACTGCGGCATTAACCCTATTTCCCCAGTTAAGTTTAAATACGTTTTCCCTGACCAACAGTCCTTGTTGGTCAACTCCCAAAATAAACCTTTGCCCCATTTTACGCTATTTTGAATTTTATATGATGTTCCAAACGTTCCTGTGTGTGAACCTCTTTGAGGAGGTCTCACATTCTGTTACCCTTGCCATTGCAAGGACCTTGCAGCTCTCACCTGTGCACCGTTTGTTCACCCAGGTTCCCTCCAACCTGGGTCGTTTATCCCCTATCAATATGTGCACTGTGTCATTTTTACTGGTGCTTTTCTTATAATATTTGCAATTTTATGCCTAAGCAATTATAGCTCCAGCACCCTCTGCTGGGCTCTAATCACTCTGGCCCTAATGGCTAGTTCCCTGGCATTAGCCTTGTGCACCGTACACTGCCACGCTGGGAACAGGAGAGTTATAGACACTCTCCTTACAGAATCACCTTTTTTCTGCCCACCCTCTTACTTTCCCTTAAATTTATTTTAAATAAAGTATAGAGTTTTTATAAAAAATATATAGAGATGCTTTGGATAGCAGTTTGGTGTTAATTGATTGATTCAATAGGTTTATTTTGTTTGGCAGAATAGTTGATGGCAATTGGGACCATCTAGTACTAAAAAAAATAGTTGATGGCAATTCTCAATATCAAAGAGCATCTTTGCACTCCAGATTGAGTCACCATCCATCTACCCTCTGTTTCCTAATAATACCCATTGCAATGTGGATAATCCACACAAATATATTAGATGCATTCAAGGGCATGGTCCCAACCATTCATGGGGTAATTAACAGATTCTATGTCCACTTACTGGAGCACTTCCAAGCCTGGCTCTATGGATATATGAGACCAAGGCAAAAAGCGCTCATAGAATCATGGTTCCCACTCTGGTTCCTCCACACAGATCCTTTCCTTTACACCTGCTCCATAGCAGGGGAAACCCCCTCAGAGTAGTGCACCAACCCCCCCATACCTGGCAGTCCCGCTGGCAACAGGGGTAACTTGAGTACCCTGGGGAGCCTGATTTTATATTTGTCAGTTATTTCCTTAGTTTTACATATATTCGGTAATGTCTGTCCTCTGGTTGGCTTACCTCAGTTAAATAAAAAGAATGGTTGATGGCTTTTGGTTGAATTAATAGGACACAGTTTAGTTTTGAGGGGTGATTAGTTAGTGGTTGATTTGATAAGTTCCGTTAGGTTTAGCTGAGTGGTTGGTGGGTTTTGGTTGATTCGTTTGAGAAATTAGATTTGGCTGGGTATTTACTCTTTATTTACAATAATATGAAAGCTAAATTAATAAATATGAATATCTAAAATTCTATAAACACCGCAGCGAAGCACGGGTAATGGATGGCTAGTTAAGAAAAAAATATTTTAGATAAAATAGTTAGATAGAAAACAAATTTATTGATAAGCTTAAATTGGTAAATGGGCAAAAATATTTTAATAAAATGCACAGTAAACGGATATGGTAATTTAGTTCCACAGCTTGAATAAAAACGTTTTAATTAGTTATTAACTTTGCATATCGATCAGTTGATTGGGTATGGTATCTTCAAATGATAATTGTAGCTTGGAATCAAACGATAATTACTCAAATTGTTAAACGGGCAAAAACGTCAATAAAATTCACAATAAACGGATATGGTAATTTAGTTCACAGCTTAATTAGAAATTGTTTTAATTGGTTATTAAGTTTGCATATCAATCAGTTGATTGGGTATGGTAACATTAAACGATAACATAAGTTTGCAATCAAAACGATAATTATATTATTGGATTACATCAATTTCACTAAAAAAACTTAATTTTACGGTTCATGTTCTCAAATTTCGCTCATACCTCACTTCAAGCCTAGCTAATCAATCAAGTTTACTTTTGCTTATGACGCACAATTCAAGTTATATTCTTGCGTAAGCAAAATTTGCAAACCTCAAAATGGCTACTATAAAGCAGAGGGCTAACACTCAGTTTCAAGTCTAACAGTTGCGACCAACACTTAAAATCAACAAACAGCTTTTAAAATCAATTTAAAAACTTCAATCATGTTTGAAGTTTTAAAAAAGAACTAGAGATATCAGCTGATCTTGCCTTGCGCTTAGAAGAGAAGGCAAATTTTGATTCTGATTTAGCTATTCTGTTAAAATATATCACCAGCTCCTCAGCGCAACAGCTTCGAAACCAGTTGCTTTCGCTAGTTTTTGGTCATGGTAAACATTTAATAAAAAGATTAACTTAGTTAAAAAAGTGCAGCATTTACACGCTATAGTTGGAAAATATGAAGCGACAGAGTTGAAATCCCGTCAGCTTATTGGAGATTTGGATATCCACCGTGAAGCTCTTGGTGAATTACGTAAGAAGCGGTTGCTTTTGATTGTTTACATGATTAGTAGGCCGTGAACATCATATAACGCAAAGCGAAAGCGTAGTGAATATCAGCGGGCAACTTTGAAGCTTCCGAGATAACATCTGATTCTGCCTCTTCTTTGGTCATGCCAGCTCTACGTTGAACCTCGAACGAGAGGAGATTCAAGGTTCGTTACAGGGGAAAATTTATGCTTATAGTTTAGCCATGATACTTAAAAATCAGGAAGAAATATTTAAATTGAAACTTGAGAACTCCAAAGGCGATTTGCGTTTACTCAAAGCTACCGATGATTTGAAAAACCAAGAGGTAAACCTTACTCTCTTTTTTAAAACTTCGCTTAGTATGAAAATCAATTGCTCCTAAAACGGCTGGAGTTTTCAAGTACTCTTTGAAGACATTCAACACAAATTTTTAGAAAGCTGCAATGAGTTGTCTAAATGTAAAGTTGAAAAGGTTTGGACTATTAAAATATTTTTAATTAATTTAACGCAAGGCAGTGCAAATGGCGGAGCAAGATTCACAGCTGGTTTAACTCCAAACCAATAACCGAGTTTTAAAAACAACCGCGGAGTTATATTTGTCTCAAAGGGATGAACTCAACCAGAAGCTTGCCAAAAACCAAGAGGCTTGTAACGAGGTTAACCAAAAGATGGTCAATCAAGAGCAACATTTTCAAACGGAGCTTAACAACCAGACCGACCTAATCACTTCTTATCGAGATTCATTGGAGATTTTGGAGAAGCGTGTGCAGCTGTTGGAAAGTAAGATGGTTGCTAAACCTCTTTTAATAGTTTCTAGATGAATTGACTTCTTCCACTTTGGAGCACCAGCGCTAAGTTGCTCAAGTGGAGATTAATGAAGAAAAATGGTGTAAACTAATGCACAATTCCTATTTTGTTTGCAGACAAAAAAATCCTTCAAAACCCTCCACGCTGAAATTTAAGCTCTCTTTGATGAAAATGAAACGTTCATTGCAGTGCCTTCAAATGAGGACTCAACAGAAACTTTGGTAGGGATGGGGTTGAGTAGCTTTAATTTTCTTTAGCCTCAAGCTTTGATATCACTTCAAATTGAACTCCTTCGGGCCAAACGTGACAACCGCACCCTTCGGCAAAAATTTAAGGATCTCATTATCAACATCAAGTTGAAGAAGCCTATCCTTGAGATGCAGAAACGTGAATACAATTTGTTGATTACAAAGAACAAGGAGCTCAGCGCACAGCTTACAAAGTGTGAAACGGAAGGTTCACTAGAGCACCGCTTAATCATAACTAGACTTGAGGTAGAGTATCATTTAATCTTCGCTAAAAGGGAAGAATGAGCTGAGTGCACTCAAAAAAGCTAAAGATGAAGAACGTTGCAAATTTTTATCCAAAGTTTAAGGCTTACTGTCGAACCTTACCTCTAAGGATGTCCAGATTGCACACCTGAGCGACTCCGTTGCATTGCTAGAAAGTGAGTGGGTTTATTTAAATGCTAAGCCATAGAAAGCTCAACTGCAAATGAATGATTAAGAGCTAGAGCTCCAGGCTCATGCTGCTAATGAAAGGAGCCTTCGCATTGCTGAAGTTGAGGGTCAACTTGTTGAACTCAACCGCAAAACCTGTGAGGTAATGTGTCATTCTATTAGAGTTAAAATGGCAGCTGTCTTGTGATTTGGCGAAGGAAAAGTCCTCACTGCTCATTCCGCCTAAAGTTGCCAGTTTACATTGCAAGAGATGGCTGATCTCAGGGTAGAGTTGCGGGTTTTAAATTTACCTGATCTTTAGACACTTAGTGCCAGTTGGCGAGATGCGAGGGATTCACTTGCAACAAAGGTGGAAGAGCTTTCAGTTGAAGCGGAATATTTGAAGAAAGCTTTTGAGAATGCGAAAACTACATATGACTCCACACTGGAGCAATTACAAAAGATAATTGAAAGCCTTAAGGTTGATCGGGACGAGGCGCTAACCCAATTGAATACTTGTCTTCAGGCCCAAGAATCACAGGCCATCAAACATGAACGCTTGCTTTTAGCATCTGAGGAGCGCATTAACCAGTTACACAAAGAATCCCAAATTAAAATGCATAAGAAGATTGCTGAGGAAAGAGAAAACTCGAATCAGCTTCAACAACAACTTACAGATCAGGTCAAATCCTTCACTGAAGAGCTTTCAACTTTGAAAAACAAGTCTGATTTGTGTATCTCTAAAGCTCTACAGGAAAAGGACTCATCTGAAGAGAGGAAGTGCAGTTATTGTTGGCATCTTTGAAAGAGGTGAGCACTTTAAATTAGTATTGTTTATATTGTAGTTGGAGGATACTTTGTTTACTCGTGAAGAGATGATCACATTAAAGTCCACGGTTAATCATGCCCCATCAAGCTATGAAGAGCTTGAACCCCATGCTGACAAGCTCCAGATTATTAATACCCTTAACGCTGAGTTACAGAGTTGTAAGGCCCAGCTTGCTGAGCTTCAAAGTGAGTTTATTCCCTACAAGGTTCATATGGAATACACTGAGAAGTTAAGTTCAGTTATATCACACCTATCAGAGGCTAATGCAAGGTAAAATTTGGTCCTTCAAGTTATTTTAACTGTTCAGGATCCAAGGACTTGAGCATCTGATTTTAATGCTTGAGACTCAATCAGAATCAACTGACCTTGCTCTGAGTAATGAACCTGCTGATGAAGCCAAACAGCTTACCAAACAATGTATTGATGATATGTACTTGAAATAAACTCCCTTATCAACATCAATACACTTCTGCAGCTTGATATGGCTAGCCTCACTTCTACGCTTAAGCAAGCGCTTCACGGACTTGCAATGGTAGTTCAGTTTGCTGTTTAATTATATGCTTACAATGTAGGAACAAGCAAGGTGTGTGACTTTGTACCAAGCGGAGTTGGAAGTGAAGGATCGTCAGATTATATATTTAAATGAAAGCAATCGACACTTAATACATAAATGTAATCAGCTAAGATTTAAACTTATAGACCTTGTGGATGTTAATCTGGCTGAATTTAGAAAACATAAAAAGGCCTCTGAGGAAGCCACCACCAAGCTGGAGGAATGCAAGGCAACTTTTGAGGCCACCAAGGAAGCTCACATGCTACAACTCCAGTTGCTTAAAGAGCAGTCAGCAACTAGCCTTCAACAATTAGAGTTGCGCATAAAGTGCAGATGTCTAAGCCTAACAAGCAGATTACCCTACTCAAGGATGAGGTTGCCAGATTGAGAGCTGCTAACCGGCCCACCTCCTCAAAAAGAACTCTTAATCCTATATGCAGTATACAACAAGAGGATATCCCCTTTTCTCCCTTTAAAAAGCTGCTTAGTGAGAACCTTGATCCTGTCTATTTTACAATGTCTGCTTCATCCCCAAAAGTATTCCTGCAGCAGTCAGCTTGGATTGTATTAGTGACAGTAAACCAGAACCTGTTGAAGCTTTAGAACACAATGATGACCTGCTATACAACAATGGTAATGTTAATAGTGACTAAGAGCTTGAGACCCAGTTACATTTACACTTCCTGACATTTTAGAGTGCACCATCTATACTTTTAAACTAGTTGTTGCTTCAAACCTTCCTTACTCTAGATTGAAAACTAAATACAATTTTTATTAGTAATTATTTAAGCATCCATCTTATTGCTATATCAACTTTATGAAGCAGTGATACCAACTGGTTGAAAATGAAATGAATTCTGAATTTTAGGCGAAATTTTATTTAATTTGATCTAGAGTATATTTTTCTGTAAATTAGCCCAACCTAAGTTTCTAAATCTATAATAAACTTTTGGGACTTTCATATCCAAAGTTAAGCGATATATAGATTACAACTCTGCTAGATTGCTGCCTTTTGCCATTTGTCCCCCTCATAAATCAAAGCTTGCCTAATTGTAAATGATGGTAGGTATATAAATTAATCAAATTGTGTATAATTCAGATTTATAATGGGCCTTGTCTACTCATTTTGGCATTAAAGCAATAAGGTTTGGCTAAAAGGTACTGATGAAGGTTTTTATAAATTGGGCTAAAATGGAATATGGCTTTATTGGTACAATAGTTATGCCAATAAATTACTAATTCCCTTTAAATATCTAATTTATATGGTGCGATACAATGAAGTAATAAATAATCCATTTTTGCATGCTGCAATGGTGTATGGCACTTTAGTAGTTAAGTTATAAATTCATTAATTTTTAATGTTACTTTAGTTATCTAAAGATAAAAAGGTAGCTCTTTAACAAAATCAAAAATTGACGTTAAAAGTTTGGTGATCAAAATATGTAAAATGGCTCTCTAGTATCCTTTACATAAATCACAGCAAACTTTCAGGTATAATTCCAGTTACAAGTTCTATTCAAGATGAAGATAGTTTTGCTTTTAAACATGTGCTAGAATATAAAGGCTAAATCACTCAAAGATAGTTTAGATCTATGATGGCTCTCCAGCCCTCTCTGTATCAAAACTGGTACTTATAAGAAAATAGTTAAATTTATTGAGTATGTCTATTGTATACAGATAATGTTTGCTAAGATAACTAAGGAAACTAATCCTCTTAAAAACTATGATCTAAAAGCCCATTAACTATTCTATTAAATAAGTAAAAATACTAAGTATGACTTTAGTACCATTTATTAAAGCTCAAAAATATAGGCAATAATTAGAAAATAAATGTTGTTAAAAATTGCACTCTAGCATACTAAAAAAGCCTTATCATACATCCCTTTTTTTACTATTGGCAATCAATTTTAAAAAGTCTAGAGTAAATTTAAAGGCTTAAGATCTCTAATCATTTACATAGATATTTGATAACATTCAAAATATCAAGTGCAATTTATATTAAATAGTTTTAACAAATTTTTTTAAGGGGAAGGTACAAAGAAACAAAGTAACTTTATGTCACTACACTTAAGCTCATGTAAAAGTTAATGAAGCCCTTAATCACCTTGTCATAAAATCTCCACTAGCCTTACATTAAGTTAAGTTTAAAACTACATCATACAAGTTAATTAAATTCAAATTTTATTTCAAATCGATATTATTGAAATCTTAAATTTTACCTAATGTAGTACTTGTAGGTAAATAGTATATTATACCTAATATAAGATAATTCAACGTTGGATATCACTTATAAAATGTGAGGTATCTTTATATCATGAAGATTTACATTAATAAAGTAGCAAAATATAAATAAATACATCAAATGGTTTATACAACTGCCACCAAGATGCAACTGATGGTTTCTATTGCTCTATAGAACTTTGACTAACTCTATTAGATAGTAAGTATATTAAAATTAAAATTTACTATAGAAGTTTAGAAATATTATAGATAATATACTCTGTATTTATCACATAAATTATGATCTTATAAAGCTTGATAATGGATGTTGTAGTCAGGTTTTATCAACCATCTGAATAGAAAAATTTATATCTTTAATTTCATACTGTAACCAATAATTGGATAGCAGCTTTGATTGGTATAGTTGTTACACCACACGGCCTCAGCTTTTATATAGTGGCCTAAAGTATTAATTTAATAATTAAGCAAGTCCTTAAACTCCCACCAGTGCATCTCTTATTCCCTAAACCTATTGTCTTATGATGCTGTGGCCTCAGATCCTATATTGCCTCCTATTTTATCTCAGTGTAACTATTCTACATTACCTCAAGCCAGCGAAAAACCATCAGTAATAAGATACTATATCTATTATGGCAATCCAATAGTAATTTGAATGTTTGACAGATTACACCTTTTTTATAAAAATGCCTTGAGCCAAATTATCTAACTTCTTACTAAAATTAGATAACATGGATTTTAGTCTACCAATTTGGAGTGCTTCCTAGTAACTATGGTAAGCATCAATGAGAACATGGATAGAGGTAGCATATCTGAAAATTTTTGGCAAAGAAAGAGGGATCTTTTTCTAGAATGAGCTGTATCAGCCTATCTGGACAATTATTTGAGCAAGCTCATGAACCTATGGCAGTATTCAATACCACATGGTGATCTTTTGTTTACTTAAATAAATAGCCCTGTTAATGAAACACAGCTTCATTTGTTAAGCTTTTGTCAAAGTAATTGTCTTTATACAGTACTTTATGTTGTTGGTGTAACTTACCTGTGCAGTTGAAATATGATGCCCTAGCGCCAATTTCAACATGTCCTATTAGAATTTATGAGTGGGGATCCATCCATCCTCCCATCCCTTGGTAGTAATGGGCGCAGATACTCTGCCATCAACCAATTAAATCCTGACATCAAGATCAGTTCCTACACATATCCCCACCTAAGCACCCATAAATTTGTTTTGATCAAAGGTTTGCCAGCCAATTCCACCACAACTAACCCTATCATTGATTGTGTCAGGCCAAATGTAGGTCAATTCAAACCCATACAAATTCTTTTAAGTGGACAATGATTGGGACAATCCTTTTATGATCAACTATGTTTTGAATGTCCTGAATTTTTCAAGACTCCTCCCAAATCTAAACCCCCAGCACCATTTCCTCCCTCATAAGGTGAAAGCATAAAATAAAAATCTCTTCACCAACTTGCTGTTGAAGGGGCACCTGCTCATTATACCACCCTCCTCTGCCAAACCCTCCAGTACCATAAAGCCACTGTATGAGAAAATTTCCCTCCCAAATTTCCAGCCAATCTCCCAAAGGATGCTTAGTTTTCATTGAGCCTTCATTTGCCACCAGTTACTTGTGCACCAATGCGTTAAAGTCCTCCCTTTTTAATCCTCACTACCTTAAAAACGTCTTTTGGGTCCTACCTGAATGGTGATGGCATGGATATTGGCCAAGAGAATCCATAACAAAGCTTGCATAGGCAGGACATATGTAGCTTGGACATGACCTACTAAAAGAGGAAGTTCAGTGTATAAATATTAGAATGATACAAATTGGACTTAACCAACTAAAAGGACACCTCAGAGGTCTTAAGGTAGCATCAAAGATTCCTTAATTTTAGGTGAAAAAAGTTATATTAATACCAAATTAGGAAAAATTTTATAGTATATTTAAAAACTAGGAATATTATAAGCTAATTATGCATACTTTATTAGAGTTTTTAAAAAATTTAATTCTCAATATTTTATTATAATCAATAGGCTTAATTAAATATATTTAACTCAAGTAATAATCTTTGAACCTCATCACATAGGTTGAGTGGTGGACCTCATCTCAATAAATATATGTAATTAATAACAGAAACTTGAAAATTTGGTAATTAAATAAAATCAGGGTTGAGGCTTCAACCATACTAGGGAAATTTATGACAGAGCCCCTTGCAAGTCTTTATTAGGGGTAAATTGACTTGGATATTGAAGGGTTGGTTTCAGTTGTTTTTGGATCATCAGTCAAATGACAACTTTTTTAAAAGCATTTTTAATTGGGATGTAGGAGATTCAATTCTTTTATTGTCAAGATAAAGCTAAAATTTTATTTTAGGTAAAATTACAAAAGATATAATTAATAGGTTAATTTAAAGTGTTACAAATATAAAAATCTGCAGAGGGTGTAACTTATTGCAGAAGCAAGTTCTTAGAAGGCTCAGGTAAACCACTGAAACAACAGAGGGCCTCACTGGAATCATTTTTTATCATTTGATTAGTACTTAATGATTCTAGTCAAAGAAAATCTGCTCATTGGCATCAATTTTAATTATCAGTAGAAAATTACCATAATAGCAGAGTTTCTGACAAAGGCTTAAAATGTCAAGGAGGTATCAGCTTGCACTTCTTGGGTTAGCCACTAGAGTTGCAGAGGGATTTAAAGAAATGATCTTGTAATATAACTATAGCTTTTAGAATGTGGAGGTATTTCTTAACGCCTTCAGAAAACCTATTAGAATTGTTGTTCCTCAGAAAGATATTTTTTACCTTACTTAAATTGTGGATATATTTATTGATGCATCCAGGAAAACTTGTATAATTTTGGATGTCTTAGCAAGATAGGAAAACTTATATTTTAATTTGGTACAGATAGATTACTTGAGTCCAGTTTAAACATCCAAAGTTTCAGATAGCCTTATAAACTATATAAAACAAGGCAGAGGCACTTTGCTTGGCACATCTGGTTTGATCAGCCAAAGTAGCGGAGGGCCTGTGCACACAAATTAAGTATAAAATATGTTTGAATGTAAATATTCACTTGGTATAAATTTACTTTTTTCTAAGAAGAATTTTTCTCACCATGTCCAGTTTGACACCCTGAGTTGCAGGAAGCCATGGTAACTAGATTATTAAATTTAATTTTTATAAAGTTATAGTTGTAATAAGGGACATCTCTTATGATATCTACAATTAAGCTGTCTAATAGTGCATTATTAAACAAAGCCCTTTATCAGAAGCCTTTTTGTGGTCAAAAGCAAAAAAATCATCCTAGGTCACCAGGGGCAAGAGATGTGGCTTAAAAGGTACCTGGCAGGGAAAAACAATTGTTTCAGGGCATCACTTTGGTGCTGGCGCATATATTGGACAGTAGTTATTCCACAAAAATCTCACTTAATCAGTATTATGTAGCTTAGACATGACTGTAATGAAAACAGCAGAAGAAGTTTAGACCATACTGCCAGTTGTGATGCATAAGTACCCAAAAAGCAAGCCAGAATGCCAGAGGCATTGCCGCACATATGACGTTGTATGGAGCCGCACATTGGGAAATGATAAATTATTGGTGTAGGACAATTGTGAAGAATAACCTGGAAACAAACAAAATGGTGACAAACCCAGACATTGGTGGTCTTGCTGCATGGGTGATACCACAGGTATAGTTTCTACAAGGCTACCAGCAGGTGGGTTCTTTTAACTGGGAAGATGAGGGCGGATCCTTGCTTGGAAATGGTGGATGTAAGGCCACAATATCCCAGTATATTGTGGCAGATGTTTGTAATAATGGGGTTGAATTGCCAGAAGTATCTAGCTTGCTGAATTAAGTTGACAATGGTAGGGGCCATAGTGACCATCAGTACTGGTAAAGCCCATCTGGTATAAGAACCAACAGGCCACCAGAGAAAAGACATTGGAATTGGGCCATAAGGATATTAATAAAATCAAAATTGATAGTTTTTAGAGGCAAATTTTATTGTAAAGGAAAGTGAAGAAAATTGACCAACAATTTTTTAGTGTAATTCAGACGATTAAATAGTGGTCGATTGATGCAGGAACAAGCAGGGATTGGAACCCTCAATTTTGGCCTAACTGGCGAATTATTTGGGAATGGGGGCAGATAAGCTCACTGGGAACCAACATCAAAGAATTTAGCAGCAGGCTGAGTCGCTGTCAGTTCAACCTCAAATGCCTGAACTGAGGCTTGCCTGTGTTTCTGACAGTTGGTGCAATGGCATCTGGCCCTACGAGCAGCAGGAATCCCCCAGGGCCACCCCACGTAGGGGCAGTCCCAATTGGTTGAGAATAGGTTCAGGATGCTAACCCACCCATTCCTGGTCGCTGGGCTGTTCATTTGGTCAAAAGTATTACATCAGCTGAAACTCCTGATTTTCCAGAAGGGAGCTTCAAAATATCATCAATGGTGTCTGATGCTACTACCTGCATGTTGGGGATCATCCCTTATGATTTTGAGAGGAGGTTAATTTTGATGATCATGGTGTTGGCTGAAATGAAACTATCAGCGATTCCAACCAATGAATCAATCTTATTTCTTTTTGACTATGTGGATTCTGATCATTGGGCTTGTTTCCACTCATTTTTGGACTGATCAACTTCATTTCAGTGATCTTGGTGCAAATTTCCCTGATCAGACATACTAGTTCTGCTGAGGTGAATGTGGGCACCAGGGGAGGGATCTGAAGAGGGAGGCTGTTACCCAGCACTCGTCTACCATGTGGGCGAGGTTGCCCTGGGTAACAAGGGGTACAGCCACCCTCTTCAGAGTCTTCTTACTCGGAAATGGGAAGAGGGCCCAATCCACACACAGGGGACGTTCCCCAGGACTTACAATGACCTACTAAAAAGAGTCTCAGAGGTCCTATTTGACTTAATTCACAATGAGTTTTGACCAGCTAAAAGTGTAATTAAGAGGCCCAAGGAAACATTACATTTTTTAATTCCAGCTGTAATAGATTGCTTTATTTATTAAATCAGGGTTATATGAAGTATATTTGGAAAAATGCGGTATACTGTAGAATAATTATGTATACTTGATTAGTGCCTAGAACGGATCTTAATGGTTCACTATTTTAATGTATTTGATGGGGTCAATTAATTAAATTCTATCTAACTGGAATAAAATTTTTGAACTTATATTAATAAGTTCAGCGGCACATTGCATCCCAGTAAATCATATAAAATTTAAAGGAACTTTGATGTATTATAAATTATACTGAATTGAGGTCAAGGCTTTACTCTTCCTAGGGAAAAGCGCAACAACGGCAAAATTTAAAATTTTGCTTGCATCTTGAAACTCAATTTTTGCTGAAAATTAGCTTTCCAAGTACACTGATGTCATGCACACAGCGTGAATCCTTGACGCGTCCAACATCACTCTCTTTAACCTCTTTTCCTTAATTCTGACACCCATATCCCCATATTGTCTGCCCTATAGCGCCATCTGAAGCAACAGCCACTGAAAAGTAATCCCTTCAACCCCCTCCCATCAGACATGGCTTCATAGGCTTGCTGCACCGCGCTGTGTTAACTTTTTTCTCAGTTTTGTTTGGCACTTGCAAATAAGAATCTGTGGAAGCCCCACCTCCTAGGGTGGGCTTTATAATGGTTGGGTTGAACTGATTGTTATATTTCCACTCAGGTTTAAATTTCTGAATATTGAGTCAATATGCTTTTTGGAAATTGTGGTTAAAGTTGGGCTTGTCTCTGGGCTGTTCACCTCCTGAGCTATTCTTTAATCTATTATGGGCCTAAAGAATAGTGTTAGAGGGGTAACTGGAAGAGTTACCTTAAAAGTTGGTCCCTCACATTACTAAACTTGGTTTAAAATTCTCTTGCTCTTGATTCCCACACTTTAAAAAGGGGTTTCTCCTGTGGCCTTAAGGCTGCCCTTACCTTGTCTTAACTGGTTTCTGTGGCTCAACAAGTTTTTGTTGCATCAACAGAAACTTGAGTTTTCAGATCTTGATTTCCCTTTAATACTATGTCTTTTCCTTGATGAGTTTGCAGCGCCAACTTATTGGAATTAAGTTATTTGTAGCTTATTATTTGTTAATAAATAAATTAAAAGGTTAATACTGGGGTTGCAACCTCACTTACCTTTTTCATCTTTTTATCACTTTGAATTAACCTAAATCAGAGGTTGAATTGGTCAGTGCGTGAGGTATCAACCCTTACCTCAAGACTTTAACCTCGCATCAGACATTTTTTACAGCGCCAATCTTTGATGCCAAACCTAAGGCAAGATGGTGATCATAAACTGGGACATTTCTGACCATTACATTATTCTGAATCCCATGCGCTGCCAGCACGCCACTAGATCCCCAGTTCATCTAACCTCGGTGGTCACTTAACATCCTGGTTGTCAAGTAACCAGAACTGGGGGAGCTGTTGACTGATGGCCAACCCTGGACTTGAAGCGATTATCAGTACAAAATACCAGTGGAGCCTTCCCATCACCGGGGATTCAGTTGGAGCAGGGGGACCTGGCTTGGAAGAGCTCCCTTACCCCACGTTCAGCCCACCCTGCATGGAAAACTATCCAGCCATGCTGGCTGAGAACCCTCTTATATTACCATTGGGAAAGTGCCTTCCTGATCAGGATGAGAAGACCATCACCAGCGGAAGTGTTAGAAGGAGGAACACCCCAGCCATGCATTGGGCGTGTTTCCCCTCAACAGGTGGACTAGCTAATATAGACCATTTTTGGCTTGCTTTTGGTCATATCACTTTCACCACAAGGGGCTAAGAATTTAATTCTGAGCGAATTTTCCTGGGGCTGGAGGTAAGCCTGCAGGAAGCCCTCATTGTGGCTACCTCCTGCTATGGTCACCCTTTTATGTGGGGCTCTTTTTTAGAGGGGTGATGTAATGGTCAGGTTGAAAGATCTCATTTACTTGGGTTCAGCTTCCTAATTTCAAGTTAAAAGTGCTTTTTGTGAATTGTGATCAAGGTTGGTCTCAGCGCTGGGCTGTGTCCATCCCAAGCTATTCTTTAAGCTCTTAGGGCCTAAAGAATAGTTTGAGAGAGGCTCCTCAGAAGGGTGACCTTAAAGGCAGGCCCTTGCTTTTCTGAACTTGGTTCGAAATTCTCTTATTCTCAATTTTCATTTTCAAGTGGGCTTCTCTTGTAGCCTTGGGGCCGCCCTTACCTTGTCATACCTGGTTTCTGCAGCTCAACAAGTTTTATAATATATCAACAAAAACTTGAGTTTTCAGAGTTTGATCTTCCCTGAATACTCTGTATTTTTCTTGGTGAGTTCAAGGCAAAAATATTGGGATTAAATTTGTTTGTATCATTTTATTCATTAGTAAATAATATAAAGTTAATTCCAGGGTCACAAATTCACTTACCTGTTTCCATTTTTTCTCACTTTGAGTTACTTTAAATCAGATATTGATTTGGTCAGTGCATAAGGTACCCACTTACCTCAAGAGTTAATCTCACATTGACATTCTTTCATTGCCAATCTTTAATGCCAATCATAAGGCAAAATGGCGTTCAGAAACTAGAACATTTCAGACCAAAATATACTCTATTATTGATAATAAAGTAAGTGCTTTGGATTTTATAAACAACAAGATTATTACCATCTAGTACTAAAAAAAACAACAACAAGATTATTGGTTGTAATCTTAATTATTTAATTATATATTTCTATTTTCATATACCAATGAATAATCTGGTCTACAAGCCATCCAATTTGGTTGGTGACTAACCTTAATTGTCTCATAATAGACAACTTTTATATAAATTAAAATTTTATAAGTAAGTTAGATCAAATTTGTTTTTTATCATTTTAATAAGTGAGGAAGTTTTTCACATCAAACTTTTTGTCAAACTGAGTAAAAAACAAGTATTTATCCCCCAGTTTGAACTGATAAGATCATAAAGATGACATTATCAAATTTTGTCTGGATCGTTTTTCTACCATATTTGCTTTTTTTTCTTTTCAAAAATTAAGCAAAAATCAAGGGAGAGTTATATCCTTAATAATTTTTTTACATTTAGCTTTTGCCCTGGTGATCAAATTCACATTATGGTAGCAATTTGATGCAAAAAGTTTGAGTTGTCTCATCAAAAAGTAAATATAGAGAAAAGTCATCTTGATTATTGTATGGGGAACTGGGCGGCATGCAGATAATGGCTGTTCTCATTTAGATTTTATTTCTTTTTATCCCTCTTAACTATTATCCTTTTCCTGTAGTCAAACAAAGTTCAGTGGTTCCTGAATTTTTTTCTATAAAAGTTCGAGTCAATAAGTCTCAGATTTAAACATATATGACAGCTGATATGAAGCTTACTGGCCATTTTCTGTCCTTCTAGCTTATTTTCTTGTTATCCACAATTTATAATTTTAATTTGTTAGTAAACGTCTCCAAATTATGGTCTAGGTTCAAGTTTTTATATTAAGAGAGGTGGTGCATGAAATGAAAATGCAACAACTTGAGGTATTCTATCATTAGAGAGGTAGACCTTTTGGCAGTTAAAGCCAAAATTATTGCTTGATGAGAATCTCAGTAGGGTTGGTGAGGTTTGAATTGCAAAGCAAGCATAAAGTCACTCATATAAATTGCACTTACCATGATTTGGGATTTTTGGTAGAATCTATTAGTGAAGGCTCCTAATAATATACTTTTTAAGTGTATTCCCATAAGAATCTGCTTTTGCACAGTATTTCATTCTGGACTGTTGAATTCTTTTATATTCACGTTTTTGGAATCACTGTATTACTAAAGCTCTTCTTTAGTTGAGGTAACACCATTTCTTGGCAAACAATGTCTTTTAAGTTGATTACTGTGACTGCATTTTGACATACATTTATCTAGACTTAGTTTATTTTTTAGTCTAAAGAATGCAGGCAATTTGTCCCTGCAAAATTTCAGGTAATTTTAGTTTTAAAATAATTAGCAGATATGGGTTTTACTTTTGCATGAGGTATACAATCCAGAATCCTAGTTGTGTAATGGGCGGGTTTGCGCCAATATGCCATGAAGGGATTGGGAAGTAAGAACCACGTTGCTGACCATACTAGGGACAGTCCTGCCAAAACCCATCCCCAAACCCTTCCACCATACCTCGCAATTGCCACATATTCCTGCACCATTGTCCTCACGACGCTGCACATCAACAGAAGGGTCTTGGTCCAGAAAAGGGCCGAGAATGACACTAACGCCACGCCAAGCTCACTGGTTGAGCTCATAGTTACAATCTGATACTATAATTTTAATAAATAATATCTTTTAACAAGCTATTTTTATTAGCTTTTCTGGTTTTTTAATAAAAGATGCAACTGGCCAATTAGGACCAAAACATCCCCTAATAATTAGCACTCTTCTAGCATTGTGTAAGCTCCATCCTGCGCTAGGCTCTCTCAAATACCATCCAGCACATCGCTCACAAAGACTCCACATCCTATTGGATCATCATCCATGTCATGCATAAGCCTGACGTCATATTTCCTTGGATGCCTTTTGGTTTTAGGATGTTGAATTTTCCTAACTCTGACTTTCTTGAGTTTGAGGCCCTCTGTATAAAAGCAATATTCAGATCAAATGCCATCTGATCTATGGCAATGTACAGATTAGGTGCCACCTGATCCATTAATTCACCCCTGTGAGGCCCAAAACTCCTGGACCTTCCCTGGGCATTGCATTCAGTCTTCCTTCATCTGCCATGTCACCTCCTCCACTGGATAACCTTTCCACTTCACCAGAAGTTGCTGCCAGCCCCTCACCCATCTCACATCCAATATCTGTTCCACCTTGTATTCCAGAAAATTCCTTCCTTAGGGTTCAACAATCTTAGTTGATCTAGACCTATTCCTTTGATTGCCCATAACTGGGAAGTGTGAATCACTGGATGGGCCTTAGAACCTATTGACAAACTTAATTCAAAAGCAACCTGGTTAATGGCTCAAATGATCTGGTATAGGCCCAAAAACTTCAGTCCCAGCTTACGCTCTTAACTGGAGCAGCATAGTTCTTAGCCACCACCAATACCCAGTCCCCAGGATCAAACGCTGGATCCAGCGCTCTTTGTGATCTGCCTGTTGCTTCTGCTGAGCAACTGCCCGCTCCAAATTTTATCCTAGCTTCTTCCCAATATCCACCATGGTATGCACCATCTCATCTACCCCCTGACACACTCCGCCCATGGATCCCCCATTTGATATAGGATTGAGACAATGATTCATGAAAAATGGAGTCATTCCTGTTGACGATTGACAATGATTATTATAAGCGAACTGGGCCATCCAAACCCACAGAACCCAATCATTCAGCTAACCAGAGACGTAACACTGGAGATACTGCTCAAGTATCTGATTCACCCTCTCCATATGTCCACCAGATTGGGGATGGTATGCCGAAGACTGACCAGGCCTGGTTTCCAAATTTCCTAGCAAACTCAACCAAAAATTTCGAGATAAATTTGTGGACCACGGTCTGAAACAATTTCCTCAGGTAACCCATGCCAGGAGAACACTTCATCAATGAAGATCCTTACTGCGTCCCTTGCCAAAAAGCTCCCTGTGCATGGGAAAAACTCAGCATATTTGGTCAGTCTATCCATGACCACCATAACCGCATCCTTCCCCTGCACCTTTGGAAGACCCATTATGAAATTGATGCTAATTAAACTCCATGGCGCACGTGGTATCTGCAGTGGGTTTAACTTACCTGATGGAGGTTCCCTTGAGGGTTTCAATTTTGCACATACCAAACACTCACTCACGTACTTCTTGACATCCCTATCAGCCTGGCCACAAATAGTCCCATTGTACCAACTCCACCATCTTCTCCACTCCCAGATGACCTGCCAATGGATGATCATGAGAAACCCAAATTACCTCCCGTTGTAACGATGGGTTGGGCACCCATGTGTGAGAATTGTGGTATAACACCCCACGCCTCTTCATGAAGGCCCTATGGCGCTCGTGCAGCTGTCCCTCCTTCATCTCAGCCTTTAATTGCTGGATAAATTATGACCTTATATGCTTCTGGAGGACTTCCTCCCCCAACTCACTTCCCTCACCCTCAATCATTGAAAATTGGTTTGGATGAAACATTGTGGATGTATTAAACTCCTCCAATTCCTCCTTTTTATATGCTAAGCCTTCATCTCGACTCAACCAGTCTGCTAGGGCATTTGTGATCCTGGCCTGTATTCTACCTGGAAGTTGTATTGGACTAGCTCCACACGCCATCTTGCTTGCCACTGGTTCATATTGCTTGGTTTACAATAATATTCTAACGCTTTATGGTCCATTCAAATAGTGAGAGGGTGTCAGGCATAGAGCAGGTGGTGCTGCCATTCCCACAAGGCCATCATCACTGCCAGCAGTTCCTTATCATATATTGGATAATTCTTTTTGGCAGGGAGCATTTTGTGGCTAAATAACACATGAGGTGTTTGAACCCATCTTCCCCCTCCTGTAATAACACTGCACCTACAGCATAATTAGAAGCATCAGTTTCTACCACAAATGGCTTCCTGGGGTCCAGATGGGCCAAGATAGGTGCAAAAAGTAACTTATCTTTTAGTAATTCAAATTCCTGCTCCTCTTTTCTTCCCCACACAAACTGGACATCCTGAGTTAGATGCAAGAGAGGTAAGGCCACATGGGATAGATTTTTCAAAAACCAACGTAGGAAGTTCAAGGTTCCCAAAAAACTCTGAACCCCCCGGATCAGTAGGGGTCTTCCATGCTCATACTGCATGCAGTTTATACGGACATACTCCCAAACCATTCTGGAAAACCACGTTGCCAAGGAATTTCACTGAAATTTGATTGAATTCACACTTGGAAGGTTTCAATCTCAGACCATCCAGCTAAATGCCCCCAGAACTTTCCGGACATCTCAGACAAGATCCTCTCAGGACTGCGAAAACACCAAGATATCATCCATATAGGTGGCACAGCATCGACTGATCATCCCTCCAAGGACATGATTGATCATCCGCTGAGATACCGCTGGGGCATTTAAGACTAAAAGGCATCACGTAATATTGATAAACCCCCAAGTGACACTTGAATGCAGTGTATTTTTGATGTTCTGGTCTCACCAGTACTTGATTTAATGCATCCACAAGGTCTAACTTTGAAAAAAATGGTGCATAAAGTAACCATTGGAAACATATCCTCCAACAAAGCATCAGATATGGATCAGGTTCAGTGACCATGTTCAGATGTCAGAAATTCATGAATGGGCATAGTTTGCCACTCACTTTTGGCACCAGTAATACAGGAGACATCACCATCGACTTAGAAGGTTTGATCAAACCTTTTTCCAACATAGATTTCATATGGCCCTCCAATGCTTCTTTCGCTCATTTGAAAAGAGGGTATACTGGACATCCCCTGGGAAGCTCTGACCCTTCCTTGAACTGGAATGAGAATGAAAAAGAACCAGTAGGGGAAAAAGGCGAGTTACTGATAGGACCAAATACACCCATAAAGTCGCTATATTCAGCTGGTAACTCTACCTCCTGCATTCTACTTATATTCCTGCATCCACTCGGAACATTGCTCCCAACCTCCATCTTCCATCCCATCTAAGGCCCTGTCAGCAGATTCAAATTAATTTTATTATGCGGCAGATCAATCTGGGGCTAGAAATGATGTCACCATTGTATCCCCAATACCACAGTATGGGCCAGATTTTGATTGCACAGAAGCCCTTCCTGAACCAAAACTGGTTCTGCCAAACAACTACCCAAGGCACCAAATGCCATGAGGGAGCTCTCCTCAACACGTCGGCAAACACCACCTCAGGACCCTTCTTCATTCCCAACTTTAAACATTCTGCTGAGGCGAATTCCTCATAGTTTTCCTCAGCCCCTGTATCCACCAGGCCAACACCTTCTCCTTCTATCCTTGCAAATATGACTCCACTGGAATAAATAACCAAGAATAAAGAGAAGAAGTAGATTTAATGTTTGAAGCATTCTCAGATTTCAAATTTGCAGGTAAGCTAGGTCTGGGACTATTACACTTCCTGGGTCCCTGAACTCCTGTTCACCCCAAATCCCCAACGTTTCCCTGTCAGAACCCCCATGGATATTTCCAATATTCCTGGGTGATCCCTGCTAACCTCCTTGAACTCTACAAGCCACTGCGGGTGACTGGCCCCTTCCTGGAGACAAAGCATCTTCCCGCCAGTTTTGCACCAAGGCTAATTGTTTCTCAACCTGTACCGCCAACGCAATTTCTTCAGCCAAAGTACTCTGAACTTTAGCAGACGCCTTAGTGGCCAACATATCCGCTTGCAGCCCCTGTCAAAACATTTGCAATGATTGCAAATCTGATACTTGTGCTGCTTTCGCCAAAGGTCAGAAAATCCGCCCATATTCTTTAACTGATCCTTGCCCCTGAAACACCATCAGCAAAGCTGACCATAATTGTCCTGCACCTCATCCGGACAGGCAGCCCAGTCAATCCAATTGACACACTTATCCATGGATCCTTGGAGACGACCTTGCTCCTCAATCACTTCTTGCACCCATCCTGCCAGGGGTGAGGGTAGTGCCTCCACAATTTGCACAATCTGCAGTGAGAAAGGGGTCTCCCCTCCCGTTTCTTGAGCCAACTGCGCCTGAAAACAAATCTGCAACACCACTTGGTGAATATTCTCAAAAGCTTTCATGGGTAATGCTGCCCGACCTTTTGGAGATGTAGATCCTCCATGGCTATCCTCTAACTTCATGGGCCTTGTGCCACATACTTGAACCACCTCTCTTATCATGAATATTAGTGAAAAAACTCACCATCACCACTGTCAAAACATGGCGATACCATTCCTCCCCTTCTGGGACTACCACCTCCTCTTGGGGCCCCCACAAGACCAATAAAAATGTATTAGAGTTGCGTTTAATGTAATGGGTGGGTTTGTGCCAATATGCCACAAAAGGATTGGAAAGTAAGAGTCACGTCACTGACCAACTAGGGACAGGCTTGCCAAAGCCCATCCCCAAACCTTTCCACCATACCTCGTCATTGCCACATATTCCTGCACCACTGTCCCCACGACGCTGCACATCAACAGCAGGGTCTGGGTCCAGGAAAGGTCTTAGAATGACGCCAACGCCACACCAAGCTCACTGGTCGAGCTCATAGTTCCAATCTATTAGTATAATTTTAATAAAATAATATCTTTTGTTAGAAAGCGATTTTTATTAGATTTCTGGTTTTTTCATAGAAGATGCAACTGGCCATTTAGGGCCAAAACATCCCCTATTAAATAGCACTCTTCTAGCATTAATTAATCTCCCTCCTGTGCTATTCTCTCTTGAACACCATCCAGCACATCTCTTGTGAAGACTCCACATACCACTGGATCATCATTTACGCCGTGAATAATCCTGACGTCATATTTTCTCAGATGCCTTTCAGTTTCAGGATGTCAAATCTTCCTAACTCTGACTTCCTTGAGTTCAAGGCCCTCTGTATCAAAGCAGTATTCAGATCAAATGCCATCTGATCTATGGCAATGTACAGATCAGGTGCCGCCTGATCCATTACAAGTTACAACTGGAGTATTGCTTAAATTATTGCTGAGATCAAGAAAATTTGTTTTTTTAATGTTTCTAGAATGCTTAATACTTTTGGATTTTTCCCTCCTCAAATGAATAAAAGTCGCTTTCATACAACTCTGACTCTATCTAAGATCAATGACATACAGATTTTACCATCTTGGATTAATTTTATAATACAAGACTCCCACTTTTATTTAACCGAGGTAAGCTGACCAGGGGATGGACATTACCAAATATACGTGAATCTAAGAGAATAACTAACAAATATAAAAAATTGGGCACCCCAGGGTACTCAAGTTACCCCTGTTGCCAGCGGGACTGCTAGGTATGGAGGGTTGGTGTGCTACTCTGAGGGGGTTTCCCCTACTATGGAGCAGGTGTGAAGGAAAGGATCTGTGTGGAGGAACCAGAGTGGGAACCATGATTCTATGAGCGCTTTTTGTCTTGGTCTCATATATCCATAGAGCCAGGCTTGGAAGTGCTCTAATAAGTGGACATGGAATCTGTTGATAATCCCATGAATTGTTGGGACCATGCCCTTGAACGCATCTAATGCAATTGTTTGTATAGTCCACATTGTAATGGGTATTATTAGGGAGTAAGGGTAGATGGGATTGGTGACTCAATCTGGAGTGCAAAGATGCTCTTTGATATCAAGAATTCCTGTTCGTTTTAAATTTTAAGCAGGCGTGCGACTTCCTGCCATATAGCTTTGGTTGGGGAGCATGTTTCTAGGCGGTGATGTAGGGATCCCTCCCCTCCACATACTGCACATGTTTTGTGGAGAGAGTTGGAGCGGTCCGCCATCCTATAGATCCTTCTCAGACAGCGCCAGGCGTTTGCTCTTATCCTTGGCTGTAGGAGTGGGTGGTGTGTCATTTTCCACATTGCTTTCTGTGTGGTTAAATCATAGGAATGTCCAACATATCTAGGTATTCTATCCTAGCTATGTTTGGGGTTGTTGCGAGCATATCTCTCTGGGGGTGGTTTTCTGGGTTTCTTAATTTGAATTGGGGGCTGGGTCGTCCCCTTCGCTGTATAGTACCCGTGTTCTCTATGGCCCGTCCCATACATTGGATAGTTCAGAGGATATGTTTGAAATGAGGGGAGGTTTCATGCGGACCCGTTGCAGTAGGATGTTTGGCAAGGTATGAAAGTAGTCTGGGTGGACTATGTGGGTTGGTTAATTTGAGCGCCTGTGCAAAGTTAGTCCTTGCTGCTCTGGACCAATGTTGTTGCAAGAGGTCTGGAGCAAGGATTTCCTTTTATCCAGGTACCTAGGATGTGATTGGCGTGGCTCTCAAAATCTATTAGTCCCATGCCTCCGCTTGAGCGTGGGCCAAATAGTGTTTCCATCCGTGTAGGAGGGTGAGAGCCAGGCCACAGCCAGCCCTGGATAAGCTCGCGGATTGAGGTTATAAAGGTAGGTGAGAAGGCTATCGCATGGGCCCTGGTACCACAGTATTGGGAGGATGAGCGAGTTAGCAACTGTAACTCGTCCTGTTAGTCCTGGGGTTCTCCCCTTGAGGGAGGCTACGCGTTTAGATACCCGTTGTAACAGGTTACTTTCCATTGTCACATTAGCATATCCCCCTGATTCTAGCCAGATTCCAAGGTGTCGGACAGGAGTGTTGTTGGGAGGTGTTGCAAAGGGTAAAATGATTGGGTTCTTTCTTCAAGTGTTGGTAAGAGGTTCTGATGTTGTGGCCCAATTGTTTGTGTATTTGCCTAAGAGAATGATTTCTGTCTTCCTTTTGTTGAGCGATGCATTGCTCACCTTGGAGTATTCCTCTAGAGTGCGTTCCAGCTGTTGGGCATCTTCATTGTTTGCTATACCTGCTACGCAGTCATTTGCAAAGGCCAGTATCTTGACTGTTGGTTGTCCTTGTGCGGTTATCCCATGAGATGTGAGTTAGTTACTCGGAGGAGTGGGTCAAAGCTGAAATTATATAGCAGTGGGCTGAGGGGATCCCCTTGTTTGAGCCCTCTGTGTGGTTTAATCTTATTTGTTAGGAATCCAGGGCCACATACAGCCATGGTTGCAGATTATGTTAGGAGCATCGCCCATTTTATGAATCTTGGTGGGAGTTTGAAGGCATGTAGACATTCTTTTAGGTATGGCCAGCTAACACAGTCATACGCCTTTTCCTGATCCAAGAAGACCAGGGCACCAGTTGCTTTGGATTGGCAAATATTTGCAACAGGGTGAATGTTGTTCCAGATTGAACGCCCTGGTATAAATTCAAACTGGTTGGGTGACAGGACGTCAGAGGCAATTGCGCCTAATCTGGCTGTTAAATTTTTTGTTAGAATTTTTGTGTCAGAATTGGAGAGTGCAATTGGGCGCCAGTTGGCCAGGTCCAACTTGTCACCCTTTTTATACAAGGTTATAACATAGGATTCATGACCTCCTGGTAATATGCGTGTTTCTAATAAGCTCTGGTTCATAGATGCCAATAGGAGGGGGGCGATTTGTTGAAAATACTTTTTATATAATTTGTAGGGTATCCCATCAGGCCCTGGGAATTTCCTACGTGGTGCACCGCGAATTGTATCCCAAAGCTCCTCCCATGTAGTAAGGGATAGTATATTGTAATTTGGTGGTGTACTTTGTATCTTGGCAGTTTGAATAAATTCTTTAATTTTTTGTGTATTTGTTGGTGTTTCACGATATAATTTGGAGTAATAGTGGTGTACTCCCGCCTTAACCTCCTCAGGGTCAGTTGCCACAGTGCCGTTGGTCTTGCAAACCTGTGTGCACACAGGCTGGTTTCCGCGGGAATGGAATCGGCAGAAGAAGTATGTTGAACAGGTTTCGCCTTCCTTTATGAACTTACCTTTGTTTGATACTTTGATTCTGTGTTGGTGTTTGAAGATGAGATTGTTAAGTTGGGCTAAATTGCTGCCCATTTGCATCCCCAGTTAGGGTATAGCTAGATCTCAGAGTATTTATTTCCAGGTGGTCTAGTTCCGCCAAGGTACGCTTGATTGTGGCTGTGTCCGTGGTGTACTTGCGTGATGCAATATGTCAGGTTTTGTTAATTAAATCCTTTTTGAAATTTTCCCATGTTCTGATGGGATCCGAAGTGAATGGGGCTGTGAATTCTGGGTTTGTAGCCTTGTTTTTGACCCAGTTGGATATCTCAGGCAATTTTAAATTTTCTGGGTGAAGCTTTCTCCAAGGCGACACCTGTGTGTGGGATTGGGTTGGCGCTAACTGCACCGTAACTAATCGGTGGTCAGAAAAATTGATCTTTTTTGTTGTAAATTTGGAGATTCTTGAGTGGTGGGATTGCGGGATGAGGATGTGGTCAATACAACTCATTGATATGAGCACTCCCTCGCATATGTTGGGTCTCATCATGTGGGGAAGGATTGGTGAATTGGGGGAAGAGCATCCTGTAAGCCAAGAGATGCCTTCATTGTGCGGAATTTAATGGATTAGGCCATCAATCCATATTGGGGTTATTCCAGCAGTTGAAATCGCCTAACATAATGGTATTTGGTGGGAGGGTGAGAGTAGGAATGTTTTCAAAAAATTTTTCTCTCAGTTGCAGTGCACGGTGCATAGACACATGCTATTGAAATTATTTCCTCTTGGCACATAATTGTTGCTACCAAGACTCAAACATGCAAGTGTGATGACGAATTTGTAATTTTAAATTTTTTGTTGTTTTGGACGATCACCTCACAGTGAGACGTCCATACTGATTAAGATGGTGCGACCCTGGTTGACCAGGATTCTTCTTCCCCTTGTAGGCATTGGGTTTCTTGGATGGCCAAGATGTTTACAAGAGATTTTTCAGGAATGCCAGCTTTTTGGCTTGGGACATATGAGCCCTGGCTCCCATGATGTTTAGCATCCCTATTGACACTGAGGTGCCCATGGCGCCTCAGGAGCGGTTGGGAGGGCCCTCTGGCCCTATCCCACCATGGCTCATTTTGGCCATGCTCCGCGTCTGTACTCCAATTCTTTCAATGCCATTGTTGGTTCCTTTGATCTGACCCAATAATTCAAGGGAATTGCGGTTTTTTGCATTTGCATCAACTTTTCCCGCACAGGTCTTATGTTGATTTGATGCAGATTGTTGATTGGATTTTATATTTTTGAGGTTCAACTTTGGTGAATTGTGCACCACATTTTCGCCCAAATTGCAGTTGCATTGTTCTCAGTATATGCATGACTGATGACGCTTTGTGGCTCAGTCCAGTTACTGTGAAAATTTTTGACATGGGCATATTGTTCTGATTGGTTGGTTCGGTGAATATCTGAAATATCCTCCCAAATTTGTCCAGGGTTAATGGCAGACTCCGCGTGTGCCGCCGCTTAAGCTGCTGCTCTCTTGTGGGCTTTTTGTGCTGCTTTACATTATTTGCTTGTAACTGGGTCCACAATGGAGTATAGTCCATCTTCACCTCGCGGAATGGGTGGTGGCCATCAGTCATTTTGGCGAAGTTTTCATTATCTTCATCCATAGCTTCTTCATAAAATTCATTTTTCCATTAAGCCCTCTTTCACAGGGCATGCATGTTCCTTGTGGCCCAGTGAGCCACATTGGTTGCAAATGGGTGGTGCGCATTCCAGTGTAACTTGGAATGCAGCTGACTGGCCCCCATCTGCAAAGTGGAATGCTGCTGTGCGGGGAATTCTGGATAAATCCTCTTCCACTTCTGGGAAGGGGTTGATTACAGCAATAGATTTGCCTGTGCACAGGTCGGGCATTAAGCAAAATTGTTGTAATTCAAGTTGTTGGATTTCTCCATAGGCCACGAGACCTTTGCAGAGCTCCTCCTCAATTACCTTATGAGGAAGGTTGTTGGGGAGCGAGTCAAAGGAGATGAACAAAGTTTTCACTTTGTTCCATCTGGTGCACATGGTGTGCACATTTTTTTGCCCTCGGGGAGGGAAATTTCCACACAGACTTTTGCTGCAGCATCGGCTTCATTGGCTGTTTAAAAATCAATGTTGATCCAGCCGCGGCCCATGTTGTTGGTGGCTATGTACACCGTATGAGGGAAAAGTGAGGGCTGTGCCTCACATGTTTTCTACCACAGGGTCGGTGACTCATCCCCAAGGAAGAGTCTGATCCTGTGCTCCACCTTTGACAAAGCTTGGTTGAATTGAATGTACATGTATTGTGCATGCTTTACAGTAAATACCCATATGCCCAGACAGTGTCTGAGTTTGCAATTTTTTTATGGATTGGGTTCCTGGTCCCCCTCCAGGGCGTTTCTTGCCCTTAGTTGCACCATTAAGCGCACTGCTCGCCGTGACACTCGCCCATGTTGTAATATTTTTATTGATAGAGTCGCCCATCTTTCCTGTATGTGATTATCCAAATTTGCTGTTCAAATCAAATTGTAAAAACTAAAGTGATTGTTACGAGAAAGAAAATAAGACTCCCACTTTTACTTGTTTTTTATCTCACAATTGAAAAAAATTTACGACTTTAAATTTAAAAATGACTTTTAGCATTAATAAATTTTCAAGGACATCTTTTCCTTCTTGTTTATAGTAGAAATTATTTATGTATATTTCTACTGATGTTTACTACTCTATAATTTAAAATACATCTTTGTCACTCTTACTTCTGTGTCACTAATTCAGCTTGAGTTACTAATGCTAAGGCATTTTGATTAGTGATCTTTTGTTCTTTACTATATTTCATATCTATTGTTAATTATTTGCCATGGGACTGATAGAATTTGGTCTGATTTTTATATATCACTTAAAACCTGTAAACCCCTGTATTAAGCATAAATTTTTTTGTTTAAAGAAAAACTTTTTTTACTAATAACATAATCATGGTCAGCTAAAGTATGATGATAGCTAGCCAATCATACTTAATTCGTGTGACTTTAACTATACTCAGATATATTGATAAATATAAAAGGTGAATTAAGCCTAAACACAGAAAAGAGAAACAATAAATAAACAACTTAAAAATTCTAGATATGTATTTATAAAAAATAATTGGTAAGTATATACCAAGGGAATTACATAATTTTGGTGATCAACACAACTTTTGCACTTCCAATTGAAATGTCATCTATTGTTGATAAGCTAACACCATTAAAGAATTATCTAAATTTAATGACTATCTAATCTAATGACATCTCCACTTGGTAAGGTAACTCTCACCACAAGCTTGTTTATTTTCTATGCTGATTTTGATATTAGTGCGTTTAATTATTAGTCAGGACCAGCTAACTAACCTTGAAATAGCGAGTATCCATGCTTAGGTAATGGTAAAATCTTCCTTTGATAGCTGAAGCATCTCTAAAGTAGTAGCTAACTACCATCAAAACCAGAATTACAACGCTGCTGCAGTTTTAACATATTACCTCAAATCAAAGGGCTTATAGCCCTATTAATCCTCATACTAACTGGTTGATGACGCTATAAGGAAAACACAATATATATAAACAAATATCTTTTGGTTAATGTGGCTAACTTAACATCAATTGTCATCAGTACTTGTATCAATTTAAACATTAAACCCAACTATAATAAAAGTTAGCACATGTCTAATCAATTATTTATAATTATCTGAAAAAAATTATCAATTAATATCTAAGTTGTTATGGATAATGTGACCATCAAACTTTCAAACAGGTAGATAAATGGATGCTTTTTATATAAATTTCCTGCAACAAAATTATTTTATCAGTCAACTCCAACATGGTTAATTTTGTATTGTTGGCACAGACACTTATAAAAGTCGTTTCACATAGAACAACCATTTACGTTTTCTTTTTTGAGTTCCCTGGAATAGTGGCATCTGATACCATGATATTAGTTTATTCAATAAGCCTTTGGGGTGTGTTGAGAAAACTCAATAAAAGGGGCTTATTCTCATCCTATGGAAAGATTACTTCAGAAAGCCAAAAATATAAATAATATAACTAATCTTAACATGATAGCTGGCCAGAACATTAATTATATTCCTCCTGATATTGCCTGTGATCAAAATAAAAACTTGACATTTGCAAATCCCTTTTATAGTCTTTTTTTGGCATCAGTGGGGCTCAACCCAATAAGGGGGCATCCACATATCTCTGTTTGCAGTAATCCAAAAAAGGTATTATCCTAAGTAAGAAATTCCCAATATAGTACCTTTGATACTATCCTAAAAAACCATATCATATGACGAGGGAGAGTTTTGAGGAAATTTTTATTTGGCGCCTTCTTCAAATTACAGACTATAGCAGACAAAATGGGGTCAGAGCATCAGCAGCATGAGGCAAATGGAGGTATTAGTGAAACTTTTCTTTATCATTGAGGCCTGCATTATGCATTGTCTTTACATACTGAACAAGTTGATGCCCATAAAATTTAATAAGTGCGGGTACAAAAATTAAGGATTTGATGCATATATGGGTTTGGGGTTGTGGGATTGAAGGGAAAGTTTTGCCACGTCATTGCAATTGCAGCTCGCATCAAATGCATGTTCCTCAATTTCATATTTAGCATTATAAGGGAAATCCTAGGGAATTTCAGGATGGAAATACCCTCACAAAGAGATTCAATTGTACCATGGTGAGTCTGATGGTGGAGAGTATTGTATGGGGCAGCAACTTCTTCAACATCCCTTTTATACAAATTTTTTATAAAATTGAGGATCAGTTTTAAGAGCAAAAATGGCTATGGGGGGTCAATTGGAGGATTTTCAAAAATTCTCCCAAGAGAAATCAAGCTTAATTTCTTAAGTTAGATCTTCATCATAAATACACTTGAGAGCCAAAAGAATTTGATTCAGCCAACTCTGGGCCAGCAACAGGAGTTGGATGGGGGGCAGGAATTGATAGAATATGCACAGTTGCCCACAACAGCTCAGTTGTGCCTGAGTAGCCATCTGATAAAAATTATTCTGACTTAACCTACACTGACTAGTTGGCGCTTTGGGAGCAGCGCTAGCACTGGTTGAGGTAGGGAAGTGGAAGAATTGAGTCCCAATTAGAAAATTTTAGTAATGCAGCAGTGAGGCTGATGCTGGAGGGAGGAGCAACAGAATCAGCCTTAGATGAAACTGTTGGGAACTTGTATTTTATATGGTCAAGTTTAAAGCACAGGAACAAATGGAGTGGCCATTTTCAATGTGCACCCAAAAGGGATGATCAGGGGTGCATATGATCAGGATGCAGGGGGAATTGCGAGGTGGGTATCACACTGTAAAGGACAATAATCACAAAAAACGTGAGGATCTACTAAAAATCCACGACATTTGGAACCATAAATTGCAGCATGGGGTCAGCTCCATAAACTTCTAAACCCTTTATGATTTTGTGGTGAAGGCGCTCAGGGGAGAGATGGAGAGAAATCCATTAATCTGAACTTACAAAAGTGGCTTCATCCAGGAGTTTGGTACAAATAGTGGAAATTAGAATTTTTTTATAAATTAAAGACAACTTAGCAGCTGCCATCACATGGTCTTTAGATGCAAAGCTAAGGTGAAATAATCTTTAAAGGGGGGAAATAAGTAATCTAGCAGGTTTATAAAATGCTGTGGCCATCTTGATTATGGCCGCACTAGTGTAAGGGAAAATATTTCTATACTTGACCCAAAGGTGAAACTCAGGTTGCTCCAAGGGAGCACCAGGGGCTGCGGAGCACCGCCTGGGAGCTTGCAAGATGTTGGGCTAAATCCTGAGGTGGGACATAATGTCCTGTAGCGTTAGATGGGCTAGCAGAGCTGACCTGGGCGCACTTCAGAAAAACGGCTGAAATACTCCAGAAGGCGGCACACCACCACCCCTTGCCAGGGCATCAGGAGCTACTGCATTAACATTGTATTAGAGCAACTCAAAGTTAGCAGCTGTATTTATAAGATGTTGAAAACTTAAAATTGGCTTCAATTAAAGTTAAAGAGATGAAATAAAGATGAAAGTTATCCCCTTTTATAGTCTATAAGCAATCCAAAATTCCTAATGAGGAAGAATCTTATACCCCTGGCCTAAAAATTTTGACAGCTGGTAACAATGATGTCAGAGGATGAACCAGTATATACTGGTTAAAATGAGCATGCGTCCAACATTAAAAAATGACTCCACAGAAGAGCTTCTTTTATATCTTTGAGTTCTTTCACCAATGATGGCCAAATTATAGTTACTTCGCTCAAGGATTTTCTGTATGTGAAAAAATCCATCTATTGAAATGTAACTAAATTGAGAAAATAAAAAAATATCGTGACAACAATTTGTGGTACAGAACAGGCCACATGAGCAGCTGCAAGAGCCATGAGAGCCACATGAGCCACCATCAGGCTCAGAACTGCACCCACACATTTACAAACATACATAAGATCTACAGTATAACTTGAGAATACACCACAGAGGATTTGAAAACCTGGATTTAGACTACACAAAACCTAAAACCAAGCTATATTTGCAGATCACATTTTAAAAAGTTAGTGAGATTTCAATCTTTAGGTATACTACAAACACCATAAAATTTACATCTACTATTTAAGCTCATGTTATGTTAAATTATAAATACTTTTATACAAAATCTGTTTTAATTGACGTTTTATTTGGTGCTACTGAGGCCATATACCAGAAAGCTCACTTTTAATAGTTATTAGTCTGATTTACAAGAAGAGGTTGAGAGGAGCTCTGGTGTGCTTAAGAACAGGTATTGTAAGAGGACTCCAAGGTTCAATAGGGTTGAAAACGCTTAAATGATGATTGAAAGTCCCACATATCAGGTAATGAGCTCTTCAAATTTTCCAGTAATGTACCCTTGATCATATAAATGACTTATTTAATTGGCTAAACTCTTTAAATCAGAATCCTCTGAGTGAGCAGTCAATTTAGCTATAACTGGTGCTCACTACAAGGGCTACACTAAGTGATTGCGAAGATTTCTTAAAGATACCATGAAATTATAATATAGGGAACTTACAAAAGATTGAGATCTGAATATATGTACAAAATGCTTAATAAGTTGAAGCAGAAAGTAACTAATTTAATTAGTGAGCTAGACAGAGTTATACCACTACTATTGCAAAAAAGGATCAGGGAGCTGGCTTTGAACCCTTTTAAAAACAAAGTGGATTTCTTAAAAACTAGAGCATTGGAACATTACAAAGTCTAAACAAATTTTATAATATGCTGGAGAATACAATGTCCAGTTGGATCACACGAAAAAGTTATGGAGAGTATTAAATTTAGTAGTCTTCCTTATCTAGGACTGCTATCTACTTTAGGAGAACGCACTACTTACACAAACCCACCAGCAATAGTATTTTAACCTGCTCAAGAAAGTGAATGTAGAAAAGATCCCAATATCGCCCAAACTTTAAGACTAAGTTCATTCCTGGAGAGGGAACAATAGCTGCATTTTTCAGCTATATGATAATAGCATTTATGGAGCCAGCGACAAACATAAAGCTCTCCATGATTAGGGATTCATGAGTAGAGAAGCCAGAAGGTGCTTGGAGCCACTCTTTGACCTCAACATATATGGGCCAAAGTCTTGTGAATTTTCATTGCTAAGTTTGGAAGTGCACAGAATGTTCAAAAAATGAAGCAAGTATAACTCACTATGAAATTGGGGATTTCTGAGTCAGTTGTGGATTATGCAAACCAGCATTATCTCAAAGCCAACAGCTTTAGATTACTGGAGCCTTAATCTATGTAGCACAAAGATATATTTGTTTAGCTAGTTCAAATCACACCCACCATTCCAAATGCATGTGACCTTAGCCATAAAACCCTCCAAATCAATTTAAATCCCTTGAAGAGTCTTATTTGAATCAAAGATGAATATAAAACAGAGTCAAGACATCATAATAATCAGTAAAACCCTGTACAAGAGGATCAGTATATTTCTCAGAGGTGTGAGGATAAGAAAAAAGTGAAGACTTACTAACCAGTCAAATGAAAGTACCCAAATTATGCTAGGTTCAAATGCAATGACTGTCAACATGAAAAGCACCTTTGGATAAATTAAACTTAAAGAAAAAAGAAGTAAGAACCAAAATTGGAAATTACTGGATCAGTCAATTGGGTCTCTCAGCACACTAATGAAATTGATGAAGATGAACTTGGTTTAATTGTTAAGTCAGGGTATTATGTCATCAGAGACCCCAAGTGAAGTGGTTGTGCCCGCCTACCTATGGCCAAGCTAAGCATAATTTGAGCCCACAAAACACACTTACATGCTTTAAGCTTCTAAGACCAATCAGTTCATAGACAGTATTTTGTATGGCGAGAATTTAGTGGGAACTACTTTAAAAAGATTGCGCTTGAAGACCACGAGTTACCCAAGGCTTTTAAGAAGTCACATATTCTGTAAGAATTGATAGGAACAAAAAATAGTCAGTGCAATCCTTACTTTAGGTATGAATATTAGTGAGAGAATTATGAAATTCAAAGTTACCATAAAACAGGTTAAAGTATTAGCAGCACTGGATACCAGCGCTCCAGTCAACGTTACGTCTTTCAAGCTCCTGAAGAGATTGAAGTTTGCACCAGACATCATTTATCCAGCAAAATCTAAGCAACTAGGTCTGAGTCAATAAAACCCTAGGAATGTATTCCTTGTTACTCTTGCAATATGGTCGCATTATTCTATCTGCTCTAGATAAGTTAAATGAGAACAACCACTCCAGTTTTCTTAGAGGGACGCAGTTCCTAGATGAGTTTGGAGAAAACTATTACACATATCAAAGTTTAGTCATTTTACTCAATTGTCATATGACACTTTTATATCAAGTTATGGACAAGAAGCATTAGAAGAAGTGAATATGCCTAGTCAAAACTGATTTCTTTAACCTAGTTAGTTACATGTTGAAGACAAAGGGAACAAAGCAGCTACCAGAAAATAATAGGAGGCGTAGTCTGGGTTGCTACTATCGCCATTGAGGTGGGCTTACTACTTGAAAAACAGAATGATATTCTAATCAACGTTGTGGGATTAAGGATAGGAGTAAGAACGCTGGTGCCTTTAAGCCTAAACTCCAACAATGAGGTGATTAAAACTTCTTAAACAATGAAATAATTATACACTAAAAACTAGAAAGTTATAAGGTTTATAGTTTAATAATTGCTGCGGAAGTAAGAACAAACCCTCTTACAATGTCATGGCTTAATAATTAAACTCATCTTAGGCTCAAAAGGCGTACAAATCAAAACATTACTAGGTTTGAAAAAATTATTAAATATGGTCATTTGACCTATTGAAGCTCTTGAATCTCACCTCACTTTATGAGAAGGGCTGATGGAGGGTTAAGAGTGGGTAGGGCAAGCCCGTGAGGTAATGTTTTAATGTATTTAAGCCAATCACCATGTGAAAAAATATCTGCACCTTTTGGGACCCCTCCAACCTTATAATAGGGCCTGGTCTTTACGGTGTGGCTTAAATCAAATTAGTGGTAAGGCGGGGAGGGATCTATGAAGAGCTCCCATGATTCCACCGATGAGTTAGATTATTCTGGCTATCTAAACTCAAACTATTTGGCCAAGTTTTATCAATGTTTTAGGAATGATTGCCCCAATTCAAAGGATTCCACAGTAAATATAACCCAGGGTCTTTTGGCCGGATCTTAAAATCATCTTCGTTTAAAACGCTCTTCTCACAATATCAGACTTGTAATTGTCTGACATTACCCCCTTCAAGAGCGTTAATGGGGGAGTAAAGGCGAAAAAACTGGCCATGGACCCAGTTGATGGTAACTCCAGAAGCAAGGGATTTCATGGAGTGTTAATCCCTCGCTTATATGTGACTATGAATGGTCCCTCCCAGATATTTCCGAGCTTCTCACTCCTAGGAGTGATCCAATTGTGGTAATAAAGTACCAAGTAAGATATTTGGAAGGATGGTATAAGGGCCCAGCTCTCATTGGCAGCTTGCCTTATTTAGTAACACCCTTCGCCAAGTTAATCATAGCCTTAACTGTAATTGGATAATGTGATGGCCAACTATTTTATGGCTTGTTCAGAATCAGTCCTATCAAAGAAGATAGCTTTGCCCAATAAAGATGGTACACCAGGTTCTTGCCCATATAACACATGAAAAAGGGACGTTTTAAGGATACAAAGGTAACTAAAGTGATAGGCCATGAGCGCACTAGGTAAGTAGAGGTTTTAGTAAAGATGGTCTGAACTGGCCATTTTCCAAAGTATAGAGACCAGGGTCCCATTTACTCCTTCTATGGCATCAATAGTGGATGGATTATAGGGGGCTGAGAAAAGTTTTTATGTCGCCATGGATGTGGAAAGAAGCTTTACCACTCTGGAAGTAAATTTTTTTCCATTGTCACAAAGGAGCACTTGAGGGCAACCATGTTGTGTGAAGATATATTGATGCAAGAAAGTAGCCATGGCTTTTGCAGTCTGAGCGGGTGAGAGCCACAGCTTCAACCCATTTAGTGAAATAATCTATTCCAGCCAAGATATATCAATCGCCCCAATAGTCTGAGGGAGTGGACCTACCACATCCAAAATTCTGTTGTGGAAGGATTGTTGGGGTTTTGTAGGTTGGTACTGATAATGGGTCTTGAAGCTGGATTGTTTTTTGCAGGTCAGAAAAGCATCCAGGACCTCAACTATGGTCTCCATGATGACCTCCCAATAATGCCGCTCTTTAACCCGCTCATAGGCTTTTTGGACTCCGCCATGGCCCATGATAGTAGGAGACTCCATGATCACGGGTACTCGCTTGGACGGCCAGAGATAGGGCAATCAGTTTACTACTACTTTCTTGTATAACTTTTTGCTCTCCACCTTGGTGTTGCGAGAGTGCCATGCTAGCATCTTTTGTACTGGCTCATCTTCATCAGCCCACTCCTCAGGAGTCATAAGGAGGTCATTCAACCTCTCTGCTTTGCTATTGTCAAGGTGTAAGACAGGCAGCCATGTCAACCCATCAACGTTCATATGATGCGTTCCAGCTCAATGGTCATAACGTAGTGCTGGAGCTTTAGAGCCCATTGAGCCAACTGCCCAGTGGGGTCCTTCATAAATTGTATCAACTTCAAGGATGCGTGATCAGTAATAACTTTAAAAGATGTCCCATATAAAAAAAGGGCGATAGTATTTGACAGCAAGCAATATTGCAAGGCACTCCTTTTCAGTAACACTGTAGTTGCGCTCAGCTTTGGGGGGCATCTTACTGAAATAAGACACAGGATGACGACTCCATTTTTATCCAGCTGAGCCAATATAACTCCAACAGCTTAATCTGAGGCATCCGTGAACAACATGAAAGGCTTTCCATAGTCAGGATGTCAGAGTATGGGCCTTTTTTGCAATAGTGCCGTCAGTGTCTCAAATGCGGCCTTTTGTTTATCACCCCAATAGAAGGGGTTGTCCCTAGCCAAGAGACGTAAGAGGGGCTCACTGAGTTGGGTGAATTTTGGATAAATCGATGGTAATACCCCATCATGCCCAAGAATACCTGAATGTCACGAAGGGTTTTGGGCGCGGGCATCTTAGATATTGAACTGAATTTATATTGTAGAGGTTGTATCCCATCTTGTGAGATGGCGTGCCTGAGGAAATCCAACTTTTTTTTGGAAAAGTGTACATTTAGAGGGCTTCAGCTTTATGTTGACTGCCTGCAAGCGTTGAAAAACCTCCTTTAGGTGCGTGAGATGCTCGTTAAACATTTTGGAGAAGACTGTAATGTCATCAAGGTAGAAGATTACACAGCTCAGTTTAAGGTCCTGGAGAATGTGATCCATTGCCCGCTGAAAGTATCAGGTGCTTAACGTAGCCCCTGAGGTAGATGAGTGGGTTGAAAAAAACCCTCACTGAAGATAAGGGCGCACTTCTCCTGATCCTATGGAGAAAGGTCCATCTGCCAATACCCGCTAGCCAAGTACATGGCAGAGAAGAGTTTAGACCCAGAGAATCGGGCTAGAGCGTCATCAATGTGGGGGATAGGTTAACTGTCCTTCTTTTATGAAGTTGTTCAGTTTGTGGTAATCCATCACTACTCAATGATCTCCATTTTTCTTCTTTACCAACAGGAGCGTATGACGATTAAGGGATTTGGGAAGGTACCAACAACCCAGCATCCAGCAGCTGTTTGAGCTCCGTCCACATTTGTAGCTCCTTGACTTTGGATTTTTGATAGGGTTTATTGTGGATAGGGCGAGCATCCCCAACGTTAATGGAATTAGTCCAACTTTTCATGTGCTCAAAGTCGGTGTCAGAGGTAGAGAAGATGTCACTATAGGACTCCAGTAAGGTGTGGACCATTTCAAGTTCATTGGGGTTAGTTCATAAAAAATATGCACAGTAGGAAGATTGCATACCGATTGGTCTGCGAAAAAGCCCATATCTGCCATAGATTCAATACAGTGATCTTGTTTTATTTCCCCAAGGGGAATCAGTATGCCTCTTCCAATTTCCTGATGCTTTTTTACAACCATATCCTTCTTGGTGAGATTTCCTAGCAGAAGGTTGATAGGTCGTTGATAGGCATGGTCTAGAACGCCCTGCAAAACTCTGGGCTCCAAATGACTAACTCCGTCAATGCTGGTTAGGTGCAATAAGAAGTTGTGGGGGATCTGTAGAGTAATCTTAGTGTCAACTACCCGTTGTCTACCCGCTTTAATTACTACCTCTTCAGGAATCATAAAAATAGATAACATTGAGGGCGTTCACTGATTGAGGAAATATTTTTGTATGCCATCCTGCTGTGGTGTAGTGTACGGATAAAGTGGAAAAAAATACTCAACGGTGCAGACATAATCCTTTTATTCAGCTCATCATTTGTCAAAATCAGAGGAACCTTGTAGTTAAGCAAGGATCTAACCCTGCTTCAAGTTAATAAATCCTTCATATTTGAGCATAAACTGGGTACTAATGAGTAGATAATAGGTATTGTTGGCTAAGGCCACCGCTGAAGCTGACAAGAGGAGCTTCCCAAAACGAATGGGCAGAGAGGTTTAGGCTTCAATGGCGCGAGTGTTGTTTGGCCCCACAGTTCCAAACTCTTGTGTATAGTTGAGGTAAGGAGCCATCTTAATTTTTCATAAGTTTGGATGACAAAATGTTCACTGGGGACCCAGTGTCAAGAATAGCCTTAACCTGTAATCCATTAAAAATGACCTACACTTTAGTTAAAGTTCCACCCAAGTTAGGGAGAAAAGCGAGGACCTCTTTCAGCTGTAAGTAGAATCAAGGCGTTTGGCAGTTTCAGGGAATTTATCCTAGATAGACTGAAGTGTATACACACTCTGAGTGGGCCGAATCATTATGGCAATAAGATGGTCAGCGTCACTGGAATTATCAATAACCTCCACACCCCTTAACATCTGATAAAGATAGGCTATAAAGGTATCCTAACCACATCCACTCTTTCCGGGTTTAATTGGTCAGGTACCTCCACTTCAGCTGAGGCTCCTAGAACATAATAACCTACATCTTCACCACTCCCTTCAGATTCTACATCAGAGGAATTAACAATGCATTTTAGGGAGCCCACAGGGGGTGAAGTAGGTTCAGGGCTTCCCTTATGGGATGATAGTTCCTGTGGTTGCTATTCCACCTCATTAACTTTTGGGGGAGGCGTTTAAAATCTCACAGCTTGATCCTCGACCTTCAAAGCAGGGGGTTTGTGCTTCCTCATGGAGACAGGTTTCAGACTAAAGTTAGCTGGATGAAAGGTCGAGGGATATAGCGTTGCAATGTGGATGCTTTAACTACACCAGCTATGGGTCAATCAGTGGCACTAAGCTTCTATGAAAAAGGCAGTTTAGCCTTTTGGACCTGGTCATTTAACCCATTGTTAGTGGTTATTATTGGCATCCAAGAAAAGGGGTTAAAATAAAGAGCAGGCTTTGAAATTACTTGGGAAGGACGCTATGAAGAAAAAGATGGGCAAGGAAAAGGGACGACTCCTTTCCCCAACTGAGCTTTTTGAGCTGAAGACAAACGAGAGCACTGCCCCATCACGGCCATTTTTTTTGGGCTATCCTCACATATTGATGGAGCATCTTGTTGCTTCAGTTTATCGGAAACAGGGTTCCAGAGGGAGTTAGCCATTGAAGTGGCTGGAGGGGTTAAAGTAAATTCTCTCCTCATAGCTTTTTGCATAAGATCAATTTTATGTAAATCAGCCACTGCAAGCAGAGCCACTTTAATATCCCGTACTGTTCAGAAGGTGCGCTTGTCTGCAGAGATGTAAATTGCTAATAAGGGACGAGACACCAAAGCAACCATGATAGCAGAAAATGCATGATCTAGAGGTAGCAATTTACCAAGCGACAGAGGTTGAGCTTGGATATAGAGTTGCTTCACAAAAGTGGGGATCGATTCTCCCTTTGTAGGATAAGGAACATAAAAATCATGATTTGCCTTTGTAAACTCTGTAGGGAGAAAAATTCGTCTGTAAGCACTTTTCTCACCTCTACCCCAGTTGCTAAGATTAGCCACAGTGGGACCATGATTTGTTGAGCCATACAAATCAAATATGGGAGGATATAGTTACTTTTTTGCCGGTCAGTTGCTCCTTCCATCGCAGATTCGTAAAAAAAGAGGAATTATGCAGTACTGCCTTCGCCTGGGGAAAACTTGTATCTGAAAGGGGCTTGTGGATGGTAAGAGAGGCTTAATAAATGCCTTGAGAGGGGGAAAGTTTATCTTTTTTAGTTGTACAAGGCACAGGCTATCTGTAGTTCTAAAGCAGTGATCATAGACTCAGCTGAAGCAGGGAAGTTGCGAGGAGTAGTTTCCCCAACAAGCTCTATTTATAATAGGTTTTATTGTGGTTTACAGGTCCCCAGTAGTAAGCACCACTTGTTGGATTTTAGGATAGGAGTAAGCTAGCTGGTGCCTTTAAGCCTAAACTCCAACAAACAGGGGATCAAAACCACTTAAAACAATTAAATAATTAGACACTAAATACTAGAAAGATGTAAGTTTTATAGTTTATTAGTTGCTGTGGGAGGGAGGAAAAGAACCCTCTTATATTGTTACGGCTTAGGTTTCAAACTCACCTTAGCTTAAAAGGCGTATACATCAAAACATTACTAGGTTTGAGCCAAATTAGAAAATACGTTCATTTGACCTATTGAAGCTCTTGAATCTCGCCTTGCTTTATGGGAAGGGCTGATGGAAGGTTAAGAGTGGGTAGGACAAGTGCGTGAGGTAATTTTAATGTATTTAAGCCGATCACCATGTGAAAAAATATCTGCACCTTTTGGGACCCCCTCCAACCCTATAAAAGGGCCTGGTCTTTATGGTATGGCTTAAATAAAATTAGTGGTAAGGCGGGGAGGGATATATAAAGAGCTCCCATGATTCCACCGATGAGTCAGAATATTCTGGCTATCTAAACTCAAACTATCTGGCCAAGTTTTATTAACATTGTAGGATTTTTGCCCCAATTCAAAGGATTCCACAAGTGAATTGGCCAGGGTCTTTTATCCAATTTTGCAATCACTTTGTCCAAAATCCTCTTCTCACAATATCAGACTTACAGTTTTCTAACTTATATCAATATCAATATGTTGTAACATAATTCTTAAGATATATTGTTTCAAAGTTTTAGAGACCAGGAATCACATATTGATGACTAGGTTTTTTCTATTCAACATGCCAAGGAGAAGTTAAGTTCTACTAGGGAACATTGTGAAGACCTATTGTAACAAGAAGGTTTAAACCATAGCCAAGGTGAAGTTGTATTGCTACTCAAATGTTAGATAAGTCCATGCTGTCACCAGCATTGACAAGATTGGGCTACAAGAGTCAATCACACAAGAAGGAACAATAACGAAATAAGCTCTTAGATCAATACTAAGACAAGTATATCAATATACCCAATGATAATGTCCTTTGTAAGGGAAGAGTTTCCAAGATAGACAAAGGAGCGACATACCAATCTGTCTAAGCCTTACAGCAATCCAAGAGCGAAGAAAAAGTCACTTTCAAAGAATTACAACAGTTTATATATGCAGTCCTGGTACGCCCCTTCATGAGTCCTTAAACGCGTTTCTCCTACAAGTGCAGAAGATATATCACTCCACAAAATATTGATAATTTATAGAAGACTTGACGACTTCACTAAAAAATTTAGTACCCGCTATCATGCATTGATGATACTTTAAAGAAAATTGAAGGCTTACAATACTTTTCCACATCGGACCTGGACAGCAGATAATAGAAAATGTTGCTGAAACCAGAAGATCAGGAGAAGTGTGCTCTGATAATTAACCAGTAATCAATACTCCAACATGTATGCCATAGGGATTATGCAACGACCTGGATATGATCCAGAGAATTATAGATATCCTTTTAGAGATCTAAAGATTTCAAGTGTACTCATCTACTTATCTGACATCATGATATTCAGAAAGACATTTAAGAAACATCTGGCATACATTAAGAGAGTAATTACCCGCCTGAGAGAGAATAACTACAAATTGAATTTAACCAAGTGTTCATTTTACAGATTAATTTAGATTTTCTTGGCCATAAAGTAAACGAAAGAGGTTTAAACCCCCAACAAGTAAGGTCAAAGTCATTTTCAGGATGAGTTCCCCTAGGTGTATGAGGGATACTTAAGTGCTCTTAGGCAAAGCAAACTACTATCAAAAATTCGTGCCAAATATTGTGGACATTGCTGAGCCACTTAAACGCCTGATGAACAAATGAGCACTATTTACTAGAATAAGAACAGGAATATGCTTCTAACCAACTCAAGCACTAATTGATGGAATACCCAAAAAGTAACACCTACTATTTAAAGATCGTTTATGTTAACACCTAAGCCAGCAACATGGGTATGAGTGTCATCTTAGCTCAGTTAAATGCGATGTTGTGGATCACCATAGAAAATTACTCAAAGCGTTTAAAAGATCCAAATGAAACTACATGTTACAGAGCGCGAGTTTCTAGCTGTATTAAAGCAGTATACCACTTCTGACCTTATGTATATGGCTTGAACTTTAAGATATTACAATTAAGCCTCATTGATATGGTTAATAAATATGGAACGCCCAGATAGAATCTTGCAAGATGGGGCTTTCAGCTGCAAGTATTTAAAATTAAGCTCATGCATTAAGCTATAAAGAAGCACCTTTACATGGATGTCTAGTCAAAAGAACTTTTTCACTTGCAAGCACTTGAAATAGGTAGATTCATGAATTATTTGGAAGACCATAGGATTATGAAAGTAAAAGATGAATAAACGTTTAGAATATTCAAGAGTTGTTAAAGAGAAATTAGATAAAAAGGACATTTATATAAGCTAGCATACAAGAAATGGTCACCATATATAAATTTTAAGAAACATTTTTCAATAATCATGGAAAGACATTTTCAAGTAGGCCACGGAGGGCTACAAAAGTATCAGCATTAAAGGGAGAGAATATAAATAAAATATGTTGGATGACATTTTTTCGGCCTTTGGAGCTCTGTTTTAGTGCTATAAATAGTAAATTACTTCTTAAGAATTTTATATTCTAACATGTCTCTTCAAGCTCACCTTTCACAAAAACTATATCAATGATAAAATACCCTTTCCAAAGTTACGCACTGGTAATCAGTGCACAATGTTATCAATATATCACTTTAATAATTAGGTAGAAGCAATATAAGTCAAGGCCTTTACCTCTAGAAATAACCGCGAGATTTTTGTAAAACAAGATTATTGCCACAGATTCCCTTGGATAAACTTTTGTATTTTTGGGCTTACTTAAGCTTTAATTACTACTTGGCTAAATACTCAAGCTAAAAAGAGAATAACCAAAATAAAACAACAAAATAGAAAAGTTTCTTTTTATTAAGAAATTTTCACTTGAGTTGTGGGTCTCCCCACACCAGCTCATAAACCTAAGGCTATGTTATGGAGCAGAAGCAAGATCCACCCGGTCTCTAGCCACCTTTGCAGACTCAGTAGCATGCTCTTATCAAAAATCTATCCTTACCAGTTCAGTTGGAGTTTAATTAAAATGGCAAGTGTGAGGCCAGAGCATACTCAAACTGGCCTCTATTTTATGTTTGGTGGGTAACATGAGTCAAATTCACCATTGTCAGGGTGAGCACTATTATGGGTTCTCTTGACATGCAAACGACCCTTTGATAAATTTATAAATTAAATCAAACCCCAATTTTAATAGATAGATACTAGATTAAAATAGGTTAGTTTCAAACTGAGCATAGTGATAATTCGAATTCCAACTTGAGCTTAATGATATCGCAGCCATAACAGTATATATCAAGTTTAGTATTAATTTTCAAACACAAATTCAACTCTGATACTTAGCTCCACCAGAAAGACTTATAACCTTAAAGTAAAAATGGCGGGAAACCCCGCGAACACACTGTATTGCCCAAGTGAGATAGTAAGCCCAATAAACCTAATCCAAGAGATCCCATGCATGTGTCAATTAGGATGATCCGCTCATGGGTGGCAGCCACAAAAACAAGCATCATCTTTAACCATGCACCCTCTTCAACAGGCATTTGTCAAGAGAGTGTCTGTAACTCTCTCGTTCCCAGCAAGGTGATGTGGGATGCAAACCCACATTGCTAGGGAACTAGCCGTTAAGAAAAAGGGTAAGAAGAAACCTTGAACGGTGCCGTGCCAAAGATACCCCAGGCCAGGGTGTAGAACGCAACGTATAAGACCAGGTAAGATAGAAACACAACAACTTGAGTGGACCCCAGAGGGGAGTCCATAATCAAGTGTAACTTGGCGTCAGGGAGCTTGGGTGCCTCGATCTAGAGGGGACCTGGGCGACCCAAGGGAGCACCTGGGATTTTGGTAAATTGTGATATAAGGTAGTGGCCCACATAGTTGGAGACCTCCCCAAAGAGGTCTGCCACCAGGTTAGCCCAAGGAACCATAAGTAAAACGTAAAAAACGGTTATTTTATTTAAGAAAAGTCGACCAACAAGGAATGTTGGTCACAAAAACATATTTAAAGTGGGCGGGGAAATTCAGGTTCTGCGGAAGTGCACCCAAGCATTGATGCTCCAGTAAACAGATGCTTCCATCCGTTTTAGTAACTTACACCAAAAGTGCCTTCACTAGAGAAATCGATTGAAGCCATGTTTTACCTGAGCTTAAAATTTTATAGCTAGAGTGGGACTCGAACCCTTGCTCTCCAACCAAGCAAATTGAACCATCTTTGTTTGAAACATAAATCGTTTGTTTTAGGGCCTGAGCCGAGATAAGAGGCTGGGCGTTTTGCACCCCATTAGCACCAACCTGGGCATGCTTGGCTTGCACCCAGCGTTGATCTAAGGTGTGTTTTAGGTCAGGAAGAGCCTGAAGTTTCACCTTCAGGGCCTCCTGTTGCCCAGCCTTATCTCTAGCATCTGTTCTTACTATAATGTCATCCAACCATGACAGCATTAGCTCACCAGATCGCTCGACTTCATTTTGTACGCCGCCCAGATCAGCATGCAATGCAGCTCACTAACCTCAGACCATCCTCCTATTAAGGAGATGATTGATCAAGCTGTTTTAACCGCAAAGGCCCAAAAGAATTCATTTTAGCATTTCCAGGCATTCCCATCTAGTATTGGGTCAACTTTATACACCCCCTACTATTGCAGAGGTGCAGCTTCCAGCTCCCCTGATGGGGGGTGACGACAGTCTTCCTTGCCTCCAAATAATTAACCATAAGGTTGGATCAGCCATACAAACTAAAAGTAATTTGAACTAACTATGCTAAATCATCCCCTCTATATGGGGTTCTCCTGATTTAAACTCCTGGTGCTTTAAACTAATAAAAAACCGCCCAGTCAATTATAACGGTGAGAATGAAGCTTTCTAAACACTTGCTCCTCATTAAATGGTTCAATTAAGTAAATAAAATAGGTGGTTAGCCTGGCAGGGTAATTCCTGCTTCCACCCTAGTGCAGGTTTTGTTCAATATAAGTTCAAAACCTGTACTGGCTAGAAAAATTCTCAGTGTGGTATATTTGTCCCAAGATTGAACCACCTTATCACTTTTTTTTTGATAAAATAAGCACAGCGAATTTAGCCCATGGGATCCCAAGCAATAATTGATCAGAGTTTATACCACTGAGTGGGCTAAATTTAAATTTACACTATCCTCCAAATTAGCTAGATCCAACACCATTTTAATGGGCCTCCCTAATCCTCTGTGCCCCAAAAGTTAGCCCACAAAACCAGCATGAACCAGTAACTGCTGGAACGCGCCAGCAGAGGGTGAACATCATAAATTCATCCAACATACCAGCCAACGTAACACCTGAAGATGCTGCTCAAAGCAAGCATAAGTGAGATAAAGGAACTACTGGCGCATGGCAAAAACCTTTTGTTTACTATTCCAAAAGCAGACCCACAAGAAGTGGGGTTTATTGATGATGTTAAAAAATAGATGAGCAGAAATAAGAGCTTAATAAGCTTCACCCCTCTCAACCCTAACCCATTCAGTACGCCTCTACTATGGGCACAACCTAGTAGAAATTTATATGAAGATATATAATCTTATTTTGAGGACATTGCGGCTACCTTCAACCCTATTAATACTATTATCTATGAATTTTTAGAAGACCACTAATTGATTCAGGCTTTACTAAAAGCGGCATTAGCAAATCACGCTGACACCTTTAAATTAAGTTCTTGCATGAAAATCTTCACGTATCCTGAACACGCTCTCACCTTAAGAGGATCTCTTGGTTAACATTTTCCAATCTAACTAACAACGTTAGATCCTGAGTCACTTAGCCTGGCTCTCCATCTCAATTTAATAAAATTTGGATCATTGATCTCATTGGACTTCAATGTCCCATCCTTTTATGCCCCACACAGAGGGCGCGCATTGCAAGGGCATCTTTCATCCCCTCCCCCTCTGTGGTCCGCTATATTGAGGTCATATTTCGCATAGCAGTGTAGCATGGCCTATCTTTTTTGTTGACACTGATCAGGAGCTACCCCGCTGATCCATTTGCAATACCCTTGGCCAACTTTATAATAGATGCACAGCTCATAAAAAGCTACTCTCATCCACAACCCAAGGGCCAAAGACAGGATAGAAACGCTCACATGTGGCATTAGAGGTGATTCCACAACCTACTAAGAGGGTCCCTATTCAAGGTCTGTTACCTGAGGCATTATTCCAAGCAGTTGAGACTGCTCACTTTACCCCCAACTTGGGCAACCTTCACATCAAGTCCTCAACCAGTGGGAACACCTACATTCTTCCAAAGTCAAAACCCTCTTCTGACAAACTTAATGCATCCCCTACAAGGCGGCCATCATCAGCAACTACCACCCAGCACACCAACGCTCCCCACCAGTCTCCACTTGCGCTTTCCTGAACCAAACAGGAGCTCCTAGTGAAGCTCAGCTACAAACAATGAATGGTAATTTACTACCCATGTTAAAAGAAACAACTCAAAGAGCCCTACTCCCCCTACACCTCACATCTCACAAATCTTTTTTGCAGTGTTGAAGAATGAGAGTATTAAATCAGAATTGTCCATTGGGGATACTATGGAGGTCATTACTGAATAATTATTTAAAAACCTTTAAAATTAGCAGAACAAAATCCTTGACTAATTATCAATATCCTCAACCACCCCTTTCCCAGCCACCCCAACCACCCGGCGCTCCACTCACTTCTCTGAAAATATAATCAAGATAATGGCCTCAAAGTTAGCCGCCTTCCAGATGAAGATTTAAGCACTTTCAACTCCCAGAATGCGGAGGGATCAGATATGAGTCTCCGCGGAAATACCCTGACACTGAAATACATAAACTCATTGGTTTAAATTTTCTAAGCAGAGAGCCCGCTTCCTCTACAACTTCAGATATCATGGATTGATATTGCTGCTGTCCATGAGACCCACCTTCACCCAAGAAAACATGGCAAGGAATGATAAACATAAGGTAACTCCTTCTAGAATAAACATGCCGCCCATATAGCTTTGGATCCCTTGGTAAAACCACGCTTTATCACAATACTAAGTGGCTGTCTTATCTTAGCTAAGATTATAAAGCCTGACTTCTTCTTCTCCGTCACCATTATATACCTGGCTTAAGCAGGAGCTGACAAGAACTGGCTTTTGGAGAAGTTAGTCCACTTAAATCTATTTTGGGATACAATCCTAATGTGAGAAACCAAAATTAATATAAGCCGCGTTTATGACTATTGCGCTATGCAATGAATGAGTGTTCTGGATTGAGTAGACTCCAGGATTTCCTTTGCACTACTATCTATACAGATTGGTGCCACCCTCCGCGTCTGTCCATAGTTTATGACCAGTATCTAATGCATTGGAGGGAAATTTTAGTCGCCACGAACATTGAATAGACACATTTATGCTTCTTTTTTCACATGTCTCATCTCCAATATCCCGTGACAATAATCTGTGTGATCACAGGTCACTCTCTATTGCCCTTACCACTGCTCTAAGACTCTAGCGAAAGGTTTGGCTAAGGGTTACAGCACTCTTATAAACAATCACTTTGTAGGAGAATTTATCTACAACCATAAGGGACAACTTTCACTCCCCACCATCCCACTTGAGAATCTTAGCAAGAGTTGGGAAGCGAGCAAGGCGGGAATTAACCAGGTTGCGTATAATTGCGATAAACCCAGATGGCCAGGCTTTTACCAGAGTCAAAAAAGCTGAAGCTAAAATTAGGCACTTGAAACGGTACTGAAAACCTTCTCCTTCTTTCAGTTGGCTGGTTGACTGAGAAGCAGCTCAAGAAGCCCTTCGTTCAAAATTTGCACTGCAAAAAGAGCGGGCAGCTAACTTCACATCTTCTTACTATTATAACAGTGGAAACACCCTACCCGCTTACTCTTTCATAAATAAAAAGGTAAATATATAGGGCAAGAAATCACGGCGTTGAAGATTAACACCCCTCTACAACGGACAAAGAAGACATCATGCTGGAACTGCACTACTTCTATTCCAAACTGTTCTGTGCTTACCAGGGTGATTAGTCAAATATCCAAAACTTCTTATGGAGTGCTCCAGCGACTCCCACAGACCCATGGGCAGGTGCTCTTCTGACCCCTCTCACCTGTCAAGAGGTTATGGAGCCCTCCTAAAATCTTTTCAGTTTAAAAACCCTGAACCTGACGGCATAACTTTTGAGGTCTAACTTCTTAAACTGCGGTGATAGCAAATTTCCTTTATGCCCTTTTCAACTCACTTTTGTACAAGGCAAGGTCCTTCCCAATTCCAGGGGTTTATTATGACCCTTATTCATAAAAAGTCAGATTGTGATAATCCGGCCAAATGGCGTTCTATAGCCTTGATTAATGCAGACCACAAGTTGTTCTCAAAGCTTCAGGTCAACTGCATAACAGCACAGGTGTCAAACCGCCTGATATCATCCCAATATGGCTTTATTCCGGAGAGGACAATATGAGATAACTATAGTGACCTTCACGTGACTTTGACTACTAACTTATACAGAGCGACTAACTTTGTGGCTCTTCTGGATATGGAGAAGGCTCATGACCAGATACCTGAAAGTACATAGATGCTTCCTTAGCCCGCTTCCACCATTCTTCGACAGCAAGGCGTTGGATACCTGAGCCTATGACTAACTCCAAACCAGAGTCCTTTCAACAAAGGGATTCATAGTTGCATTTATTTTTGGGCAGGGTACCCATTAAGGTGATCCTCTGTGCCTTATACTTTTTAAACTATTATGACCCCTTATTGGCCTCTTTGCAGGAGACACTGATGGTCTATAGCACCAAGTAATGCCCCTACCCATACCATGGAATTTTTGAATGGCACTGCCTTAGCGTTTATTGCCCTGAGGACACCACCCTTGCTGATGTGATCCTTAAGTGGTACACTAAAGCGCCCAACGCTATGTTCAACAACACTAAACCAACGGTAATATAGGTTAGCTCTCACACATTCCCCAACTATTTAGTTTAGGCCTACATGCGGCACTTTCCATTACCTGAGGGTCCTGACCAACTACCAAGGAGTCACGCTCAAAGACAATGAGAACTTGATTCTAGATGCTGTGAACTTCATAATTGCCAGTTGGAACTAATAGAATATAACCCCTCAAGGTCATGCCTTATATGGCCAATATAATCATTCTTTCTAGTATTTTGCTTTTAACGCGCGTCTATCCTTTCTCAAACACATTCTATACGTAGCTCAACGTTCTCCTTCACTTTTAGATCTAGGCTCTAACCATCCACCCACAAAACTGTCAACAATAGCTTGACCCTGTAATATAAGGAACCTAGGGCTTCTGGACACCCGGTTTAATGCCACCTAGATCTAATTGAAGCTCAAATTATTTGTCTGCTGGACGCGACCTCCATGCCCCAGTGGGCACATGTCCTCCGCCAATCTGCATCAGCATCTATGGGCCTTCTAATAGCTTCTCTGACATCCTTATGGGAGTGGCTTACTAACCTCACAGGCCATATCTTCAATCCCTCCTCCTCAAATATTGGAATCAAGCTTTCCTTGCCATAAAACGAGTGAACAAATGGATGCACCACTCCTTCCCATACAGAAGGGAGACCCAGTACTCAGACCCTGTCGCCTTGTAACTGTACAAAAATAAATAGGTATCAATCCAACCCTCAACTCCATAATAGACACACAATCCGCCCACATCTTCTTTAACTCCAACCTCTTACAGTGATCATAAACCTTTAAAGGCTCTGGTAGGATATTTAACACTTAATACTTTCTGCAAAGGTGTCTAACACCCTATGGAATATACTATATTGCTCCTACAGGTCTGGGTATTAGACTGAATCTACCTTTCAACGCCACAGCTGCCCCATTATCTGGGCCTTTGACTTCCATCTCCACCAATTTTCACCTGATCAGGTGTCTCCAAGTATTGGAATAAGTTCCGCGCACTCCTATATGACTTTCCTGGCCTAGCATCCATGATAAATCTATGTTCAATAAGCAGACCCTACATAGATGCCAATAACCCCACTGAGTCTTGGCCTATTCCCTGGAACTATAGACAATTCACAATTCCGATCTTTACAGCTTTTGGCTTTCAATTATATACCTTATATCACATGACTGTCCACTATCAGGTGCGCTTCAAGATGTTACTGAAAGTCTCAATTATGTGCCAAACCACCCTGCTCAGTTTTAACTTCAGCACGTCTCTATCCCAGCAGTATCCCTTCATTCTTAATGTCTCATCCCTCCCCTTCCATCACCTCAGGCTTTTAGGAGCTTGAGCATAATTAAATAAACATTGATGAATAGCCCTTGGTTGAGACCATCTAGTACTAAAAAATAAAAAAAGCAAACTAAAGATCACATTTAGTGAATAACATAAGCATTGATGCCAATTGATCCCACAACTTTGGGATAGGTCAAAAGCACAGGAATAAAGAATTTAAATAAATCACACCTTATAAAGATTTATCCCAAAAACCCAAAAATGGGAAATAGAATTGCAACCATCAAAGTAGTAGATATAATACTATTTCATCTTCATTATAAATTATATACAAACAAAGCTATTTTACTTGCCCTCACTAAAGGAAGCCTTTAAGGTGCATCCTGAGAGTAGGAGTAACTATTAACTTTTGCATGATGAAAGACCCTTTTTGTAAGGGTTATGGAGTATACCATTAAAAACTGCAAGGGTCCCAGAAAGTAACACAGTTTCCCCTGGAGGTCTCCTGGCAGGTGCAAAAAGTACTTTACTAGCAGAAAGCTAGATGGTATTCTCACAAAAACTACTCTTTCACCATTGGAGACTAAGTTAACTGATGGGGAATGCGGTGGGGTATATTTCTTGGGAAAATGGTATTTCACTATCTTGTAAGATGGCAGGATTCACTGGCTACCTAGGAAAGCATTAAATTGGTATAGTGTAATGGTCAGTATTGGGGTTTCACAAGGAAAATCAAGATATAAAAATAGAAGTGCTAGAGCAGTAGGAACGGAAGTTGTGAATGGTCACCAAGATGGCTTGACTGTTTAAAGAGTCTGGAGAGAGGCGATTTAGTAGCACTTTCTTTTCTTCAGAGTTTGGGTTATATGAACTATCTTAGGTTACTATTCAAATTATCATAACTATGCAAAAAGGTAAAAATAGATAGGAATTAATAGGAGAAATATATGATAATCATTATGTGTTAAAGCTTTTAATCACTATAGGGTAACTAGGTGTTCTGTGGCAGATTGGCACTTGAGACCTCTTCATTCAGTACCTTCACTTCCCATTCAGTATCAGAAATTGCAGCCTCTTACTTGTATTGGCTTTGGGATTGTTGGCCTCCCATTGTGCAAGGGCTTCTGGATGGCAGCTATTGGCATTGAAAGGAGTCTCACTCATGACAATTATCAAATCTCCTATATGAATTATTTCCCGCTTATTGGAAAGGGCTCATTTGATTACAATCAATTTATTCCAGAAGGCTTAACCCCAGAGGATGACCAAGCGGTTTTTGGTCTTTTTTAAAGGTTGTTTGGCCTGTTATTTAGTACAAATGCCAACCTTGCCCCCCTCAAGATCCTGGAAGAGGGGGACATAAGGGCGCAGAACCTATCATGTATGTGTTTAAAAACTGTACCTTAAACATCAGCAATGGAGTATTTGGAGAAATCTTATACAATACACAATAGGGTCTCACTAGGATATGTCCAGCTTATTTGGATGCCCACCAGGGAAATGAAGATAAAATAGCACAAAGTCCCCAAAATTGAATAAGGGGAGAGCTGGATGCTTGGCGTTAAACTGTATAGTCTCACATGGTTTTAGTAAAGATGATCCCTTGGTTGAAATGTCATAGATTATCAGTTCTCTTGACTTTAGCCAGAGTTTATAATGGGCTCAAAGCTGTTAATTAGTGGAGAGTTTAATAAAGACAAAAAGATGGGTAGAAATAGACTCCTTTATTAGTGAATAAGGTCGTTATTTATAGGATATGGGGGGACGTGGTGCCAATGAGAGCTTCGTGGCCCTGTACAATCAAGATCTTTCACAGTCCTCCAGATTGACTTCCTAGATGGCGCTGTCATAGTTCTGAATCTCCCTCATGACTGCAAAGGCGGGGGCCTTGCCTCTTGAAGTTCAGGAAGTGGGGATGAATTTCATGAAAGCATAAACATTGATTCTGGAGCGCGTGATGCTTTCTAATTAAAACTTTCATTAGTGCCTTCAAGGAAAGTTTTTAACTCATCCTAGCTCAAGATTTGACATATTGAGGATTGAATCTGGGTAGGGGTTTTTTGCTCATTGTCTCAAATCCTAAAACGCCCCTCAAGGTCCTGTTGAAGTGGGGTTAGGGCCAGAGGGATTGGACATGTACTCGGTTCACCACCGTCCCCTTGATTGATGTCAACAATGGAGTACTCTGAGTTTACCTTATAATTGACACTATAAATTCTGGACCAAAGAACATCAAACTTGTTCTGTTGACCTCCAAGTCAATGGTGATATAAGAGAATGAGGTCACCTAATTGAAAAATTAGTAAGGAGGGTTGAATGATAACAAATTGTGGTGTCTCCCTTTCTGTGGTTGTGGCAATGCCTTTAGTGGCTAGGGCTTAAAGCCAGACAATTTCATAAGCTAAGGCATACATAGTTAAATCAGAGTTTACAGGCATGAAGGTATCAATCAGGGGCTGAATGCTATGTGGTTAACGGGGAGTACGCCCAAATAGAGCCTTAAAAGGGGACATCTTGATGATTGAATGGTAGCATATTTGTTATGCAAGGAAGACGCTAGGTAGATAATGGTTCCAGCAAATTTGTTTCAAATGCGGCCATCTTCTGTAAGATAGAGAGAGGGTTTGATTAGCATGCTCCACTGACTTATTGGTTGATGGGTTGTAAGAGCGGTAAAGCTCTGGTTAGTTCCAAAAATGTAAGTTAGTTTTTGGACTACCTGCAAGGTAATTTAGCCTATTGTCCAAAAGTTAAGTATGTGGGTATCCATGATGGGGTAAAAATGGATTAAAGAAGGAATATGGCCATGGCTTTTGTGGTAACAGAGGGGCAGGAATTTCTTTGACCTATTAGAAAAAATGGTCCGTTGTATAAGATGATATATTTATGGCCATGCAACTCGGTGGGCAGAGGGCCCACTACATTGATACTAACGACATTAAAAACAACGGGATCATAACTGAGTGCTGATATTGGGGCTGACCCAATCTTGGGATCAGTAAGTCATAAAAGCCTTTTTAACTACCTGAATGGTATCAATCATATGGTCCCAGTGGCATAATTCTTTAGCCAACTGTGGGTCTTCTTCATTCCTTATGCTAGATGGTCATAAGTCCTTCTAGGATGAAATTGGCTCGTGAATAAGGGTACATATAAGTAAAATGTTTTATTAAATTTTCTTGTACAACATTACCTCCATGACTTGAGTGTCTCAGGTATTTTTTGGAGCTTGTCTTGGATCTCAGCAATCTCCAACTCCCATTGTTCAGGACATCCAATTAGATCATATAGTTGGTCCTCCTTGGGGGTCAAAGCAACCAGCACTGTCATACTAGAGAGTCCATAAGCATATTGGTGAATCGCTCCTGTATGATGACCATTTTGAGATTGTAGTTCTGCATCCTTAGAGCCTGTCATGATTCCAATATGACTGGATGATAATTGTGGGACAGCTAGGGCGAATTGGTAAGAATTCGCCAAACATGATATCAGTTACAATTATTTGAGTGCCTGTTGACAAGGCGATATTGGATATAATGGGTTATTATTGGATCATCTCTAAATAAGGCAGTAAGGTGATAAGGTGATGTTGACATTCAATGAATATGAAGTAAAACGCCTACAATCAGGGCGATATATAGCTAGAGAATAACAAGCTAAAATTGAGGAGAATTGTCGGAATAGAATAGACTAAGCTCTAAGAGAGGTATCAGCCAAAGCCACTGTATATAAGCGAGATGGGTGATTGAGAGAAGGAGGCGGTTAATAGTAGAGAGAGCGTAACAGCAAAAGACTGCTGTATTTATTAAAATAAATAAAAGAGTCGTTGGGGAGATTGCTCCTAATTTTTAGTAAATTTTCAAGTGTGTCTGGAGGACCAACAATCCCCACATCATCTGCCTGTTGCTCAATGGGTTCGACCTGTACAAACAATATGGCAAATCCTAACAATACCGTCCAATTTTATAACAGTGGTGCTCACTACAGGGTGCCCATTGATCAACCACCAAGTACCATGAAACTCCAGTCGCCAGCCATGTCTTATACAGCCTGTGTTTCTGGGGAATCTTCACAAAACACTGCACCAGTCAGGTATGAGGAACTCAAACTTACCTTAGACGCGGTGCTCAAAAAACAGGATGAACTCCTTCAAGAATGAAATTATGTCATGCACTAGCTTGATAGCACGTTTAGCCAAATGCAAAACTAGGACAACAAAACAAGGAACTCGCCAACCGGTTGGATAATACTACTGAACTTCTGCAGTGCACAGAGTAAAAATTGACCAGTGCTCTCAGTCTACTCACTGGGATGAGGATGACCATTAAGAAGGGGCATCATAAGAGGAATAATATGACGCTGGTTGGAGTTAATACACTTAGGATGGTAACACTAGATACAAATATGAGTTGGAGTGCCAGTTCCCTCAAGTAATGGTGGTACCGCCCATGGCAGAAGGTCATGCTACCCCTGAAGCGGTGGACATCCCAACTTCCATTAGTTCAGCTTCTCATTGGGGAACTGCTTTTGAACTTGACCCATTCCTCAGTATGGACCAAAAACCATGAATGGGAGGATAAGATTAATATCAAGAAACTACCTACATTTGATCAAAATGGGAACATCCATGGTTTCTTAAAACGGTTTGAATTTGAAGTGGAAGGTGCATCTGATAGATGGAAGGGTAAATTGTTGATATCTGCCTTAGATGTCAGGAGTGCCGATCAAGTCACCTGTTACCTACCAAGTAGCTCTGTCACTTATAAGGATGTGAAGGATACTGTGCTTTGCCTGTTTGGGGGTACCTCAAAGATGTCACAGTGAAAAGCGGAATTTTTAACGATCAGATTCCGCCAAAAAAGACTCTCCTGGAGTTTTCTGATTGATTCACAATAGAAACTCATGTGCTGATTGTGGCAGGATACTTAGTGAAAGCTGACAAGTGCATCGCCATGACCTCCATGATGAAGACATACTGAGAGCTTTACAATGTCATTTCGCCACTTCTAAATAATGATGTACCTCTGCTCAAGATTATACAGTTTTGCATCATATATCCCCTAACCTTCCACCGCTGAATATGGAATGGAAGACTACCACCTCTACTGCACCCTCTTATTCAGGAGAATACTCTCATCTGACTCCAGCTCCAATTAGCAATCCTCAACCTTACAATAACTCTGTGCCTTGCCCTCGACTGAATTATACTCAACAGTTCAATCAGCATAATGGGCTAGTTAAAAAACTTTCAAAAACCCAGCTACCGACCATGACCTAGCTACGCCAAATGTCAACAATTAATTTACTGATCTGGGCCTGGTTACGCCAAATGACCAAAAACTTTCCAATCTGGACCCTCTTATGACAATCAAGGATGTGGCTCTTATGGGGTTAACTGCTACAAATGCAGCCTCCCTGGTCATTTGGCAAAATTCTGCCATAACCGCCAGGTGAACTATGTACGACTAGATAAATGCTATCAGGGAAAAGATGGAGTGGAGCAGAGATGGGACCCTCTACCTCCGCGATTCCAACCCAAAACGTCCCTGAATCAATAGTAGTATATCCTGCGGAAGTCCCTCAGTATGATGACAGAATTTTATATCAGCAGCCAGTTGGAGGAGTGAGTGTAGTGACACGAGCTCAAGCCAAGGCAGCTGCGGAAGAAGAATTCCCTGAACAACTGAAGCCATATGCCTGCCAAATGCTTGATCAAGCTTCCTTGGACAAGCTTGATTCTGCTGTGGATGCGCCGACTCTGAAAGGAGTAAACGTCGCCCTTCCTGTAGACACTATTTTGAAAAATCTCCCCTAAGTTGGTGAGGGGATAATGAGTTTTCTTGAAAATAAGAGCCCATAAATGTTCACTTATTAAACAGTCAATATTCTTCTTATTCTGAGTGCACATACTGTGATATTTTTGTAGTGAAAAATAGAGTTTGCGCTATAATAGATACTGGTGCTTCAATTAACATAGTTTTCACTAGATTGATGGAAAATTGACGTTGAAACATGATGTGAACTATTGAATGTTGTACGGAACTGCTGGAGCAGTAAGCACCATCTCTGAGGGGGCTTACAGTGCGCTACCTCTGCACTTTGGGTCCATTGTCATTGTAGCTCCGGTGATTGTGCTACCAAACAAAAACTACAACTTGTTAATCAGAACCACTTTCCTGTGATATTTTGGGGCTGTCATTAATATGATGGAGGAGACCCTCGCCGTTTTGGGACAGCGGATCTCAATTTACTTCACCTCTAGCAGAGTACCAAAGGATTTGGTACATATGAGACGTGTCAAACTTGCATATAGTGACAGGTGATGCCAGTTCGCTATCACCAACTAAAGTGCAAGACTTGACCCCTTCCTCAGAAGATATATGAATATCAAGGGATACCTTTTCAAGCTGAAGGATCCATATATATTCCTTCTGGACATCAAGTCTTCTTGAACATTGAGTTAAAAGTGGAAGTGCCTATTGGGCTATATGGGGAAGGCCTTGGGCTCCATTATCAAACGCGGTTGAGCCACATGTGGCTCCAGGGATTATAATTCCAGGCCATGGAGAGATTAAGGTTTTGTTAGCAAACCTCCAGAGCGAACCAATGCAAATTCACTGACACCAAATAGTAACATATTTACATTTGATTTCATTAGAAGAGGTCCTTCAGGTTCATGATTTTGGGTCGTTGGACGAATTTTGTCTATCAGTTTAGGAACTGGCCAGCATTCTAATGGTGGTACCGCGGAGTAATCTAGTAGGACTATCAGAAGAGCAAAAATACCAAGCAATAGCTTTATTTCAGAAGTATAAGAGGATTTTTGCTGTTGACAATGTCAACTTAGGGTGTTCTTGGGGGTGGTCCATCAAGTAGATACAGGAGATCATCCCCCTATAAGGTCTCAGCTGTCCACCAATTGAGGGAAGTGGAAGATGTTGTCACTGATGAAATTGACAAATTGCTGGAGCAAGGGATGCTTGAACCATCTAAGAGTCCATGGGCTTCACTGTTATGATTGTAAAAAAGAAGGATGGCACCAACCGTGTAGTAATAGACTACCAGAAGCTCAACAGTATTACAAAAAAAGACTCATACCCCTTGCCAAGGATTGACAATGCTTTGGATTGGCTAGGGAGAGCCTGTTAATTTTAGCGATGGGCTTGATATCCAGTTAATGGAAAATCAAGTTACCTGCGGCGGAACAGGAAAAATGCGCTGTAATTACCTCCAAAGGCCTTTTTCAACTGACGCAGATGCCATAAGGGCTATGCAATGCCCCAGCTACGTTTCCACGAGCTATGGACACTATTCTTGGTGACCTAAAACTGTCATGCATCCTTGTATACCTCAACATTATCAATTACTTCTCTCAAACCTTTTCAGAGCACCTTGATCATTTAGAAGCAGTATTCCGCCAGTTGGCTGAGGCGAACATAAAAATTAAGCCTCAAAAATGTAACTTCTTCAAAGATCAGGTGGAATATCTGGGGTTCGTGGTAAACTCTATAGGGCTGAAACCACAGCCAGCTAAGGGGGAGGCCATCAGCAAAATGACTACACCTAATAGTAAATGCAACATACAGGTATTTTTGGGAATGTTCAGTTACTACTGGCACTTTATCCCTAGTTTTAGCTGGATTGGGGGGCCACTATTCGAGTTGTTAAAAAAGGACGCTGTGTTCAAATGGACGGAACGTCATCAATATGCTTTTGATACACTTTGTACGGCGTTGACCAGTGCACCAGTGTTACATTATATAAAGTTTGATCGAGAGTTTATTGTTCAGATGGATGTACCCTTTCCACTGCTGGGGCAGTACTTTCTCAGAAAGATGCCAAAGAAGAGGAACATCCTGAAGCATATTGTGGTTGAAGTAAGAACTGCCATGAGCGTAATTATAACATGATCAAGTGGGAGTGCTTAGTAGTGATCTATGAAATTAAGCAATTTTAGGGTATGCTTGCAATGGGTAAAGTTCAAAGTTTTAACAGACCACGCATCACCACATTTGTTGGGATTTTTCCCATATTCCCAGCCTGCTAGATTACCTAGTATTACTAGGGGAAAATTCCCTAAGGCGAAGTGAATCAGAAATTGGTTGTCCTGAGTTTCAGAGGAACTACGTTTGGGGGATTTTGGGATATTTGCCTGGTCATATCTGTTGGGGATCAATCCAGATGAATACTTAAGATCTCATTGGGCAGTTTTGCTGACAAAATAGGGGCATCTGATAGTGATTAACTATCAGGTGTACTGATTGGGATTGGTTGGGTTTCATCACTGACTGATTGGGAATAGATAGTAAGTTGTGAGGCGATTGATGCTGCCTGAAACTAGCAAATTGATTGGTTGGTGAGTGACCTTCCATAATAGGTAATAAATCTCATTACCTAAGCAGGTCGCTAGCCAATTATGGTTGGTTTTCTTGGATCAAGAGGAAAACTTTAGGGACACGTTTTCCAACTCTTTCCATTTGAGGTTTCAAGGATGTCCAATGATGGGATCCTAGCTAGGATGGGGAAGAACATCGCTGCCAAGACAAGGATGGGTGATTCAACGGCAACGGCTGCTGTTTCATTGAGGAGGTGTCAACTGAGGGTTAGACAGCCAAATCCCCCACTATATAATTCCCTAGGATTTACTATAATAAAAAACTTTAACTACAGTTATATTATCAATTTGGTGTATAGTTAGACTATCAGCTTCTATTGTGTTGTTCTATCTCAAGGATATTATTTCATAAAGAAATAATTAGAAGACACTCAGAGAGAAGAGTAAAGATCTGAGTGGGGATCTAGAGACAAAGGAACCACAATCAGGGATAGCTGCCGACTGTGTGTTGGGCTGAGAGAGACTGTCACTGGGGATCTTAGCAAAGATTGGGTGACAAGAGTATAGGTAATGAATCCCTATGAGTATGACTTCAAGAGTATTTAATCAAAAATACTGGCCGAGCGTTGGGCTGAAATATAGTTCAATCTCAACTATGGATAATAGTCTCCATACTATTATCAATTAATAATACTTTATATACAACACAATGAAGTGCACAGAGACTGAACCTGTGCAGTAAAAGGTTACTGGGTTGCCTGCCAATAATCAACCTAGCTAAATCTTTTACAATTTGGTGCTCACTACAGGGGTAGTTGAGTGAAGAATCTACTATAATGTCCAAAAAAGAAGAGCTACACAAGCTGTGGACTGAGAACGCCATTATAAACCAGAATGCCTTAAAGTCAGCGGACCATTGGGGTTTTGCAGTCTTGGAAGAACGAGTCTCCAAGGTGGGGAAGGAGTAGATAATTAGTCAACTTTGGGAATGAGTTACTCGGCAAAGTAAACTCGTTGAAGAAGAAAGAGGGAGACCTCATTCAAGAGGTCCTATACCTGAAAATGGAGTGAGAAGCGGATCGCGTTTGTTTAAGAAAATTCAGTGCAGATTTCAAGAAATTCATCAAACAAGTGGAGGAACATAAAGCTCACAGATGTGCTTGTGAGCCTGATATGGCAAGTGATGCCAAAGAAAGAAGTCCTCATACAATAATTGGGAAGTCAAATATTCCAAGGAACATGCCGCCCACTTTTAATGCCATTTTGGAGATGACACCCTAAGTTACTCCACAAGTTGGGCGAGTATCTTAACTAAAAGAATCACCCCAAAAATAACTCGGAGGAATTTAGGGCATCACTGAAATTGCCAACGTTTCATCAGAATAACGCTCCAGCATTTTTCTGACTGTTTGATATGACCATGTACAGCTACGGTGATTGTCAAAAGGCGTTGACAGTCATGAATTGCCTGGACACTGACTGTCAAAAATTAGTGTTACCTCACCTGGAGGGGGAAGCTGGTCATATGCTGAGGCAAAGGCGACCATCATGAAGGAGTTTTGGAGTCTGGCACGCATGGCAAAATGCAAGCAAAAATTTATGGGAATTCAGTTCCATAAAGATGAGTCTCTTTCTAGCTTCGCGGATTGATTTTACCAGGAATTACAGCTTATGGCTGGAGCAAAAGTATTGGATGACTTTGATGCTAGAATTGCATTGTAAGTGGCCCTTTGGCCCTATCTTTTTATTTAACCGAGGCAAGCTGACCAGGGGACAGGCATTACTAAAAGAAAGAAAGAAATGACATGAAACCTGAACAGGGTTAACTCCATTGAAGAAAGTTTTTTCCACCTCCAGATTGGGACTCAAATTTTTCTGGTTACGTCATGGGTAAGGTTTTCGTGTTATTAGACCTACTAACCGCCAATAGCTTCCTTTGGATGGCACCCCGATTAATGTGTGGAGGGCAGGAATTGAAACCGCAACCTTCAGGTTGGTAGCCATACGCCCTACTGACTCGCCTTCCACCCCCTCCTTTGGCCCTATCTTGATTTGTATCATATGATGCCTTCTGTGTTTGCAATGGAGATAACTACCTCACAAATGGTGGACAGCTTGAAGATTTTGAGAGTGACATTTAATGCCCAAAATAGAAGCTTCAATTCCAATCGGTACAAATCTGAATCCCACAAAGGGAAACAAAGGAGCTAAGGGGGGTACCAATCAAACCTTGCAGGGAAATAAGCCTAAAAAATTCAGACTGTTAAACAAGAAGGAGAAAGTCTGCTATCAATGTGGCTGGAAAGGACATTTCTGCTGTACACTGTAAAAAGCTGAAGGATAATATTAACATGGTCCAGGCCAAAGAGACAGCAGCCACCAAGGATTTGGGAAAAGGGCCCGCTGCCTAGACAAAGAATATTCTAAAGCGGTGGAGAAACCTGTTCCTCCTGATATCATGAATGAAGAAATTGATATGAGCAATTTGTTTGTAGATGATGAGCAGGATCAGCTATATCAAGTGGTCATCATGGATGTGAATGTCGTGACCAGAGCTGGGGCGAAGAGAATTGACCCCAAGATAATCCAGATAGTTGCCCGGCCATACGCCCAACAACTGGCAGAGAAGATTTAAACCGCCAAGAATACTGAAGAGTTATCTGACGTCAATTTAGATGAGGATAATATGTCTATCCCTCTCAGCGCAATAAAGGAATCGTTTCCTGAATTATTGGTGCAAATTATCAACACCCTAGATTTGGCTAATAACGCCGCCATTTACTCAGTAAATACTATATTACAATACTATGATTGTACATATATAGATATACAAGTGAATTGAGTGAGGGTGAGGGTGATTGTCAATAGCGGAGCGCCCATCAATATTGTATCAACCAAGCTGGTAAAGTGGGTGAAGATCTCGCCGGACTTGAGCCAAAAGAGAGAATATGGGACAGCTGGGCTTTACAACTCTGTTTTTTGTGGAGCGTATATGCGCTGCCACTACAAATTGGGTGTTAGTGGTATCTGCACCATCAATAGTTTGGCAAACCAAAACTATGACATTCTGATTGAAATGGGGTACTATGGAAATATGGAGTTAAATGTAACTTTGAGGATAATATATTGACCATCTTGGGTCAGATGTTACCATTGCTATACCAAAAGATGGTGAAGCTCCGCTGAATTGGAGATCCAACTTCATCAATCTGATTTACAATGACATCATTGTCCCAATTTGATACCAATTAGTTGATAGAAAGCGACATGAAATGCTGGCAGAAATCCTGAGAACTGGGGAATTCCACTAAGGATCAAGAATGAGAGGACCATACCGGCCATATTGCAGATAATAGTAGACACAGGGTTGACATTGGAGATTCCTGAGATATTGTATGGGGAGGTTGGAAGCCCCTGGAAGAAGTCCAGAGTGGAGCCATGTGTGGCTCCTGGGATAATAATGCTGGGCCATGGAGAAATTAAAGTTCTCCTGGCGAATTTGAGTGAAAACCAATGAAGACCAAGTGGAATCAGATCATCACATTTATTCATCTGATCCCAACTGGCCAAATTGAGAATATTCCACGATTTTGGGTCTCTCAACGAAATGGGATTACCGGCTGGGGTAGCCAAAAGCATCAACCTATTGGTTGATCAGTAGCAGCTCACTGATCTGCCGGAAGGCCAGCAGGAGGAAGTGCTCAAACTATTCTAGAAATATTGGGAATTGTTCGCTCAGGATGACCATGATTTGGGATGCACATGAGATGTAATCCACAAGGTCAACACCGAAAAAAATTTACTGATAAGGATGAGACTGATCTGAAGATTAAAAGCTGCCAAAGCGGTAGTGGAGGATGAAATCAGCAAACTAGTGAAGCATGGGCTTATAGTTCTGTCATCAAGCCCTGGGCAAGTCTGATTCTGATTGTGAAGAAGGATGGATCCAACCAGGTGGTGATTGACTACCAAAGCTGAACAAAATTATGAAGAAGGATTTGTATCCCTACTGAGGATTGACTATGTGCTAGATCAACCAGGAGAAGTGAAGTATTTCTCTGCAATGGATCTGATCTCAGGATTTTGGCAGATCGACTTTCTAAAAGAAGACCAGGAAAAATGCGCAATTATTACTGCGCAGGGGCTATACCAACAGACGAGGATGTCCCAGGCTCCCTGCAATGCGTTTGCAACGTTTCAGAGGGCATGGATGCAATATTAAGCGACTTGAAGTTGTCGTGCATCCTGATATATCTGTAATATCAACATGTTCAGTAGGACGTTTACTGATCACCTCCACCACTTGGAAGAAGTATTTAAGTGACTGTCCGCGGCTAACCTGAAGATCAAGCCAAGGAAGTGCCACTTCTTTATGAAAGAGTTAAATACCTGGGATTCGTTTCAACTCTTGTAAAATGCAGCCGCAAACCCAGAAGATAGCAGCTATAGAGCGTATGGCTGTACCAAAGAGTGTCCGAGACATCCAAGTGTTCCTTGGTATGGTTGGATACTACAGAAGATTTATTTGGGACTTCGCCCAGATAGCCAAGCCATTATTCCATTTATTATAGATCCAAAAAGAATTTGTATGGAATGAAGAGGCCCAGGACTCCTTTGATGAGTTACTCCATTATTTGATAGATTTGCCTATTCTGAAATATCCAAATTTTGATCAGGAGTTTATCACTAAAGCTGATGCTTTGTTGATGGCAATCAGAGCCATACTGAGCCAAGTAGATGAACTTGGGGATGAGCATCCGGTGGCGTATGTGAGCTGGACACTCTCAGCCGCTGAGAGGAACTACACCATGACTGAGCGGGAATACATTGTGGTCATATATGCATGCAAGCAGTTTTAGGTGTACATCCATGGAACGCACTTTAAGGTGGTAATGGACCACTCTTCTCTGCGTTGGCTGCACAATCTAAGAGAACTGAAAGGACGACTGGCATGATGGGCACTTAAGCTTCAGGCTTATGATTATGAGATAGTCCATCAAGTGGTGGCTTCTCACCAGAATGAGGATGGCTTATCGCGGTTGCCAATGGTCCAGTTGTTATACCCGCAGGCTGATGAGCTATTCCAGAGAATGGCCGAGAAAAATTAGGGTAAGCCCTGAGAAATCCAATGTGCGCTTTAGAAAGCGATGGAAAACATTAAGACTATGGATGGACAAGTATTCAAGACAATCAACGGGAAGTGGTTATTATTCCCAAAACTGTCAGAAGAAGCAGCGATAGTACAAGCAGCTCACAAGTTTGTCAGGAATGGAGGCCTGAGGAAAACAACTGACCATATTTGCCAGTATTACTGGGAATTGATCAACTATGATGTCACAAATTATCTGGCTTGTTACGTGGAGTGCCAACTGCACAAACCACACAAGAATACAACTGGATACCGACTGGTCCACCCTGGATCTGCCTGGCACACGGTGTCCATTGATGTGATGGGACCGCTGATAATGAGCACAGGAGGAGTCAAGTACATCATAGTTGCAATTGACCATCTGACAAGATGGGTTGAGACAAAGGCCCTAGCCAGAGTAGATGCTACCAGTATTTTGAGGTTCATCCTGGATCAAGTGGTATACTAGCAAGGATGTCCGCAGGTCCAGCTGAGTGACAATGGGACCAACTTCACATCTCATGTGATCCCAAGGTTAAAAAAATATTGGGGATCCGAGGAGTCATATCAGTTACATACTGGCCAGAGATGAACGGACTGGTATAATGGGTCAATGGAACGCTGGCCAAAACGCTGAGGAAGCTAGTCGCAGGGAGAACTTCCAAATGGGTAACATACCTGAGTTCAGTGATGTTCACCTACAACATTAGTCATCATATGGTGATGGGAAAGATTTCATTTTGAATTGTTATATGGAAGAAAGGCCGCGTTGCCACCAATTTTATATTTTGTGGTAAAATCTACATTGGGATGAGTACTGAGCAATACCAGAACCAACTGATGAGTATCCTGATTGATATGCAATTGCAAGCATTTGATACAACTTTAAGAAAAGGATATGAGCGAAATTGACAGATGATAAGAACTGACCGGCCTTAGCAGATATCAAATAGGCGAAAGAGTTGCCTATTGGGATATGCATGGTTTCAGAAGAAGAAACAAACTGAATGCATTGAGGTCAGGTCCATTTAAAATTATCACCAAGACGGCAACTAATGCTTACTCCATCAAGAATCTCTTGGATGGAAGAGTTGTAAATTGAGTCCACAATAAGTATATAAAGCATTAGATTGATGAAGAAAATAAAAGAGTTCCCGAAGGACCAATGAACCAATAAGCTGGTCATGTCCTGATGATTATGTCAAGTCCAAAAAAGGACCTCTGAACCAATCTAGATGGTTAAGTCCAAAAAGGACCTCTGAGCCATAGAAAACTGGCAGATTTAAGTACCCAGGACCCAGTTTAGGGGAAGAAGATGGACCGCTGAATCAAAACAAGGTAAAGTCCCATAGTAAAAAAGAAGAATAAAGATAAAAAAGAGATAAAAGATATTAGAAAAAATATAAACTGCATAGATAAAAAAGCCAATATTTTTTAATCTTCTATTTTTATTGATTGTCCTCAGTATGGGGATTATTCCGCCTATGTCACCTCTTGGGGGAGGGAGGATGGATCATGGTAGAAATGAACAGCCCATCAAAATTGATATGCAATCAGACGCTAGTGAGGGCGAGACTTACATGTAACCACGTTCATTGAGCGGATGCCAAGCCCTGAGAAAAAGCGACTAGGGGAAGAAAAATTGAGATGTTAGAGGAAGCCAATTGCAAAACCCTGGAGCAGGGAGGAAAGCAACAGTATAAAAATAGATAATTGGCGAATAACCCCAATTAATCCTGATATGGCACTGGAGCTGGAAGATTAGTCCTGAGTACCTGATGACAGGCTTCATCAAGGACACCGGACATGTGGGCTAGCGCTGAAGAAGGGGTTCTTGATGGGGTTGCTGAATCATGCTCCCTATCAACGCCATCAGCAGAAGATACTGATGAGAAGCTCTAGAGAAGAGATAGTTGTGCAGAGAGCAGATTGCATCCTGCAAGCGGCGACTATGGGCTTCTTGGAAGCCAAAGCTGAACAAATAGTGGAACCCAGGCGAGGCTGGAAGCTTCATGGAGCAACTTCGAAGAACTTGGCCAGCAAAGCAAAGAAAATAAGCAGCAGTATACCGATCCAATAGGTTAGCAAGATCAAAAGGATTCAGCACTAAAGTCAAAGCCTTGGTGACTTGAACCCAGAGTTCAGTGTAGGGGAGCTCAAAGTGAATACTGTTACCAATTGAGAGCTCGGAGAACAGAACAGCAGGTATGTAAAATTAACCAAGTTGGAAGAGAAACTTAGGGAGCAGGTCTGACCTGGCCAGAAACAAATGATCCAGAGCAACTGGCATAATCTCCAGAGCCTCTACAATGATGTTCAGAGCATCAGCAAAAGGAGCCGCTCCAGGAGAGTTTCAAAGTTCAACTCTGGAATTGACTGCAGAGGAAGAGTTGGCCGAGAGTTGTTCAAAATGATGTTTAGCCTGGTTTCAGAGGGATTATTTACCGTTTCTGGTAATTTGACAGAAGGACTAGCCGCTTGCACCAGGCTAGGCTTATGAGTCCTGGAAGGACCATAAAAGAGGTTCCATTGAGCATCCCAACTCATCTTCTGGAAGAGACAGAGGTCTGTATTAGACAAACTATTGAAGAGCTGGTGGTAGTGAGACTCAGGTTTTGACATATGAGCTGGATGAGAGGGGGATGTCAGACTTATATAGAAGTTGACATTATGCACTCTATAATCTATCAAGCCTTAATTTCGGAGAAATTAATCTCTAAATAAAGAGATAAGCTCTCCAAGGGAAGAATTAGGAATGCCTTATGCTAAGAGGTTATGAAAGAAATAAGGGCGAATAAGAAATAAGTATTATTAATTAAGCCACAAAACAAACATCCACATCAAAGGTCTCCTGTCTAGGATGAAAAGAAAATCAGAAAAACAAGGACGCCAGACCAAGAATCCTGAATATGATGGCAGGTCATATACCCTGACGGGGGGAAAACTGAATCCCAGGACTAATATTGTCACAAGTAAATCAATCAGCCTGGCATGACAGCAGGTCCTGGGGACTGCGCTCTGAGAAGGCGGTATCAAGAAGGAAGAGGAAGAATGCCATATGCCAAAGGTCATCCCGAGCAGCGTTGAGTATTGATAAGTGTACTCCACTTGAACCAATAAAGAATCATTCAGGTGTCTAAAGTGGTGTTCTCATGCCCTGGTCCTTATCTCGCTGGAAATCTAGGCAAGAGGGGGGAAATGTTAGAATTTTTTCCCATATTCCCAGCCTGCTAGATTACCTGGTATTGCTAATGGAAAATTCCTAAGGAGAAGTGAATCAGGAAATTGGTTGGCCTGAGCTTTTGAGGAACTACGTTTGGGGGATTTTGGGATATTTGCCTGGTCGTATCCTTCAGGGATCAATCTGGATGAATACTTAAGATCTCATTGGGCAGAGATGCTGACGAAATATGGGCATCTAATAGTGATTAACTATCAGGTGTACCAATTGGGATTGGTCAGGTTTCATCACTGACTGATTGGGAATGAATAGTAAGTTGTGAGGCGATTGATGCTGCCTGAAACTAGCAAATTGATTGGTTGGTGAGTGACCTGCCATGATAAATAATAAGTCCCATTACCTAAGCAGGTCGCTAGCCAATTATGGTTAATTTGCTTGGATCAAGAGGAAAACGTTAGGGACACGTTTTCCAACTCTTTCCATTTGAGGTTTCAAGGATGTCCAATGATGGGATCCTAGCCAGGATGGGGAAGAACATCGCTGCCAAGACAAGGTTGGGTGATTCAACGGCAACGGCTGCTGTTTCATTGAAGAGGTGTCAACTGAGGGTTATACAGCCAAATCCCCCACTATATATAATTCCCTAGGATTTACTATAATAAAAACTTTATCTACAGTTATATTATCAATTTGGTGTATAGTTAGACTATCAGCTTCTATTGTGTTGTTCTATCTCAAGGATATTATTGCAGAAGGCAATAATTCGAAGACTCAGAGAGAAGAGCAAAGATCCAAGAAGGGCTCTAGAGACGAAGGAACCACAATCAGGGATAGTTGCTGACTGTGTGTTGGGCCAAAGAGACTGTCACCAGGGTATCTTAGCGAAGTTCAGGTGGACAATAGTATAGAGAAACGAATCCCTATGAGTATGACTTAAAAAGTATTTAATTGGAAATACTGGCCAAGCGTTGTGCTGAAATATAGTTCATGTTACTATGGATAATAGTCTCCATACTATTCTAAATTAATAATACATTCTATATAACGTGAAGAAATGCACTAGAAAACTGAACCTGTGCAGTAAAAAGGTTACTGGGTTGCCTGCCAATAATCAACCTAGAATAAATATTTACAACATTGGTTGCAGAACCTCAAAGAACCTGAAGGCCATTTGATTTAATGGGCCTTAAGTGCAGGCTTATGATTTTGAGATCCTTCATCGCCCAGGAGTAATGCATAAGATCGCTGACTATTTATCTCAAGTGTTGACTATTGTCAGGATGGTAGACCTCAGTGATGTAATGATAAGATTCTCAGCAAAAAGTATGATGACAAACCACCCCAAGTGAGCAAAGCGTCAAATGAGATACAAACAAATACTTTCTGACAGAATGGGGAACTATACAAGCAGATCTGCAATTCTATGGTGAATTTTCTGCAACCTTCAGCATGGCCAGGAATCATTACGAGCACCCACAAGGCAGTCAGACATGGTGGGGTGTGTAAGACAATGGAGTTGCTGTGCCCTCAGTATTATTGGGAAAGCATGGTCTTCGATGTGCTCAAAAACGATTTCCTGTTGCCATCAGCGCCAAGTGGAGAAGCCATTATGCCATAATACTTCATATCAGGTAGTGAAACCACATTTTGCTTGTCACACGGTTTCCCTTGATGTTGTTGGTCCCTTGCCAACAGGAGCCAACTGGTTAAGTACATTCTTGTGTCTATTGACCACTTGACCCGGTGGGTTGAAGCAAGGTTGATAAAAGATTTGGGGGCAGTTACAGTGGCCAAGTTTATGATGGAATGCATTATTCAGTGACATGGCTGCCCTCAGTTTATTCTCACTGATAACAGAACCAACTTCACCTCGCACATCCTCCACAAACTGAACGAGCTTATGGGAATCCGCAGGGTTCTGATGACCCCATACCACCCTGAATTCAATGGAATGGCCGAACAGGTGAATGGGACTCTGGTGAACATACTACAAAAATTAGTAATGGATCGACCTTCCTATTGGAGCTCTCTCCTTTCCAATGCCATGTTTGCCTATAACATTAGTTACAATTCCGCCATGGGGAAGAGTACCTTTCAACTACTATACAGCTGACACCCAGCTCTTTTCAGCGTTACTTTATTTTTGTGTAGAAGACACTGGCAGAAAGTAACCCCACCACTAATTGACTAACCTTGCGAACACTCTGATCAAATTGCAAACTGAAGCATATTTCTTCAGCTTAGCCAAGGAAATCAGGAATCAGACCACTGATCAGGTACATTGTAGTGGGTTGGCGCAGTTTAAGGAAGGCGATATGGTTCTCTTCCATGAACAACATGGGTTTGGGTGGAAAAACAAGCTGGCCAGTATTTGGATTTTTCCGTTCAAAGTCATAGAGAAAACTGGGGTCAATGAGTATACCATCAAGGACCCTGCAAGTGGTTGGATCACTAATCAATTTCATACAAAGTTCCTCTGACCATACAAACAATAGGAGCCTTATTGTCCAGTCAAGGAGGGGGTAATGTCACAATTCTGATATGACTGGATGATAATCATGGATCAGCTAGGGCGGATTGGGAAGAATCCGCTGAACATGATATCAGTTATGATTATTTGAGTGCCTCGAGACAAGGTGATATTGGATATAATGGGTTATTATTGGATTGCCTCTTAAGGAAATAAGGTGATAATAAATGTTGACATTCAATGAATACAAATAAATTGCCTACAATTAGGGCTATAGAGAGTTAGAGAATAACAGGCCAAAAGTGAAGATAATTGGCAGCATAGAATAGCCCAAGGTATGAGAGCGGTATTAGCCAAAGCCACTGTATATAAACGAGATGGGCGATTGAGAGAAGGAGGTGATAATAGTAGAGAAAGCGGAACAGCAAAAGACTGCTGTATTTATTAAAATAAATAAAAGAGTCGTTGGGACGATTGCTCCTAATCATTATAATATTTTCAAGTATGTTTAGAAGACCAACAATCCCCACATCATCTGTCTGTTGCTCAGTGGGTTTGAACTGTACAAACAATATGGTGGATCCTAACAATACCATCCAATTTTATAACAGAGCCCATCTGGATAATTGGCAATCTTAGTCCTTCATCTCTTGCAGTCTTTGGAGTGAGGAATGGTCACTGACGATAGTGAAGTGGGTGCCATACAGGTAGGGCCAGAATTTTTTAATTGCCAACAAAACAGCCAAGCATTTGCGCTCAGTAACACTATAATTTAGTTAAGCCTTTGTCAAGGTCTTGCTGAAGTAAACCAACAGATGATCGACCTGGATCTCATCAATCTGAGCTAAGATGGTCCTGACAGTGACGTTAATATCATCCATGAATAGCGAAAAGGGCCAATCAAAAAAAATTGGACTAAGATAGGTTTAGAGCAAAAAGCAATATGAAAGGCATTAAACGCCTGTTCCTGTTCAGTATGCCACTCAAAGGTTTTTAGGAGATAGACCAGGTGTTCAGCCAAGTTGGCAAGCTGAGAATGAACTGATTATAAATGCCCACCATGCCCAGGAATAATTGAATATACCTAAGGCTCTGAGGGTGCAACGTCCCCTTAATGGCGTTAACTTTGTCTGGGATGGGCTGGATACTATCTTTTTTGGACCTTGTGTCCGCGGAATTATATTTCCAATTGGAAGGAAGAGCACTTCAAATGCTTAAGCTTTATCAAGGCCTTCCCAAGACAGTTGAAGACCTCCTGGAGGTGTTCCATATGACTATTGAAGATTCTCAAAAAGACAGTGATATTGTCAAGGTACACAAGGACATATGGTAGTTTCAAGTCCCCTAATATTCCGTCCTAGGGATTTTGAAAAGTGGCAGGCTCGTTACAAAGGCCATAAGGCATCCTCATTGGCTCAATTAAACCCTTGTTGACTATAAGAGCACTTTTGGCCCAAAATTTGTGGATGGGATCTACTTTCCCAAGTCTACTAGCAAGATACATTGTGGAAAAGTATCACAATCCCACAAGCAAGAGGAGAGAGCCATCAATTTAGTAAAAGGGGTAGCTGTCCTTATTTGTAACTAAGTTAATCCAGTTATAGTCCATCACCATGCAATGGCTGAAATCCTTCTTCTGATCCAACAAGAGAGAGGAGGCCAAGGTATATGCAAAGGCACCAATAGCTCAGCTTCATATTTTTCTTAAGCTTACCAGCCATCTGAGCTTCCTCAACCTTAATTTTTTTGGTAGGTATAGTACCAAATGGGGGAGCATGCCCAGTTTCCACGTGATGGAAAACGCCGTTCATGTTCCTGAAATCATATGTAGAGATTGAGAAGAGGTCTGAATATTCCTTTAATAATTTCTTAACCCGACTTTGTTGCTCGCTAGTCAGCTCTTGTCCCATGCAGGTGTCGACTAGAGCTACCAACGGGAATTTTTCTAATCCAAGATTCCATAAACTTCGTTAGTTTTAGAAGTCATCAAAAAGCCTATACAGGAAGGAGGAAAACATAAACAGCAGGATTATTAGGTCCCACTATCCTAGGCTTGTCAGTGAGGTTAGCCAGAAACACCAATATGGACCCATAATGGGTGGGATTTAAAATTCCTGAATAGGTTAAAACCTCCTTTATAGATGTGTAAGACAGGCCTCAGATCTCTAGTAGGTATCCAGAGGGTTGTTGAATTGAACCTGGGTGTTAACAATAATCTGAGCCTTTGGCAGTATAATGGTTGTCTTAGGCAAGTAAATTAGCAAGATTTTATGACCATCATCCTCATGATGGGACACCCTACGCAAGAACCCTTTACATAATACGTGAGTCAAACAATCTGGCCTTCACTCTCCAAAAGGCAAGCCTTAGCTTTGACCTCCATATTAGTTTCACAGGAGATTTTAAAAACCAGTAGGACCCAGCGTCTTAACTGTGACGAATATGTTCTTTCCATTATGCAACAAATGAATTTGGATAAAATAGACCAGGTTGCAGTCCATATAGCTGAAACCACACAATTCAAAACTTCCTGCTATGAGCATAAGGCCGTGATCAGTTATAAATCAATGTGAGATAGTGGCCAGAATGCTGGTAACTATAATGAAATTTTTCACTATTGACAAGGAGTAGAGATAAGATAAACATATGCCAACTCACTATCCTTATACATGTTTATCTGTAATACAATAAGAATAAAAATAAAATGAAAATATATCTGAACTTTTTTTTAGTACTAGATGAATATATCTGAACTTTATAGTTTATTTGTCTGAAGGATTGAGAAAACAAAGTTAAGAATCTAACATGGTCTCCAGTACTATATGTGTTGGAGAATGCTAGGCTCTTATGATCTAAAAAGCTTAAAAATCAAAAATTGCCTTTTCCAAAACATGAGCTTGAATTAGTACTAATGTGGTTTATAACTTAAAAAGTTTTGCCCTTTGGCCTGCTTGAGAGATAAGTCTCCTTATTTCAACTACTGGCCCTAAATGCATTAATGAAATTATTATTCAAATTAAATTTCCATATTAAACTATCACAAAGTTGATTAAATATCATAGCTAAACTTTGAAACCCCTTCTCAATACTTTTGTTGGTAGCACTAAAGGTAAGGATAATTTGATGGTCAGGCAAGACCTTGACTATTACACCAAAAGGAATAAGAATCCCTTAAATAATACATGACAGCCAGGGAATCTCAATGAAACTGAGTCCCTAGGAGAGGTCATAGATCAAGTTGTCTAGCGCCACGGCAAGGCACTCACTGAAAGTTTCCCAAAGTGGAAGGTTAGAGAGGAATAGATCTTAAATGTTTAAGTGCATTGTGGCCCAGCCGTGCCATATCCCATGTAATGGGGCAAGTCCAGAGAAATATTGATGCGTTACATTAATTTAAATGGAATCACATTCATGGGGAACCACTGTTGATATTGGCGTGGACAGGGATCATGTGTACTTTAATGGCATTATAATTGAACAAGCTCCTGAACTTCAGAGGTAGAATAAAGACAAAGGGAGGCTCATCAGAAGAAGAGCAAGCAGTATCAGTTCTTTACTATCAATAGGTACCGTATCTTCTTCTTCTGGTATGATAAAATTAAGCTTGTTGGAGGTCACTAGAAAATCATGAGGTTACAGGGATGTCAGCATGAATTGCCTCGTCCTTCATGCGACAGCTCTTTTTCTGCGTCCTCAGAAAGTTTATTCCAATAAGTCTTGCGCTGTGGCGGAATACATTACAGTAGAAGCATCAGGGTCAGGAGTTCTTCTGGTTCTTACTAATGTGAACCCAAGGGCGACTGGAGGAGGCATATGCAGTAGGCCTAGATTGCAAGAAAGAAGCAGGGATTTCAAAAAGAGCCTCCATAATTTCCTAGTTGAAGTTTAACTATTCTTCTAACTGATCATGTGCGTTTGAACCTCAGGATAAGATCCCAGCGCAGAAATAACAGCAGTTATGGAGTCATCCAAGGTAATGCGTTTAGTGGTTACCATGGACTGTTCTTGAGCATAAATTGGCTGCGAACTCCATGGTCTTTCTCCTTTGCTCAGGAAAATACCCAAGAACGCCTGCTTTTAATAAATCAAGTTTGTTTGCTTCATATTTCTTGATTAAGGCGGTATTGACTTGTTCCCAGGTGTGGCATTCCTTTATATGAAAGTTGTAATCTCCTGAGTGTTTCTATTCAGATAGGAGTGGCTATGCTTCCCCCTTTCAGTCAGTAGCCTTCTCCATGAAACTCTTGTAAGTGTACAGGAAGGAGGTAATACTATACTGCACTGGAGTGACTTTTCCTTAAAACTAAGATAAAAGATAGTTACACCAGGAGTGGAAAGAGTATTGTTTCCAGGAACCAGAACAGGCTCAGAAATCTTGGTTTCCGCATAGTTGCAAAGGACTGTTAATTCAGTCGCCATCTCAACCCCTGAGGTCCTCCTGAATGTCTACCCAGTTTTGGTTTAGAGAGGACATGGAGGCTTTATAAACATGCTCCTTTAATTCTTGAATCTCGTACATTATAGAAGCAGCTAGATCTCAAAGCTACTTAATCATGGTTTGAACCCTCACCAGGTTTTCTTAAGCTGGGCGATGAAATTAGTGGTGAGCTTGTGAATGCACTCAAGAATATTCATCTTATCTGAAAAGACCTTTATCGAGACCCTGGGGTCAAAAGGGATTACATCCAATTGGAGCTTGTACCCTTGAGCCACATTGTATATTTGATATCATGGGGCAGCGAGGTATGTTAAAACGTCCTCTTTTCAGGAATCATCAAGGGTTGCCAGGAGTAGGAATTGTAGGACTGGAGGGTTCTTGAGGCCCATGGTGACCTTTAGGTTCTTCTGCCCTTCACTTCCAGAGTCAAAATTGCAGGAAGCCAAATCCTTATAATGCTTCTGGTAGGTCTGCATGAGATCTTTGACCTGTTTGAGGCGCTGGTTCCAGGAGGCCTCAAGGAGCTGCACATTTTAATGAAGTTGGTCCTTGAGGTAACCCAAATTTCCACTATCCAACATAACAAGCTGATTCCAAGCCACATTAATTAGGCGATAATTGTCAATAATGGCTTATAAATTGTTGTAAACAAAATTGGAGGCCGCGTTATAAGAATCAACAATATTTGAATATAGGGTTTGAGTAAGCCCTAGTTGTCATAATACATATGATGATGCAGCCTGCCTAATTGAAGGAGGGAGTGTATAGCTTGATGGACAAAGCATCAGATATAGCGTTTGGTACCCAAGGCCAATTCTACTAATGGTAGTAGAGAGAGACATTTAAATTTTGCATTGTGAAAGCCATTGAAGAGGCGTGGGAGCGACTGGAGCATCCTACCACAGATTAATTGTCGTTCAGTAGTTGTTAGATAAGTTTGTTAAGGTTTTCATATTGGTAAAGGTGGTTAGCCTGGCAGGTAAAACTGCTTCCACCCTAGTTCAGGTTTTGAGTTCAAAACCTTTACTGGCTAGAAAAATTCTCAGCGTGGTATATTTATCCTAAGGTCAACCTAACTCAAATATTTATAAGGTTTTCATATTGGCTTGATACTACTCATTGTCAATGGATGATAGAGGCAAGCTGGGAGGTAGCCCAAAAAGCTAGTCTTTAAGGCTGGATTGGAGATAATTCATAATGAGAGATATTAATCATTTAGTTATGCTTCTTGACTGAAATATAGGTTGGTTTTCCTGATTTATACTTTTTGCCAAAATTTAAGATGAACATTTTCACTTGGACAACTCGGACCGCTTGAGTGAGCACCACTTATCTCAGCATAACTGTTCTCTTGACTGTAGCAAGAGTTAGAAAATGGACTAAAAGCTATTAGCTAATGGAGAGGTCAATAAAGGCGAAAATATGGGGAAATATAGACTACTTTATTGAGTTATAATGTGGCGATAATCATATGATATATGGGGAAACGGTGCTGAAGGGACATTAACAGCCCTATACAATCAGAATCTTTCACAGTATTCTGGATGACCAACTGGTTGACGCCCTCATTGCTCTGCATCGCCCTCATGACTTCAACGGTGGGGGTCGCGCCTCTCAAGGTTTGGGAGTAAATATTGAAATTCTTGGAGGTAACTCCATAAATTCTGGAGCATGTGATGCTTCCTTATTGAAACTCTTATTGGTTTCTTAAATAACAGTTTTACTCATGCTAGCTTGAGAGTTGACTTATAAATGCTTGATTTGGGATTACTAATTTCAACTAGCTCATAAGATCTGATCCTGACAATGAGCGCTTTCAGCATGATTATATTATTAGCTAGCACTCTCATCATCAAATCAGCAGTGTCAGGAGAGGAAGAGTTTAAATAAAAGTTGGACATTACTAGGCAGTTGAAGCTCCAAACCATAGAGGGCCAGAAATGTGGGACATTTATCTTTTTATGGTAGCTGATTTGATAGACTAATAAGGCGGAAGGCGGCTAGTGATTCCATTGCATGAGTCCGTGTCAGCTATCTTGTGGAGAAATAAAACTAGGGTGTCATATGCCTGCTCCACTGCACCATTTGTAGAAGGGTTATATGGTACTGTAATATGTTGGTTAGTGTTAAATAGTGTGTTCATCTCTTATAAAACTTGAGAGGTAAAGTTTAACCCATTGCCCTAGAGAAGAACGCTAAGGCACCCATGTTGAGTGAAAATGGAGTGAAACAAAAGTATGGGTGGCCTTGGTGGTGGCACAGAAACTGAGATGGCCTCAACTCACTTTGTGAGATGGCCGTTGGACAGGGTGGATGTATCGATGACCATGGAGGCCCATGGATAGGGGTACTACAACATCCACACTAATGATGCTAAATGGTGTAAATGAGGAAACAACTTCATGCTGGTAGCATGGGTTCAGCCAATGTTGGGTCTTTCACGTCAAGTAGGAATTTAAAAACTCCTAATAGTATCAAGCATCTGATATAAATAGCATTGTTTCCTTAGCCATAATAAATTTACTTACCTGCCCTGTGACCTACATGGGCCTATCCTTCAAGGTGAAAATAGGTTCTCAAGGAGGGTCATAGGCTGGAAGCCATTTTCAGTTGACTTATTTATATAGCATGTCATCTTGTATTTTAGTGTTCTGGGACATTGGCTGTAATGTCTTTATTTTTTCTGGAGAATCTCAAATACCACTATTCCTGAAATCCAATAAAGTCATAAAAGCAGTCTATCTCAGGCAACAATACATGAGTATCGGCATCCTGGATAGATTGTCCGCGTTTTAGTGAGTAATGACCAACTTATGTATGATAGAATTGCTGTAGCTTTTAATCTGAGGGCCCATTTGGTTAAATGACAGTTGAGATCTTTCATCTGTTGAGCCACCTTAAGGAAGCGTGATCAGTGCTAGTAGTGAAATGGTTCCCATATAAGTATAGTATAAAGGGCTTGATAATGAGCAACACAGTTAAACTTTCACGTTCAGTGACAATGTAATTTCATTCAGCTTTCATTAGGGTTTGCTAAAATAGCTTACAGTCCTATTCAATTGTTGCTTGTCCCATTGGCTATTATTGACCCTAAAACCACATCATTGTCTTTAGTAAGCAATAAAAAGGATTTCCTAAGTTTGGATGTATCAGCACAGTCTTAGAGATTAGTGCGGTCCTAAGTAAATTAAAAACTTGATCCTGTTCTGGGTTTCATTTTAAGGAAACGTTCTTGTGCAGAAAATACACCAAAGGTTTGGCCAGGTACTTGAACCATGGCATGAATTGCCTGTAGTATCCTACCATGCCTAGCAACACTTATATGTCATGAAGGTTTCAGACGGCGTCAACTTCTCTATGATGGCAACCTTGTTGGTAAAGTCTGAATTCTTTGTTTAGTGACTTTATGCCCTAAAAAGTCCATTTCCAATCGGAAAGATTGTGCGTTTGGCAGGCTTGAGCTTCAGGTACACATCTTGGAGGTAATCAAAAATTTAGTGAAGGTGCTCTTGGTGGCCGCCAAAAGCTTTAAAGATAATGGTAATATTGTCATGGTATACTAGGACGCAAGACCTCTTCACATTACCTAAAAGCACATCCATAGCTCGCTGGAAGTTGGCAGGGGCGTTAAATAGCCCCTGTGGCATTAGGATCAGTTTAAAGAGCCCACTATTTGCAATAAGGTACACTTGGCACAATCCTTAGGGGCTAGATCGATCTTCCAGTACCTGCTGGTAAGATCTATACGCAAAAAATATTGAGCCTCTTTAAGAAGCCAAAGTGGTTCATCAATTTGAAGGAAGGGTAGCTATACTTTTGCATCACTGTGTTAAGCTTATGATAATCCATGATGGCCTGATGACTCCCATCCTTTTTTAAACAAGCATAATGGGAGACATAAGAACTTTACGAGGTTACCAACAGCCCTAAAGTTAACAGATACTTAGTTCTGTGGTAAATTGTGCCTCTTCACTTTGCTATTCTACTAAATGCGTGAGTGTATGGGTGAAGCAATACCCCATTTATACATTGTACATGCTCCACTTCATTTTGCAATGTGATAAGTGGATGTGAAGAATAGTTCATAAATTCTCCAGGAGCTCATTAACCTTCATTATTTTCTCCGAGTTAAGGTTCTAACTTATGGAGGTAGTGACTGAGCTACAGCGAAAGGCTCTTCTAAATTAAAGTCACAGAAGTTTCTGAACTCATGGACACAACTTATTTATTTAACTGGTACTAAGCATAAACAAATGATTAGAGTACTTGAAATAATGTATAGGCCTTTGATTCAGGGTAGGAAGCCTTACAGAAATAGAGTCAGCATATGCGGGGTCAAGGATATCTGGGTTGGTTAAGACCTCTTTTGCTTACAAATTTTAATCCTTTCAAAAATCCAATATGGTTCTCAGGCATTATATTCACTTGAAGCTGGGTGAACTCTATAATCTGTGACCCTAGAGGAATTACCTTTAGCTCTTGAGAATATGCGAACATTTCTTCAGCCTCATCCACTACGTGATGTGTTAGTTTCATGCATAAACCTCAAACTTGGTAGTTAATCCTGTCAAACCAGTTCTCAATTTGCGATAGTCAGGTCTGAGCCTTTACGCGCTCCTTGCCATTCTTGACATTATCAAACACCAAGGGGATGCAGGTAATAAGCAAAAATAGAGATACTTCCACAAATGTATGATGGCATCATATTCTCAGAGAAATTGGGTGTGTCAGCAATAAATCATAGCTAGGAATACCAGAGCTATGGTCAAGCCATTTTACAAAATTGTCCTGTATCAGAGGACTGCTTGAAGTAGGTTCCTATGGATTGGGTGCATTGAGGCCTGGCGGTGCCATATTCAATGTAATGGGGCATTTGGGTGCAATCTTGCTTTAATTATATTATAGATAAGATTACTTTAACAGGAAAACCGCATTCTATTATGGTTAGTATGAGAATTATATGAACCTTAATTGCAACAAAAATGACTAAAAATTAATTAAGGTGGTAGATGAGGAGCATCAGCAACTCATCATAAGAGTAAACAAAATCAAGAATTTTTTCATCATCATTGTTCAGTCATGATAAAGAATTCTTCAGTGGTGACCTCTGTTAGGCTTTCTGTCTTAATAGAGGCATAACGGGGTAAATAACATCATAAAGAGCCTCTTTCTTCATTCTGATCTCTCTTTATTGACAGTTCACATTCTGCCTCTTCCACCCAGGTTTGTAGCACTACTCCTTGGTACGTTGGCAGTTTTTTTAGTAAGAGCAAGCAAAACTCACTTATACTTAGGTTCCAATGCATGCACTCTAGATCTAGGTGAGGCTCAACCTGTGGTGGAGTACTTGTTAAATTTGGTTGCAGGAATGTCATTGAGCGCCTCTTTGATGTCAAAATTTCTAATTAAGTTCGCCAGGTCCTTTCATATACAGTTAAGCATTAGGCAAATTCAAGTGCAAAAATTTGGAAGTAATAGCGTCATCTAAGAATTTTTTTAAATAGCGGTTGTGCACTAGTATAAAAGCGACGTGAAAAATCAGAAGGGTTTGCTCTTTTTTTTAAGGAAATTGCTCATGAAGGCTCGTTTTTAACTTGAGAGGGTCTGATCAGAGCCAACTTTTAGAGGAGAGCAACCTTGACCTGGGCTCAGGTCTAGCATTCACAAAGGTGGGGGTCACAATCTCAAGATCTTCCTTACACAATCAGAAAAGGATATGCTTTACCTTTTAGTGATTGGTGGCCTCTTCAATACTGCTGTCAAAAACACTTAAATGTACAATGTCTTTTTGGCCTGGAACGAATCCTTCCATAGAGCTAGGTTTAGAAAGCTGATTCAACTGGTGCAGAAAGGGCATGGTTACTAGATTCAATAATCTGGCTATAATGTGCATATACTGACTCAACATATGTGCGGGGGCCTGCTAACCCACTTGTCTTCAAATATTCTTTAACTCGTCCTGCAAATTATTCCAGTATTGATTAATTGTGCTGGCGTCAGCCTTATGATCAATTCAATATTTCAAATTTTAAGATCTTGGACCTAAAAAAATGCAACATCCAAATATGTGTACTTATGTTTCACCTTGTCAAGATGTGTAAAAATTTATTGTTTCTGGTTATTATCAGCAAATAACCCCAAGAAACTTATTACTGCACAGGTTTGATTCCTGTGCAATTCATCTGCGTTGTATAGCATTTGATATTATTGGTTGAAAATAGTATGGCAACTATTATCCATAGTTGAGTGGAATTCTTAGATCTCAGCCCAACGCTTGGCCAGTATCCCCACTTGAAATACTTGAGATGTATTGATATAGGGATTTGTTCCCTCGTACTGTCTAACATGATATTCTCAAAGATTCCCTGGTGACAGTTTCTTTGGTCCAACACACAGTTAGCAGCAATCCCAAATTGTTTCTCCTTCTTCTCTAGATCCCCGCTCAGAACTTTACTCTTTTCCTTAAATGAGTCTCCCAATTATTGTACACAGCAATAAATATCCTTAAGAAGAACAGAACAATTGAAAGCTGATAATAGTTTACTACTTAAACTATATACCAGATGAAAACTATAAAATTCTGGTTTTACTATAGCCTGGTTTTTAAAATAAACTGTTTTTTATAAGTGAAATTTAGGGAATTTATAGTGGGGATTGAGTCATCTAACCCTCGGTTGACACCTCTTCAGAAACAGCAGCCGTTGTCATTGAATCACCCATCCTCATCTCAGCAGCAATGATCTTCCCCATTTTGGCTAGGATTTTGTAATTGGACATCCTTGAGACCTAAACGGAAAGAGTCAGAAAAAGCTTCCTTAACGTTTTCCTCTCAATCCAAGCGAACCAACCATATTTGGCTAGCGAACTGCTTAGGTAATGTGACTTGTTACCCATTGAGGAAGGTCATGAACCAACTGATCAATTCGCTAGTTGCAGGCGGCATCACATGCCTCGCAACTTACTACTTACATTCCCAATCATTTGGTGATGAAACCTGACCAATTACAATTGGTACACCTGATAGTTAATCACTATCAGATGCCCCTATTTCATTGGCAACTCCGCCTGACGAGATCTTAATTATTCTTCCTGATTGATCCTTGACAGATATGACCAGGAAAATATCCCAAAATCCCCCAAACAAAGTTACTCCAAAATTAGGGTCCACCAACTTCCAGTTCACCTCGCATTAGGGAATTATCCCCTAGAGAGTCCTGGTAATCTGCAGGCAGGGAATATGGGCAAAAATTCCAACAAGATGTTTGTCAGTAGATACATAAACTTCTGTAAATTTTCACTTTATTTAAAAAACAAGAGGACCAGAAGACCTTAATTATCTATATGATTTTATTGACAGATAATATATCAGATACTACACTTGATCTTAGCCAATAGGATTGAGATGATTATAACTCATGTACATTTTCCATTTCAAGTCAAGAGCACTTATAGTGATTGCGATTGATGGGGCTTCCATCAGGGAGAAATCCAAACCTTCAAGTGATGCTTTCAAATTGTTTCTGAGTGTCTCCAATTTTTAATGCATCTTGATACACATGAGGTCTTTGAAGCCTTCAGTTAGGGGCTGGTGACCTATGAGGCCAGGATCCCTATGGAGCCTGGTCATCCCTCAACCTCATCAGGACCTCTTGGACCTTTAAGACCTTTTGCCTTTGTCACCTCATGGCCATTTGGTGACGGAGTCAAAACATTTTTGAAGCTGATCGAGCAGTTCTTCTATGTGACTCAATCCTTGCATCAAGATGGATTACAAAGTTTGGGTTTGGGCAGCAACCTCCAAAGGGCATTGCGGAAATACTCATGTACCTCAAGCGACCATACCCTGTAGTCGCTGATAAGGTAAGTATCCATATATCCAGAGATCCCAGAGTCCAATAGAGATTTGACTTTGAGCGTCATCAATGAGGTCGTGGTTGTCCTGGATTGCTTTCTCATTGCCATGGACATAAGCGGAGACAGTTTTTAAAATTTGACCAGGTTAGAGTTAAAGCTATGTACTAGTTCCAGTTGGTGTAGTATTTCTTGATAATGTTTTTTTACCAATCAGAGGAAATGATGGAGGGCTGGATGTATAAACTGCTGGAGGCAGGTTTATGCTCCACAACCAACTCATTACTAGCTAAGGCAGACGAACTTTAAAGCTTCACATGTAGGATGGGACAGCAGAAGCTCACAAATAATTAGAACGTGTCTTAGTGGAATAGATCCCATCAAGAAGCTACTGGATGGTATTGGATAAATCATCAGTTTGGAGTTAGAACGGACTGGGGTTTGGAATGGGAAGATTGAACTCAAATGTAGCCCAGAATACTAGGCTCTCAGGGTAAAGTGGGTGTACCTCAGATTGTGAAGTGATAACTAATTGAGTAAAGATTCTTTCCCCATTGGGGGAGTAGATCCGTTTTTAGAGTTAACTTACACGTTTTGTAATTGACTTTTTCATTGTTACTGCTCAGGGTGCCTCTGGATTAAGCACTAGGTTTTTTTAGTACTAGATGGTCGGATTAAGCACTAGGTTTCAGAGTTTCATAAGGAACACCCAAATATTTATAATTTGGGTGCATGGAGCAGTATGAAAAAAGTTGCAAAAGTTCTTTTAGATGGCTTAATATTTTAAGAATTATAAAGAAAGTCAATGGCATATCACTAACATTCCTTCATGGTCGAATATATATGCACTAATAATGGGTATAATACTAATTAATGTACCTATGCAAAGAGGTAAAATTTGCTTATTTTGCTAAAAAGATATGACAATCTTTATTTGCTAAAGCTTTTTTTATAGGTCAACTTGGTGTCTCTGGCGGATAAGGCGCTCAAGCCCTTTTTTTCAGGATCTTCACTTCTCATCCAGTACAAGGATTAAGCTGCAGCCTACTCCCTAGATACGCTTTGGGATTGTTGGCCTTCCATTGTGCGAGAACATTATAATGCAGATGTTGGCATAGAAACAAAGTTCTTATCTTGTGAAATTCTCAAATATCCAACAGTAACTCTTTCCCACTTAAGGGCAAGGGCTCATTTGATGAATTACAAAAATTCCAATATCTTGACCTTAGAGGAGGGTGATTGTATAATTAATCAGTTTGATTTTGAGAGAGTTTTACCATTCTTTAGCATGATGTCAGTATTCAGGTTTAACAAGCCCCAATTACTACTTGGCGAATAACTCAACCAAAAAGAATCTCCTAGAGTGAATGGCAAGATAGGTTTTTGTCAATTAAACAAATAAAATTCTAAATAAAGTTATGGTTCTCCTCCCATATAGTCATAAGCCTAAGGCCAATATAGGAGAAGCAGCAGGCTCTAACTAGCCTTCAGACTCCTTTGCTGACCCAAGAGGTATATTCTTACTGGCGTTCTGTTCCTACCAGCATATAAGTTTGTGTCTACCAACAAGTTGAGAAGTAGGAACACTACAATTTAAATCAGCCTCAGTTGCCTTGAATTGGGTGAGTAATTTGAGGCTGATTCACCATTGTAAGGTAAGCAACTATTGAGGGGTCATATTAATATGCCACAACTCTATGATAAAAATAAACTTAAATAACTCTTCAAAATTGATTAGATAGATAATAGGTGCAAAATTAGTAGGTTAATTAGAGTTTGGGAGATGTGATAATTATGACATATTTTAAGCTCAAATATTACAACCCAAGACAAAAAATTGAAACAAAAAGCTCTGTTACTGAAAGAATATAAGTGTGGATATTTAACTGCTTTTCTTTCTCATAACAATCACTTTAGTTAATATGATTCAATTTGAACAGCAAATTTGGATAATCACACACAGGAAAGATGGGCGACTCTATCAATAAAAATAATACAACATGGGCGAGCGTCGTGGTGAGCGGTGCACTTAACAGTGCAACTAAGGGCAAGAAACGCCCTGGAGGGGGACCAGGAACCCAATCTGCAAAGAAATCGCAAACTCAGGCACCGTCTGGGTTTATGGTATTCACTGTAAAGCACGCATAATATATGTATATTCAGTTTAACCAACCTTTATCAAAGGTGGAACATGGGATCAGACTCTTCCTTGGGGATGAGTCACCGACCCTGTAGGAGAAAACATGTGAGGCACAGCCCTCACTTTTCCCTCACGCAGTGTATGTAGCCACCAACAACATGGGCTGCAGCTGGATCGATATTGGTTTTGAAACAGCCAATGAAGCTAATGCCGCAGCAAAAGTCTGGTGGAAATTGCCCTCCCTGAGGGCAAAAAAATTGTGCGCACCGCGTGCACCAGATGGAACAAAGCAAAAACTTTGTTCATTTCTTTTGACTCGCTCCCCACCAACCTTCCTCATAAGGTAATTGAGGAGGAGCTCCGCAAAAGTCTCATGGCCTATGGAGAAATTCAGCAACTCAAATTACAGCGATTTCGCCTGATGCCCAACCTGTGCATTGGCAAAGCTATCGGTGTAATCAATCCCTTCCCAGAAGTGGAAAAGGATATATACAGAATTCCCTGCACAGCAAAATTTCACTTTGAATATAGGAGCCAGTCAGCCGCGTTCTGAGTTACACTGGAGCGCGCACCACCCATTTGCAACCACTGTGGCTCACTGGGACACAAGGAACATGCATGGCCTGTGAAAGAGGGCTTAATGGAAAACGATTATTGTGAGGAAGCAATGGATGAAGATAATGAAAACTTCACCAAAATGACTGATGGTCACCACCCATTCCGCTGGGGTGAAGATGGACTATAATCCATTGTGGACCCAGTTACAAGCAAATAACGTAAAGCAGCACAAAAAGCCTGCAAGCGAGCAGCGGATGAAGTGGCAGCACATGTGGAGTTTGCCATTAACCCCGGAAAAATTCAGGAGGATATTTTGGATATTCACCAAACCAACCAATCAGAACAATATGCCCAGGTCGAAAATTTTCATAGCAACCTGAATGAGTCACAAAGTGACATCAGTCATGCACATATTGAGGAACAATGCAACCATAATTTGGGTGAAAATGCGGTGCATAATTCACCAAAGTTGAACCTCAATTATACAAAATCCAATCAACAATCTGCATCAAATCAACATGAGACCTGTGCAGGAAAAGTTGATGCAAATGCAAAAAACCGCAATTCCATTGAATCATTGGGTCAGATCAAAGGAACCAACAATGGCAGTGAAAGAATTGGAGTACAGACGCGGAGCATGGCCAAAATGAGCCATGGTGGGATAGGGCCAGAGGGCCCTCCCGCCCGCTCCTGAGGCACCGCGGGAACCTCAGTGTCAATAGGGATGCTAAACATCGCGGGAGCCAGGGCTCATATGTCCCAAGCCAAAAAGCTGGCATTCCTGCGAAAACATCTTGTAGACATTTTGGCCATCCAAGAAACCCAATGCCTACAAGGGGAAGAAGAATCCTGGTCAACCAGGGTCGCACCATCACAATCAGTATGGTCGTCTCACTGTGGGGTGATCGTCCAAAACAACAAAAAATTTTAAAATTACAAATTTGTCATCACACTTGCATGGTCGAGTCTTGGTAGCAACAATTATGTGCCAAGAGGAAATAATTTCGATAGCATCTGTCTATGCACCGTGCACTGCAACTGAGAAAAAACAATTTTTTGAAAACATTCCTACTCTCACCCTACCACCAAATACCATTATGTTAGGCGATTTCAACTGCTGGGATAACCCCAATATGGATTGGTGGCCTAATCCCAGGGGATACCCACCTGGACACATTAAATTCTGCACAATGAAGGCATCACTTGGCTTACAGGATGCTCTTCCCCCCAATTCACTACTCCTTCCCCACATGACGCGGCCCAACATACATGAGGGAGCGCTCATATCAATGAGTCGCATTGACCACATCCTCATCCCGCAATCCCACCGCTCAAGAATCTCCAAATTTATAACAAAAAAGATCAATTTTTCTGACCACCGATTAGTTACGGTGCAGGTAACACCAACCCAATCCCACACACAGGTGTCGCCTTGGAGAAAGCTTCACCCAGAAAATTCAAAATTGGCTGAGATTTCCAACTGGGTTGAAATCAAGGCTACAAACCCAGAATTCACAGCCCCATTCACTTCGGATCCCATCAGAACATGAGAAAATTTCAAAAATGATTTAATCAACAAAACCTGACACATTGCATCACGCAAGTACACCGCGGACACACCACAATCAAGCGTACCATGGCGGAACTAGACCACCTGGAAATAAATACTCCGAGATTTGGCTATAGCCCTTACTGGGGACGCAAATGGGCAGAAAATTTCTGTCCGACTTAACAACCTCATCTTCAAACACCAACACAGAATCAAAGTATTAAACAAAGGTAAAACCTGTTTGACATACTTTTTCTGCCAATTACACTCCCATGGAGACCAGCCTGTGTGCACACAGGTCTGAAAGACCAACAACACCATGGCAACTGACCCTGAGGAGGTCAAGGCGGAAGTACACCGTTAATACACAAAATTATATCGTGAAACACTAACAGATTCACAAAAAATTAAAGAATTTATACAAACTGCTGAGATACAAAGTACACCACCGAATTACAATATACTATCCCTTATTACACAGGAGGAGCTTTGGGAGACAATTCGCGGTGCACCACGTAGGAAATGCCTAGAGCCAGATGGGATACCCTATGAATTTTACAAAATATATTTTCAACAAATTGCCCCCTCCTAATGGCGTCTATGAACCAGAGCTTATTAGAAACACGACTATTACCAGGAGGCCATGAATCCTACGTTATAACCTTGTATAAAAAGGGTGACAAGTTGGAACTGGCCAACTGGCGCCCAATTGCACTCTCCAACACTGACACAAGAATTCTAACAAAAATTTTAGCAGCTGAATTAGGCGCAATTGCATCTGACGTCCTATCACCCAACCAGTTTGGGTTTATACCAGGGCGTATAATATGGAACAACATACACCCTGTTGCAAACATTTGCCAATCCAAAGCAACTGGTGCCCTGGTCTTCTTGGATCAGGAAAATGCGTATGACCGTGTTAGCTGGCCATACCTAAAAGAATGTCTACATGCCTTCAATCTCCCACCAAGATATAAAATGGGCGATGCTCCTAACAGAATCTGCAACCATGGCTGTATGCGGCCCTGGATTCCTAACAAACAAGGTTAAACCACACAGAGGGTATAAACAAGGGGATCCCCTCAGCCCACTGCTATACAATTTCAGCTTTGACCCACTCATCTGAGTAACTGACTCACATCTCATGGGGATAACCGCACAAGGACAACCAACATTCAAGATACTGGCCTTTGCGGATGACTGCATAGCAGGTATAGCAAACAATGAAGATGCGCGACAACTGGAACATACTCTAGAGGAATACTCCAAGGTGAGCAATGCATCGCTCAACAAAAGGAAGACAGAAATCATCCTCTTAGGCAAATACACAAACAATTGGGCCACAACATCAGAACCTCATACCAACACACGAAGAAAAAACCCAATCATTTTACCCTTTGCAACACCTCCCACCACCACTCCTGTCTGACACCTTGGAATCTGGCTAGAATCAGGGGGATATGCTAATGAAACAATGGAAAGCAACCTGTTACAACGGGTATCCAAACGCGTTGCCTCCCTCAAGGGAAGAACCTCAGGACTAACAGGACGAGTTACAGTTGCTAACTCGCTCATCCTCCCATTACTGTGGTACCAGGCCCACGTGATAGCCTTCTCACCTACCTTTATACCCTCAATCCTCGCGCTTACCCAGGGCTGGATGTGGCCTGGCTCTCACCCTCCTACACGGATGGAAACACTATTTGGCCCACGCTCAAGCGGAGGCATGGGACTAATAGATTTTGAGAGCCACGCCAATCACATCCTAGGTACCTGGATAAAGGAAATCCTTGCTCCAGACCTCTTGCAATAACATTGGTCCAGAGCAGCAAGGACTAACTTTGCACAGGCGCTCAAATTAACCAACCCACATAGTCCACCCAGACTACTTTCATACCTTGCCAAGCACCATACTGCAACGGGTCCACATGGAACCTCCCCTCATTTCAAACATATCCTCTGAACTATTCGCTGTATGGGATGGACCATAGAGAACATGGGTACTATACAGGGAAGGGGACGACCCAGCCCCCAATTCAAATTAAGAAACCCAGAAAACCACCCCCAGAGGGATATGCTCGCAACAACCCCAAGCATAGCTAGGATAGAATACCTAGATATGTTGGATATTCCCTATAATTTAACCACACAGAAGGCAATGTGAAAAATGACTCAACACCCACTCCTACAGCCAAGGATAAGAGCAAACGCCTGGCGCTGTCTGAGAAGGACCTATAGGAAGGCGGACCGTTCCAACTCCCTCCACAAAACATGTGCAGTATGTGGAGGGGAGAGATCCCTACTCCCTCGCCTAGAAACATGCCCCCAACCAAAGCTATATGGTAGTAAGTCGCACGCCTGCTTAAGATCCAAAAAGAACAAGAATTCTCGATATCAAAGAGCATCTTCGTGCTCCAGATTGAGTCACCAATCCCATCTACCCTTGCTCCCTAATAATACCCATTGCAATGTGGACAATCCACACAATTGCATTAGATGCGTTCAAGGGCACGGTCCCAACCATTCATGGGGTTATTAACAGATTTCATGTTCACTTACTGGAGAACTTCCAAGCCTGGCTCTATGGATATATGAGACCAAGGCAAAAAGCGCTCATAGAATCATGGTTCCCACTCTGGTTCCTCCACACAGACCCTTTCCTTCACACCTGTTCCATAGCAGGGGAAACCCCTTTGGAATAGTGCACCAACATCCCATACCTGGCAGTCCCGCTGGCAACAGGGGTAACTTGTGTACCCTGGGGTGCCTAATTTCATGTTTGTCAGTTATTTCTTAGTTTTACGTATATTCAGTAATGTCCGTCCCCTGGTTAGCTTACCTCAGTTAAATAAAAATAAGTGTGGATGTTTAGTCATTCACACATTGTTAAGCTGAATCAAAGGACCAGTAAATCATAAATTCAGTTTTTCTGATCATATGAAATTTATCCAAAGAGCCCACAAATGAGAATTTGGATTGCAATTATCAAAGTAGTAACCTCCATAAAATCTTAGACTTATATGTTATATTGTTAAGTTTTAGCCAATAGTGTAAGCCAGATAACCTAACAGGGATAATTGAAGATATAAACTCATCTTATAAAGGAAACTTTTGATCATAAATGGGAAACAGATACTCCAATACTCCCTTAAAAAACCAAGTAATCTTAGTATGCTCACCAAACTTATTTCTACTAATTAAAAATATGTGACTTTCTGTCTTTGTATCCAAAAATAAGTACTCTTAAGTAGTCAGGACTACTTAACTGGAAGTTAAACAAGCTGAGTACTTCACTTTAGTAAGAACACACACTACTTATCTAATATAGATAATATATAATAGGTAGGAACAACAGATGGACAATAGATGGCAAACGATAATTATTAATGATAAATATGGTATTTGTTAATGACAACTGGTAAATGACATCTTAATAACTGGCCAGGTGCTGGTATTATATACCTCTTGAGCATCTCCTGGCTGAACTTAACTTTTAGAAGATTTCATTATTTTTCTCTCCATTCCTCTTCTGGTCATGGTAATAATTATGAATATTTTCCAGCATAATTTGGCCCATGAATTGAATAGATAACTATCATATCAGACCAATTGAAGGCAATTTTAATCTCATGAAAAGAGGCTTTTAGGTGCATTAATGAATTTAATCAACGCATTTTTGTCCTAAAGCCAGCCCAATTAGAGCAATGTCTTATTTTGAAAAATAACAAAGATTGGGAAAAAGAAATAACTGAATTTAAAACATGATGCACCCCAAATTAGGAAGTTGGCAGCCCTCTCATAGTGTTGGACATTTGCCCTCCCAGTTTTCAGATAAGAATGTTGTGTGTCAAAACCAGCTGAAAAGGGTAAATTTTTGTCATTTAAAGGTCCCCAACACTACTAATATTGATTTAAATATTAAATATTATTTTATCATTAAAAGACCCTGGCTGATTCTCAGTGGAGCCCTGCAAATTGAAGTAACATTAGTTCATATATCTCATGAGCAAATAACACTAATGTAAGCAGCCAGATTACTCTGACTTCGCAGCGGGTTTTGGGGAGTCCATTAGATGGATCTTACCCAGCCCCTACTAGTCTCATTCAAGCACCTATGAGGGGACCTCCCCTTTTATAGCTGTGGCAGGGATCCACCAAGGTGCAATTTTTTGCAAAAGGAGATTTGCTAAATTGTTAAGTCATTCCCCACAGGTACATCTTGCCCAAAAATAATTCCCTATTCAGTTGTTCAGCCTAAGGAAAGTGAGTTTTTTGAGCTTTGATAGGTTAAATTTTAATATTTCCTTATTTTGAATTTAAAAGCCATTATGACTTACATTGAATTCCCTTTGACCCTTAATTCAGCTTAAATATGGATTGGTCAGATATCAAGAGGGTTCATTTTATTTGTACCCTGCAACGCTTGATAAAATACTTCTGCCCCAAATTTTATAAGTTTTTAAAGTTAAGTATTCTTATTATATTAATGGTATAAATCCCCTGTTGTTGGATTTTGGTACATCAAGCACAATCAAGCATCTCCCAAGGCTAAAATCCAACCCATACAACTAGAAAAGCTTTATTTGTCTATCCATGTTTAAGTGCTTTATTTAATTGTTCATATAATCAAAACCCTAAGTTTCGCCTCAGTGCATTTATGTTGCTCTGATTTAGGAGGAGAAATTAAGTTAATGCCGTGAGACCCCTTTGCTTCCAAGTGACCTCTTAATCAGACATAAAAATATCTAATAGCTAATATTTACTATATCTGAGAAGAAGGCTATCTGGATAAGTCATATATAAGGTGAACAAATATACCATATTTTTCATGGTCAGAAGAAATCATAGTGGGGACCAAGGAGAGGATACCTCAGTGGTAGAATAGGTACCTCTACACTGCATCCCTGAGTTTGATTCTAATAGAGAAACTTTGGGTATCGGACTACTATGACTGTGTTGGCGTTGCGCACCAATGCCCAAACTGAGATAGAAAATAGCAAAGGCGGTCCATGGAGTTCCTGGCCTATCATATGCCACACATGGAGGTTTTCCAGATTTTATCCTCCTTTCCCATTCGTTCAATTTTCCTCAATCAGTGAGGTATCATCCCTAGGTTGGCTCACCTCAGATAAAATTTAAATTCAAATTTAAAATCATAGTGGGAACCAACCGCAAGGATAAGTCTGGGCGCCAGGAGGACCAGAAGGTGAAGCTTCAGACCTCCCTGACCTCAGGCACACACTAGACCAACGCTGGTTACAAGCTAGATATACGCAGGTTGGTAGTTTTGAGATGCCTAACGCCCAGCCCCTCACATTGGCCCAGGCGTTAAAACGGATAGTTTACATAATGAACGCAGATGGTTCAATTTGGTCAGTCAAGGAACGGGGCTAAAACCATTCCATCTACAAATTCACATGTTCAGGTCGAATTTAACTCTAATCAATTACACAAATGAAGTTGGTTTTGGCATATAAGACCAATCTGGATGATAGTGTTTGCCTAGTGGTGGGTCAGTGTTTGGGCCCACTTCAGCAAATCCCATATTTCCCCAATATAGTTTAATTTTGTTTCCCAAGGACAACACTCCTATTTGGTTGAATTCTTTTTTTTAGTACTAGATGGTCCCAACCTGAGGGGGGATTCATTGATGTTTATTGGTTAACTTCTTAATAAACATTTTCCTGTTTTTTCCCATTTTTATTAAGTTATCTCTAGCAAACCTGTGCAGGGGTCTCTTTGAGGAGGTCTCACTCAACGTTAACCACCTTCTTTTAAATTCAATTAAATTCTCAACTTGTGCACCATTGGGTCGCCCAGGTCCCTCCAACCTGGGATGTTTACCCCTTTCCCCTTTGTGCACAGCATCATTTTTGGTCAGTTGTTTGCTAACATGATTGCACTTTTACCCTTTAGTTATTATTGCTCTGAGACCCTCAGCTGGAATCTAGTAAATTTGGTACTAACGGCTAGTTTCCATGTGTTGGCTCTGTGCACCGAGCACCACCACGCTGGAAACAGGAGAGTTATAGACCTCTCCTTACATTAGTCGACCAACCTCAAAAATCTATGTACACAAACTTTTTCTATGTGGAACTTTTCCAAAGTGGAAACGGTGGGCGCCAGCTATGGGCTTTGGCTGTGGTTAGCAGCACCACTGTTTCCTCCATTTCCTGAAGGTTAGAGCAACTCAGCGTTATTATGGTTGCCTCTAACTGGAAAGTATCCACCCTTTGTGCTCATAACTGTTGGATACAGATGCTTCAAGGTCAAAAAGTCATGATTTCCTGACTTTCCACCAAAATTATCAATTTCAATAAAAATAAATGAGTTTAACATTGACAGCGTGTTCAGACGATGCCAGCGTAATTGGCGCAGATGGCCTGGAGGTGTTGGCTTTGGATAACGTTGGGTCTTCCATTGCAGTTGGGGAATAGGGTTGTTCGCGTCTAAAAACGCGTTTTTTGACGAAAATCTTATCCAAACCTCTGAGCCTTTTATTAGCTTTTATGGCTTGGATGAGAACCCTATTCCAGTATATCAAATAACCCCTGAGAACCCTCATTTGACCCCTACCATGATCTGTGGCACTCAGGAAGTGGAGAAAGAACTTCGTTTTAAATATGATAAACTATATGCACCTGCAGAAGGCATGGTGGGGAATGTGGCCTCAGTAGTAAGAGTGGCCAACTATCCCTCCCCCTTCTATGATTCCAAAACAGGCTTTGATGGTGCGCTAGTTCCAGAGGATGAGTTTGTTGGTGATGTTCTGGCGCTGTCTGTCATTAAATAAAAAAACTCAGGGTTTTTTCTACTGTCTGCTACCCTTTCATCCCCTTTAGGGAAATTCAGCACCACTGTACTGGTGGATACTGGCACCTCTAATAACTTTATGGACCAAAGCCTAGCCGACTACCTTGAGCTGAGTTACTTGCCAGGTGGTATGGTTAGGGGAAGGGAGTCCTAAGGTATTCACACTCTGAATATTATGGGGACAGTGGACTATCAGATTGGCAAGTACCACTTGTCCAATCACTTCCAGGCTGTCAAAAACCTCTTGTTCCCTATCATTTTGGGAGTGGAGTGATGGCGGAAGTTTGACGTTAAAACCAACTTAAAAGAAAATACCCTTTCCCTAACATTAAAGAATGGTCGCACCTTAGTTGTTCCTTTGTCTAAGGCTGGCGCTCGGGGCGCCTTGCTCCACTGCCCCACCTTCACCCTTTTAGCCTTGCCCCTTTGCTGAAGCCCTCAGGGGAAGTCCCTATTTTTCCTGTTTGGAGGGGTTGGAATCATCTTTTGATGCAGCATCCGCTAGCTCACTCCCTGAGCACTCTGAGTTTGATTGTGACTTCAAGCTCACTGTGGATCTGGTGCGTATATCTTCCCCATTTACCCATTGACTTTCCGTGAGGAAGAGGCGTTGGATGTGTGGGTGAAGGATCAGTTGGCAAGAGGTGCAATTTTCAGCGTACCTTCCTTGTATGCTCCCCACTCCTCTTTGTTGAGAAGTCTGATGGTACTCTACGCCCATGCATAGACTATGGGAACCTCAACAACGTCACTGTACTGGATTTACATCCCATCCCTTTAGATTCTCATATTGCACGCTATGTGGAAAAGGCTAAGGTCTTTTCCAAGCTTGAATGCCTCAATGCTTTCAATCAAATTCGGATTAAAAAAGGGCAAGAGTGTTTAATCGCATTCAATACCAGAAAAGTGATCTTCCAGTTTCAGGTCAAACCCTTTGGGCTTAAGAATGCCCCTGCTATCTTTCAACGCCGAATTGATGCAGCGTTGGGAGACTTGTTGGGGATATGTGCGGTTGCCTACATAATGATATCCTTGTGTTTTCCCCTGATCCAGAGTCCCATGCAGTTCACCTTTGGCAAGTGGTGAAGAGATTAAAGGCAGCCAGCCTTACGCTGAAAATTAGCAAAATAAATTTTTTAAGTCCCAAGTCACTTTTCTGGGCAACGTCGTGTTTAACCAAAAGACACATGAATACTCCTGACAAGGAGAAGGCTATTCATGAGTGGCCCACCCCCACCTCAGTCAAGGAAGTGAGGAGTTTTTTGGGGACATGTACGTTCCTCAAGAAGTTCACACCCAATCTTTCTGAGGTGGCAGCTCCCTTATACAAGGCTAACGGTGCCTTGGTGCTTCAGTGGTCCCCCCGTTTTGAAGGATGCTTTCCAAGCAGTGAAGTGCACCCTGTTGTCCACGTCTGTTCTTTGCCATGTCGACCCTTCAAAGGAGTTCATTATGTCTACTGATGTCTCCAACTTCTCCATAGCGTCCGTCTTGTTACAAGTAGGGAAGATTGGATAGAGCATCTGGTGGGATATTTTTCTAGGAAAATGTCTTTGCCAGAGTTGAATTACGCCGCTTATGACAAGGAGTTACTAGCAGTGGTAGAGGTGCTAACATATTGGTGGCACCACTTTCATGGCTCTACCCAGCCATTCTGCTTACATAAAGCTCACCATGCCTTGCTGTACTACCGCACCCCTCATGTCCTAACCCCACGGCAGACCCAGTGGCATGAGTCCTTGCCCAATTTGCCTTTTCTTATAAATTCACCAAGGCAAGGATAATGGTTTTGCGGATGCTTTAAGCCGCAACCCTGCTTTAGCTCCTGATTAAAGGAGGTAGAAGTCCACAACACACAGGTGATGATTCCTCCAAATCAAATTATGTCTCAACTTCCTCTCCCCTGGCCAACAGGCCAGCTCTTGCACCTCTGGAAAATGCGGAGGAATATGGTATGTTCAGAAAGGGTGTCCTTTCTCAGCCGCTGTCAGCCAAATATACTTTGGTACTTGCAAAGAGCTCTTTAAATCAAGAGGATCTATCCAGGGGTTATCATGTAAAGAATGAGATGATGTGGTTTCAGGGGCACCTTTAGGTACCTGCTGGAACACTGCGCCTGGAAATCATCTGGGACCATCATGATAAAATCGTCATTGGTCATCCTGGGAAAGCAAAGACCTTTGAGTTGCTATGTCACACCTACAATTGGAAGGGCTTTCCTGCTCAGGTGAGGCGGTATTGTAAGGAGTGCCTGGTATGCAACCAGATGAAACCCAATCATCAACCTCTAGCAAGGTTGTTGGTACCAGTCCAAAAGGCTATTGGCCCTGGACTTCCCTCTTGGTTGATTTCATTGTGTAACTACCTGACTCTAATGGTTACAATGCCATCATCATGGTTGTGGACCTTTTTACAAAGTTCGCCCATTTCATTCCTTGCAGAGCTAATATAACCGCGTATGAGATTGCTAGGCTCTTCGTCACGCATGTGTTTGCGCTCCATGAGATTTCTTAAGAGGTTATCAGTGACTGGGGACCCCTAATTTACCTCCTTTTTTGGGAAGAGTTGTGTAAGACAGTTCAGATTCGCCCTTGCCTTTCAACTGCCTATCACCACCAAACAGATGGGCAGACAGAGCGAGTGAACCTTTGCTTGGAACAGTTTCTGCGGTGTTACACTGCCACAGATCATTCAGATTGAGCTTCTCACCTCCCTACGGTCCAATTTAGTTACAAAAACACTATGCATTCTTCTATCAGTTGTTCCCCTTTTTACAAACCATAGATCTAACCCCGCCTTTAACATGGAGATCAGCTGTGGTTCTAAGGTTGAAGCGGTGGTGGACTTTACCAAGACTATCAAGAAGGCTCACCAAGGAGTTTACACAAGTTTGGAGATGGCAATGCAAGTGTATAAGGAGAATGCTGATAGTAAATGACAAGTGGGTCCCACGTATAAGGAAGGGGATCTTGTGATGCATGATGCTTGTAACCTCCCTATCAAGCAGCCATGCAAGAAGCTGGGACCAAAGAGGATTGAAACCTACCGCATTGTTAGAAAGGTGGGCCATGCCTCCTATCAGCTAGATCTTCCCTCTATATTTTGGATCTTCTGTCTTCCATGAAAGAAAATGACATTGTTTGACGGCCCCCACCAGAGAGTACAGAGGCCTATCTTGTGGATGGGGCGCCAGAGTGGGAGTGGAAGAAATAGTTGCCTCCCACCGCGTTAAAAGAAGGCTTGAGTATCTGGTATCCTGGAAGGGTTTTTACGCTATAGAGAACAGTTGGGTTCCATCGCGTGACTGTGTGCATGCCCAGGATCTGATTGAAGCCTTCCACGAGCATTTACCCCAGGCTGCTGGATCCCAACCTAAACTGACCGTTGCCGCCATAAAGTTGGCCCTTGCCCACAAGAACTTTTCCCTTGCGCAAGCCCCTGGAGGGGGTTGAGCCGCATCAGGAGGAGAGGGTAATGTCATGGTCAAATGACATCATAGTGGGGACTAACCCCAGGGATAAGGCGGGCGCCAGGAGGCCCATAAGGTGAAGCTCAAGGCCCTCCCTGACCTGAGGCACACCCTAGACCAACACTGGGTACGGGCAAATCATGCCCAGGTTGGTACTAGTGAGATGCCTAACGCCCAGCCCCTCACATTGGCCCAGGCGTTAAAACGGACGGTTTACATAATGAACGCAGATGGTTCAATTTGGTCAGTCAAGGAATGGGGTTTCAAAACTCATTCAATTTATAAAATCACACATTTGAGTTGAATCCAACTTCAATCATATACACGAGTGAAGACAGTTTTGGCATATTCTACCAATCTGGATGATAGTGTTTGCCTATTGGTGGGTCAGTGCTTGTCCCACTTCAGCAAACCCCATATTCCCCAATACAGTTTTTTTAGTTTCCCATGATCAACACTCCTTGTTGGTCTACTTCCCAATATACATTTTCCCGTTTTTCCCTTTTTCTTATGTTATCTCTAGCAAACCTGTGTGCTGACCTCTTTGAGGAGGTTTTGTTCTACGTTAACCATATTCTTATATTTTCAATTAAATTTTCTATTTGTGCACCGTTTGGTTGTCCAGGTCCTTCCAATCTGGGGCATTTACCCCTTTCCCCTTTGTGAACCGCGTCATTTTTGGTCAGTTTTTTGCTATCATGATTGCACTTTTCCCTTTAGTTATTATCGCTCCAGCACCCTCTGCTGAGCTCTAGTAACTTTGGTACTAGTGGCTAGTTTCCATGCGTTGGCTCTGTGCACCAAGCACCACCATGCTGGAAACAGGAGAGTTATAGACACTCTCCTTACATTATTACACTGATAAAATTAGGAAGGATCAAGGGATTATCAATGGGGTAATCTATCAGCATTGATGTTTTATTAAAAGGGCTTACTATTTAAGTCAAACAACAAAATTTATAAGTTATGTACAATTAAAGATTGTTGTTGCAACTTTCTGATTATAGACAGAATATTATTTATATTTTGCGAGAAAAGATGGACTTAGTGGTATTTTAGAAGATTTTACTACATTAACACACCTTTACGCAATGGAATCATGATAAGAGCAAATATGAACCATGCTTAAGTCTTAAAGAAGATTGCAGTTAACCATGATTTAAAAAGGGAATTATGTTGCCATCAGTCCTGTTTTCTTACAAATAATCTACCATGGAACTAATGATGTTTCGTTATTCAAAGCGCTATACAGAAGAAAAACCACGTTACTGAGCTTAGTAGCCTTATCATTGGATGCAGATAGGAAAAATTACCCCCTTAAAAGATATCAATAAATTTTTAAAGAAAAGTTAGTCAAAATTCAGATTGACTTCAACAGAAACATAGCAAGTCCCTCAAGGAGAGTACAAATAGAGTGAAAAAAGTCCTAAGTTGCCTAAATTCAAGATGGGACAAAAGAAGGTCTTTATTAAAGGAGTGGAGAACAAACTGAATAGTTACAGAACATCTAGATAGGACCTGCAACTGATTTCATTTAAAGAGTAATCAAGACATTATCAAGTACAAAGAAACTCATTTTGGTTACCAAGTCCACATGCAAAACTTAAATTCTTTCCTTAGGTCTTGTCTTGGGGTGGGTTTTTTAAGAAAAGTTCGCCTAAAGAGTTAATACCTTGCCTAATGAAAATACCTCTTCAAAACCTCCCAATTTATATGATACTAATAAGAACAATAAACTTATAGTAATTTGGACACTAATCAAGTTCCTTTTTAACATAACCAATGATCAAAATAAGTTTAACTTTAAGTCTCTCTTGTAGACTTTAGATTGAACTGATTTAATTGACCTTATCCTTATGCCAGCGAAATTTCAACCCCAAATTCTTACTTCATAACAACAAAAATGGAATTCTCTGACCAGCAACTGGTCTCGATAACCTACCACCTACCTGTCACAGTGGCTAAGGCCCCACATTGGTGCAAACTCCACCCCCCCCCAACTTGCGTCGCCAGATTTTCCACTTGGGTGGAATCAGCAACTTTGGCAAAAGAGTTTGTTGCACCATTTTGCGCGGACCCCATCTCCACATGGGCAACCTTCAAAGAGGATACCATCCGCCACTCTCGCCACCTCTCCTCCAGACGCTCACAAGCCACATCAGCTGTCATTTCGCGCACTCTGGCAGAGTTGGCACACCTGGATTCCAACATCCCGGCTACAGGATACAGCCCTGCATGGGGCTGGAAGTGGGCAGAGGCAGCCGCCCCCTCAACGCGCTCAAAAGGCAACACAAACATTGGGTTTGTGTTCAGTACAGGGCCAAACACATTACAAAGGGAGACAAGTGCATCGCATTTTTTAAAAAAATTTCGCACCACGCCAGAGCGTGGCCTGCACACAGGTGCAAAGATCGGATGATTCCACCGCGGATATGCCAGCTGAAGTGGCAATTGAAACATAGAAGTATTACTCCAAGTTATACCGATCTGATCCAATTCAGCTGGCTGAAGTGGCAGAATTTTCTCAACCAAGACCACATCTGCACCGTTTCCTGATACCCAGAAATAATGAATTTGATTACTCTGAACAAATTATGGACAGCCATCCGCGGTGCACCAAACTGGAAATGCCCAGGCTCAGATGGCATTCCATATGAATTCTATAAAAAGTACTTCAAATATATATTCCCACTACTGATTGCCTCACTTAACCAGAGCCTTTTGGAAACGCGCCTCCTACCAGGAGGACAAGAGGCCTTCAACATCACACTCTTCAAGAAAGGGGACAAGCTAGACTTAGCCAATTGGCGCCCCATTTCTTTAATTAACACGGATACAAAAATTTTAACAAAAATCATGGCTAACCGTTTAGGGATTGTAGCATCTGCCACCATCTCCCTAGAACAATTCGGTTTCATACCCAGAAGGTCAATTTAGGACAACGTGCACTCTGTGGCTAATGCATGTCAGTACACAGCCTCTGGGGCACTTGTATTCTTGGACCAACAGAAGGCCTATGATAGAGTAAACTGGGAATACTCAGGGCCTTCCTCCATCAATTCCGCTTACCCCTCGCTTCATCAACTGAGTGATGCTGCTCACGGAATCTGCAACAATGGCAGTAAGTGGCCCTGGCTTCCTAATGGAAGTAGTCCGCCCTCAAAGGGGCTTGCGAAAAGGGGACCCCCTTAGCCCACTCTTATACAACTTCAGCCTTGACCCACTACTTCAAAACGTGAATGCCCAACTCACTGGGGTCCATGTGCCAGGCCAAGCCCCAGTCAAGATGATGGCATTTGCAGACGACTGTGTGGTTGGGGTGCCAATAATAAAGATGCATGCGCACTTGAAGCTCTCATCCAGGAGTATTCCAGGGTAAGTAACGCTGCACTGAACGCTTCCAAAACCGAAATCATCCTCCTTGGTCGGTTTCAAAACTGCTGGGCCCCAGCAACCTGTGCCCAGCCCAGCCCATCTGCTTGCACACGTGCTCGCCCTCCCAGCTCACCCCACACCGCCCCACTGGTGCTCCCCTTCGTGCCACGCCCTACCATAAGGCCTGTCTGACATCTGGGCATGTAGGTGTAGGCAGGCGGATATGCATCAGCAGTAATGGAGAGTCATATTCTAGATAACGTGACTAAGCGCATCGCCTCCCTCAGAGCCCACCCTACTTCCCTTACTGGCAGGGTTGTTTTAGCCAACTCTATGCTCCTCTCCAAAGTCTGGTTTGGAGCCCACGCCATCTCCTTCTACCCAAGCTTCTTCAAATCCTTGTATGCCCTGCTGCAAGGATGGCTTTGGTCAGGTCGCCCTCCACCAGTAGGGCTAGAGGTCATGTTTGGCCCTCATCATCATGGTGGCATGGGCCTGCTTGACTTCAAAGCACATGCTGCCAAGATCCTGGGCACCTGGATTGCGGCCATCACCGCCCCTACGCTCCCCTCCTGACACTGGTCCTCGCGGCCTGCTCCAACTTCTCCCGCGCCTTGGGCCTCAACAATCCATCAAACCCTCACTCCCTGATAAGATACCTGGCTTCACACACATCGTCCACATGTCCTCACGGGACTAAAACCCACTACAAACGAATCCTCCTCTCCATGTGGAGCGCTGAGAGGAGAATTCATATTAGCAGACATACAGCCCAGCGAGGCCGCCCCTCTCCTCAGTTCACACAAGAGGTACAGGGGCTACCCATCCAAGATGGCGTGATCCCCACACGGCCCCGTGTCCTATCCAGGGTGGACTACCTGGACATGATGGACATCCCTTACTCCATTGAGACCCAAAAAATATCCGGAAATATGCACGCCATCCCCTGTTGCAGCCTCAAATCCGTTCCCATGTGTGGCACTGCCTGAGGCGGGTGTACCATATGGCCGAGCGCTCTAACGCTTTACACTTATCCTGCGTCGTGTGTGGCCAGTATGGAACGCTGTTTCACCGCCTGGAGAAGTGTCCTACCTCTAGAGTGATATGGCGCGAAGTTCAACGTCTGCTGGGCCAAGATCAAACACATCCCTTCAGTCTGTCAAGAGATATTTTTGCTTATCAATGGCCTCCCCCTTCCACCCTCCCTCCAGCTCTGGTGGTTGCAATCGCCATGTGGACTATCCACAGGATTGTATTGGATGCCATCGCAGGCTCCACCCCCACCCTCCCAGAAGCTGTCCACAGATTCCGGTCTCATTTGGTGGACCACTTTTTAGGTGTGGATGTTTGAATACCTCCCACTGCGTCGCTGACAGCTGGTCTCCTCCTGGTTCCCAGTTTGATTCATCAAATCAGACCCCTTCCTCCACACGTGTTCAATTGTGGCTACGGCCCCTTCACACGTTTCATCCCCCTCCCCATAAGTGGCGTTCCCACTGGCAACAAGAGATAGCATCGCTTCTCTGGGGTACATTCCCTGTTACTAAGTTTTGTCTTTTTCAGGTTAAATTCAGAAGTGTCCGTCCCATGGTCAGCCTTCCTCGCAATAAATTTAAATTTGAATTAGATTAAACTAATTTAACTGACGCCAGGGGTACTTTATATATTCTCTGAACTTAAATTAGATTTTTCAGACTTGTAATGATGATACTAGATGACGTCCAATATAAATTACACTCAAATGAGCATGCGCTAAAAGTCAAAATGAATGCCCTGGGAGGAGCTCCTTATATTCCTTTTGGTTTACACCACTGATGACAGATAAGTACTATTACTACATTTGAAGAGTTTCCCATAAAGCGATTCTGTTTAATGAAAAAGTAACCAAATAAGGTGATATATTAATCTTAACTAGGCAATTGGTAGCATAGAATAGGCAATCCAAATAGCTGCAAGAGCCAAAGGAGCTACATGAGCTATAGTCAGTCTTAGAACAACAACCAGATACTTATAAACAAACAGGAGCAACACAGTTTAATTTTTGGCGATAACTCATAAGACTAGGCAGATTAATGATTTAGCTCTCCGCCAATTCTGTAGCAAAATTCACATGCGTACTCTCTGTTGAAGTTTTGGCCTACTACAGATGATCTGGTTCTTCTGAATAAGTTGGAGTTTGAATGCCTATTGTATAGAGGCAATAGACCATACTGTGATAGGGATTAAGATATATTATCTTTATTGTTAACGCTGAGGCTGTACTCTCCTGTCGTTTACTTGTACAAAGGCTCTCTTCAATGACCATTTAAGACAAGAAATTTCTCAACTTAGTACAACTGAAAAGTATCAAATACAACAAATTTTATACTAAACTATTTAATTGATTATTGGACTAAAAGATTTCTATTTAATAATCAGCTATTATCAAGAATTATAGGGTTCAATGTTACCCACATCTACACCCATGGCACCCAAACTTGCACCTTTAATTAATCAGCATTTCGCGGTGCAAGTGATCTGAGCCATAAATACATTTGGCGTCCTACTGTAACCCAGCTTAGCCACATGCTTAGTTTCTCAATGACACAATTTAGTTCAAGAAAGCGTTTCCACTGACACATCTGAAAATAGGTAGATCATCGCTTCTCTCAAGCAATGGTAGCACATAATAAGGCGTTTCATACCACTAATTAGGATTTAATTCAATTGTAAACTCAAGCAACATTAAGAAATTTTTGACATAGACCAACAAAGACCTCAATCCTAGGTCAGTAAGTTGACTATTACTAGTCTGACTTAACCACAAAGTCCTGATCCCGAGTTATCAAGTCAAATATAATAAAGTGGAAGTGCTAGGCTGCAAATCTCAAGTTTTGAATGTGCTTAGGTTATTTTCAGTCCTTAATTACTGAAATGATTAATATGAGACATAGTAAATTAAGCGTAAACTGATATTATTATTTCCTATATAAAATACCTGAAGATTTAGGTCCAGTCAACCACTTGACATTCTCATTTTACAAAAAATGACAGATTCTTTTCAAAAACTACTTTAAACACTCCAATTACCCCATTTACTATAATTACTACTAAATATTTTTATAATAGCTAATTCTATTACAGAATTCTTTTTTTGATGTTTTGTTAGATGTTAACAACGCCAAGTACAAGAATTACTTTAAAATATAGGACTTACCCTGAAACTACCACAGAGATTAAGAAGAGCTCGATTTGCTTAAAGACAACCACTATCAAGTAAGTTCCAAGATTATACATGGTGGATGCGCTTGAAACATGGAAAGTCCCACACACCAGAGAATGTGGCTCTCCAAATTCCGAGTGACGCGCCCCTAGGATCAAATAAATAACGTTGAGAAAATGGCTCAAGCCTTTTGATCAGCACCCACTAAGTGAGAAGGCTATTTTAGCAATAGAGAGACACAAAGGAACCAGTAACTATTCTAAGGAAATAAGGATGCTGCATAAGTTGCAGGAGTGAACTCTAATGATGAACGTGCATGCTCCTGCCCATTGATCATATTAGAACAACTAGAGGCAACTGAGATTACTGTTATAACTCAGGAAATGCACAAAAATTTTACCTATAACCAGCACACGGTGAGTAGCAGCTTTTGGAAGGTGCATTAAGGAACTTCATAAGGAGGTAAGCAAGCCTTTGAGTAGACTACATATTTGATATATGTTTTTGGCAGACAGTGAGGGCAACACGGAAAGTTCCACACTGTACTAAACCAAAAAATAAAATTTGACTAACCTATTATTTTAGGACTATGGGGCCCAAGCAAGAGTTGGAAAGCAATGTAAAGTTCCTAAGGAACCACTTGGGCACCAAGCAACTAGTATATAAAATGGGTTTAAGCCCTCTACTGACAAGGGCTTATTTATTTAGGCTGGCGCATGTTGGTTACAATGTGCGCCATAATGTACAAACTGTTTTCTAAAGTAAAAACTTGGAGCACGAGGAAGTTAGGTTTTATTATAAAATATAGTGAAAGGAAAGAGCAAAGTAGAAAGTGCTTTCACAAGTCAGAGCACTAACCTTCAAAGAAATAGTCATTGGCAGGCGGCTGCGCTGAGCTTGTTATACTACAACCTTTGGTATCTTCTTCAGTTTTGAGTTTTTCTTGACTTTGTATATGTGCAAGGGTCAAAATCACAATATGTATGAGTTTCATGGGTGAGAAATGTTGGGCACGGCATGATTAGCTTTTCTAATTTTGCTTTTAAACTTTTTTATATGTTTAAGAAAGAGACGCTCTCTTTTTTTATTTAGTACTAGTGGTGCCCAACCCAAGGAGGTTTTCTCCACGCATCTTTATTTGATATGTGACAAAATAAAAGGATTATCATATAATAATGGAAAATTTTATAGCATGGTGCCTTGGCATTAATTTATGAATCCATATTAGAGGAGGAAAAGGTGTTCTTTGATTCTTATTTAGTGAGTGCTTCAGGTAGCAGGCAAAGGCAGACAGAATGGGTATGGAGCATCGTTTAAGTGAGGTAGAACTAGATAGAGGTGTGGGTACTCCTTGTTGATAAGGCCATCAGTGTGCATCACCTTGATGTTATGAGAAAGTTGGTGGTCATTGAAGGAAACAAGTTCAGATATTAGTGTGAAGGACTTGGTTTGTTGGTGGGTTTGAGATATCTGGAAGTGAAGCTTGAAGACATTACCACGTCAGTTTATGCGCAGCTTTCAGGAAAGTTTATCTCTTAATTTCATACTCTGTATATCCTTAAAAATCTTCAGGGAAACCAGGGCAGGGAATACAATATCAAAGTGGATCCATCGCCACATGGAGGCCTTGCGGAGGAGGGAGTTGATGGGGCAGCAGCTTCTTTGACAGCCTTTTTTGAAATTTTTGTAAAAATTAAACAGCCATATTGAGTAAGGAAATGATGGATGGGGATCAAATTGGGTGAGCGCATGAAAAATTAGTCCAGGGCAAAATCAGGTTTGGCCTTATAAGCCCATTCTGTATTGTCAATCCATTTACAGATCTCTTATGGATTTTATTTGTTTAGTGCTGGGCCAGCAACAGGAGTCTGTGTAGCAGGTGTTGATTGGCCACGCACTGTAGACCAAGGCAATTCTACTAACGCTTAAGCTGCAATCTGATCAGGAATGATTCTGGTTGTTGAGCTTAGATTTAGAAGAGTGGTGAGGTCAGAACCCATGGCGGATAAAGGTGTGGGAGGATCAATTTATAATCAAAATTTTTTGGGAAGTGGTTATTGATATGACACTAGAGTGAGGAGCGGATGAAGCAGCTTCAGCGGAAAATGATGGGCACTTGGTTTTGAATGTTAAAGGCCAAAGCACAATGGGAGATGTCACAGCCATTCTGATACATACCCCGAAGGGAAAATCAGGGGTAGATCTGATCACAGTTCAGGGGTTTTTGTGAGTCTAGCGTCACTGTGGTAGGAGTGGATCATTGCAAATGTGTATGGCCTAATGAAAAGATTGGCACTTTTGGGCACAATGAACTGTAACACATTGTCAGCGCCATGAACAGCCAATCCCTCCATGAGTCCATAGCAGAGGCTTCAGGGATAGGTGGGAGAGCAAGCTGGCAAACTGGAATACCAGTGTGGCTTCATCCAGCTATCAAGTTTGGATGGTTGTGTGGGTGTATTTTATGTAAGATTAGGGGCAGCTGTGCTGCCATCATAGTGTGAGCTTCACAAGAGAAGAAAATGTCAAAGTAATCCCTGAAGGGGCATAAATCTATAAAAATGGCAGAAGTATAAACTGCCGTGGCCATCTCAATTATGCTGCGCTCATGTAGGGTAATAGGCTCCCATATTCAACCCAAAGGTCAAAATGCAGGTTGCTCCAAGCGAGCACCATGGGCTTTTGCAACGACATCTGAGAGTGTGCGAGGTGGTGGGTTAATTCCCAAGGCTGGATGTAGCAATCTGAAGTGTTTGGGAGGGGATACTTGGGCCAGACAAAGAACATTATGGCGGCAGATAATAAAACTAGGAGGCGGCGCTCTGCCTCCCCACTCAGGGGCAGTAGGCGTCAAATGCATCGACATTGGCTTATAGCGGCATGGGCAAAAAATCTGGTTGAGTATAAAACATTTGCCTAAATTTTTAATTTACTCAAATGAGTGACTGAAACAAAAAAATGAAACCTGAATTGAGACGCTCTCCATCTGCAATTCTCTGGCACATTAATGGGTGCAAAAAAATCATAAAAATGAAATTTTTTAAGAAGATGTAAAAAGGGCTGTATCAAGAATTAATAGTTATTTTTAAAGCTAATCTAGAGATTTAATCACAAAAATATAAAAAGGGGTTCAAAGGATGGGAAAAATTAAGATCTCTATCTTGTTTTTCTCAAATTTTTTGCTTTAATTTGAATTTGTTTAGAAAAGTGTTACAACAACTGTTGCCTTCTGCTGACTCAATTATTTATTTTTTAACACTAGTGTTGCCCAACCCAAAAAGGGGGAGCCGCCATGCATCTTTATTTGTGAATGGGCCAAACAAAGAGATTTTTAGAAATAAAAAAATCCTAATATGGTACCTCAGCTAAAATCCTTGGAAGCCATATCAGAAAGTGAGGAAGCTTTAGGGAAGCTTTTGTCTGGCGCCCACTTTAGCTGGTGGACCATGGTGGACAGCATAGGGGTTGGGGCATCAGCAGCATGTGGCATAAGGAGGTATAGCTGGGGGCTATCTTCGTTAATAAGGCCAGCAGTATCTATAGCCTCAATGTTTTAAGAAAGTTGATGCTCAGCAAAAGTGATTTAAGTAGCACATAAATGAACGACTTGATGCGCTGGCTGGTTTCAGTATAATTGGGGTCAAACATTGAAGTTTTTGCCGCATCAATGCATGACTGACTTTCACCAAAAGCGAGCTCCTTAATTTCATTTTTTCATCTTCTTCAAAATTGTGAGGGAAGTTGGGGATAGGAATACCCTCAACAAGGGGCCCATTGCCCCTTGAAAAATGTTAACAGAGGATTATATTGGCGGTGGCATCAGCTGCTTCCACTGCCATTTTATCTATATTTTTATATAATGGATAACTGTTTTTAGGCCAAAAATGGTGTGGATGTGAATCAGGAGGTTTGACAAAAGATTCCTCCAAGGCGAAATCAGGTTTAACATTATAAGCCCACTCTGTTTCATTAATCCATTTGAGCGCTTCAAATGGATTTAAATTGGCTAGTGCTGGCCCATCCACCAGAAAAAGAGGGGTGGCAGCAACTGATTGGCTGTGCACTGTTGACCATGGCTTCTCAGCTGAAAGTGGTTCAGCCATTGACTCAGGATTCCTTAATCCAATCAAATTGTTTAAGTAATAAATTTTTTAAATTTTTGATTGGCTGCCGCCTTGGAAGCAGTGCCAGAATTTTCTGAGGTTGGGGGCGGGAGGATTGAGCCTCATTCAAAAAATTGGGCAATCCAGATGTCAACCCAACACTAGAGGGAGGAGAAGCAGAAGTGGCAGAGGCGGAATCTATAGTGCACTTTTGCTTTGAGTGATCAAGCTCAAAACACAGGGGACAAACGGCACAGCCATTCTCAACGTGTGCCCAAAATGGGTGATCAGGGGCAGATCTGAACCATGCGGGGAGGAATCATGAGGTGGGTAACATTGGAATGGGTGGATTGTTGCAAAGGCCCGCAGCCCTGATAAATGATTTGCCATTGGGAACCATGAATTGAAGCATGAGGTCTGCGCCATAAACAGCCAATCCCTCCATGATTTTATGGCGGAGGCATTCTGGGGAAAAATGGGAGGTCAACCTGGAAAATTGAACCATGAGAGTGGCATCTACCGGGAAATGTGTGCAAATGGTAGGGATAGGGATATTTTTTAATATAATTGGCATCTTCAATGCTGCCAATGCCTGGGCCTCAGAACTTAAGCCCAGGTCAAAATAGACCTTTTTAAGGGCGGAAAATGATAAATCTGGAGTGTTTAAAAACTGCCATGGCTATCTCAATGATGGCTGCATTTGTGTATGAGAAAATCCCATAATTGACCTGGAGGACAAATTACATGTTGCTCTGTGGGAGCACCAAAGGGCTTTGGAGCACTGTCTTTAAGGTTTCAAGATGGTAGGTTAAGTCCTGAGGTGGGAAATAACGCCTGGTGGCATTGGGAGGGCCCAAAGAGCCAGCCAAGCATGTTTCAGCAGTGTCCAAAGAATGACAGAAGGTGGCACGCCACTACCCCACACTGGGGTAATAGGCGTCGATTGTACTGACATTGTTCTTTGGGCTTGATCCAAATGGCTGTTTTTTGTAAATTTAAAACTCAAAAGCTCAGCTTTGATTCAAATATAAAAGTGAAATATAGTTTTTTCTGACTCAAGTTCTTAGATATCGTCAGATCTGATACATGCTTCCCAATGTGGGGTGTTGATGTGGCGCCTCCTGGCAATTTTAGGCCACATAAAAAATTCACACAGGCTGGCTCTTAATACCCCTATAATCTCACTGTTCACTTTGTCCCCCAAGACCTAGCTAAACACCATATGAGCTCCCAGATGGTGCTTAAAAGCCCCTAATTCTCCCCCAGAGAAACCTTCACTTCAGCCTTTGGGTTAAGTATGGTACCCTCTTCCCTTACTTGAGTGCCGCCATCATCAAGATGGCGCAGGTGTTGTAAAGTCCCGTCATATATAGACTTCCGCCCCTTTAAGGTTAATTCAATATGAATTTCAACTTTTGAGCTCAGGAATTGGCCGAGGCACCAACGCAATTTTATATAAAATACACCTATAGCACTACTCACAATTGGTTGACAGTGGAAACCACTCTGGTTGTTCGTTTTTCTAGGTTTCTCAACCATCTTCCCCTGACCAGCTCCACCATGAGCTCCTGGAAGGATTAGCCACTTATGGTACTGATCCCATCCTCCAAGTTTGGTTCCTGATTGGGCTTATCACCTTTAAAGGCCTCACGCCTTTGAAACTATCTTCTCCTTCCACTGGGAAACTTATCTTGATTCCCCCTCCTCCAATGTGATATTCTTTACCTTAAACATCCACTTTGGGAAAGCATCAAGAATGGCCACTCAGTTTGCTCTTTATGCTTTGGGATTGACCACTCAAAGCACAACTGTCCTTCCCTTACCGTCAGTAACCTCTTCTCATCATTCTGGCGGTGACTGTCCTCCAAATTGACTAATATTTGAGTGGGGTTTGTTCCTTCATCTTTGTCAGAACTTCCACCTTGGACAATTACAAATTAAAATAAAGTTAAAATTGTATCTCCTCAGCCTATTGGTGATTCAATTCTTAATCCTACCTTAACAAAGGCATGAGTCCCTAAATTATATGATGAAAAAGATGAGATCCAGATGACATTAAAACCAGGGTGACAAAGAGGCAACTCTATCAATTCCAAAAATACCATGACACAAAATAAGACATCACATCACACGCCTCTTCCTAAAGTCTCACGAGATCCCTTATTGGTCCAACAAAGAACATCACATGTGCTTCAGAAAATATCGCCCTATAAACATCATAACCTCAAAAAACTGAGTTATCATTTTTGTTTAAAAATATTAATAAGCTTTTTATTTTAGATTTTATTGAGATTATTCAGAAAACCTTGGTCATCACAGTGGTTCTGGCAATTGCAATATTTATATAAAGTATAATTACATCTAGATCCAAGTAGCTTCAAAGCCTGCCCCTTCGCCAAGACCTTCTATCCACAGTACTGACAACAAACCGGTGAACCCTGACAGGTCTTCTGAATGCCGTTAAAGATTGAGGACATAAAGGGAAATTGGAAAATAAACCCAAACAAAAACTTCCTAAGATTATGGGTTTAAAAGCATTACCTATTAGATCAACAATCCTCGCTATAAAGTAAGAATCCCTGTCCAAGTACTATTGAACTTATGGCTTAATACAGAGGTGAAGTTCCTTATGTTGACCAAAGCGAATATTGTTCAAAATTGTCAACCTTATCTAATTGTACAGCAACTGCTCGATGTTATATTTCTGCCTAAAGGGCATTCCAGTCAGATCAGAGCATCAGCCGTTCTCTCCACTATGATGGACCACTACTTACCTCCTATTTTACCCGCCACCAAAGTGGGAACCAGAATGGATCAATACCTTTTTAACTTTGTACCCATGGCCATCTAGAATTTTGCAAATGTTAGGACTCCACTGCCAAGAATAACAGTGACTGTCAAACCTGATTCAATCCCTTCATTTGCTACCTATGAATTTTACCAATCTCCGTCCACCTTCACCCATGAGAATTGAAATACTTTTCACAAAAGTTGACGCTTAATTATTGATGTATGTTGTCAATTGAATCTATTGGATGAATTACCTTCACGTACTTGCAGAATCAACTCACAAACCAAGTGATCGCGGCTATATCTGAAGCTTATCTTAAGGTCAAACAGACTATTGCGTCACCTTGAATCACATTTTCTAGCCTCAAAGAACATCTAGGACGATGTTTTGCATGATTTGAGGAAGCAATGATGCAAGCCCATCCTGCAGCGTAACCAGTTAACCCTGAAGGACCCTCTTGTTATCAAGGCTCTTGTCAGGATTCATTCTCAAATTGGAGATTTGGAAGCACATCATCTGAAGGGAATCGATCCCAATCTGATGAAAAAAATCAAACGTTAATTAGGGATATCCCTGAAAAGATCACAGCTTCTGATATTGGGATCAACCCTGATTTTGAGGTGACTATTGGTCCCTCAAAGATTTATAATCTCGTGGTTCAAACCTAATCAATGCGGAAATAAAACCTATTTGCCAAGCTAAATAACCTGCCGAAGAATCCTGATTAGTAAAATGTATAGATATTAGCTTGAAACGCTTAGAGATTTACTGAGAAACCCCCAATCTCCCATATAATAACAGTTCTAAGCAAATAAAGATTACACTTTGCCATTAACGTTTTAACCTACCACTAAAGTCATCTAGGGATGACCATTTCTTTAGGATGTACCACTCAAGGAATAGTATCCTGAGTGAAGACTATTTGGCCAAGAAAAGTAAAACCTATAATCTAACACCCTGGAACTTTTGGTCCCCTGGCCTCAAAAAATTAAGAGAAACATGGTATCTACCCCTGTTGTCCTGACAAAACTTCTGCTCTCTTCCAAGTTTTCCGAGTTCATAGTGAAAATATAAAATAAAATTTACAATGTAATATAACTATTTAACTTCAGAAAACGCCACAGATCGTGAAGCCTCCCATCTCAGTGACTGGGAGATCAGTATGCATGTAAGAGATGATCAGCGACCCATAACATTCTATTTCCCCCATCTTTGGAGGTGACCCTCCACACTCCATCCGTGGAACAATATCACTTACACTTATCAAACTTCGCCATAGCCCTCCAGCTCCTCTTTTCTGGGGCCTTTGTCCCTGGAGGATGAGCTAATAGAATATGGGCTCAGCGGTACCGGCCATATGATAATATTGGCCTAAAGTTCTTTGCTTACTTTAGATCAGGTTAGAGAGGGACGTATAGAACGCTATTTGCGCCACTTTGTACACACCACCTTGTACCATCTACTCCAAGTAGCCAGGGCTCATCATCAGGAAAAACTATGACATTTGTAGTTATTATAGATAATGCATTTGCAGCTTTTCAATTCTACCAACCTGCCTCCAAGTTTGGCAGTGAAAACCAAAGTGCTATATTGGAAAATCGGCAGCTTTTTAATGAAATAAAAGATGTGTTAACCTGTTTGGATCAAGGGATTATGAGTTTCTTTTTAAATGGAACTCACTAATAGTTTTAATTAACTAAAGGTCATTATCCATAATCAGGTTGTAGATTGTACCCGCAAAGTATGATCTGAATTTGATAACTATAATATTTCTGTGGAAAAACGCCTCCAGTCATTGGAGGAAATGATCTATGAACTACCGGTGGCCAGAATAGCCACCATACTTCAGGATAAAAGGAGCACCTGGTGAGCGTGGACCTCCCAGTTATGATGGACAAGATGTGAATGGGGCCCCCTAGTCATAACGGACAGGATGATGACTGGGGACACCCTGGGCCAAGAGGACCTCTGGGACCCAGTGTTGACCCAGGAATCTTTGAAAAACCGCCTTCAGGCGTTAAATCAGCAAGTAAAAAACCTTGATGTCCAATTGGGATGCGTCACCCAAGGAGCCCAACTCACTCAGGATGAAGTTTACCTCACCCCTAAAGTTTTCTTAAATGCTTATCAGGAACTCCTTGGGACCCTGGCAGCCCTACCTACTGTGTATATGATTTAGAGAGAAGAGTGCTCACCACCAAACAACATCAACTCGAACTCCAAGTCACTAAAATTTTTATTTTTATCTAACCAAAGCAAGCTGAATAGGGGACGGGCATTACTGAGTATGTAAAGAAAACGAAAATAGATAAAATTGGGCACCCCAGGGTACTCAGGTTACCCCTGTTGCCAGCGGGACTGCCAGGTATGGGGGGTTGGTGTGCTACTCTGAGGGGGTTTCCCCATTATGGAGCAGGTGTGAAGGAAGGGGTCTGTGAAGAGGAACCAAAGTGGGAACCACGATTCTATGAGCGCCTGTTGCCTTGGCCTCATATATCCATAGAGCCAGGCTTGGAAGTGCTCCAATAAGTGGACGTGGAACCTGTTGATAACCCCATAAATGGTTGGGACCGTGCCTTTGAACGCATCTAAGGCAATGATGTGGATTGTCCACATTGCAATGGTATCATTAGGGAGTGGAGGGTAGATGGGATTGGTGACTTGATCTAGAGCGCAAGGAGGCTCTTTGAGATAGAAAATTCCTGCTCTTTTTGGAGCTTAAGCAGGCGCGCGACCTCCTGGCATAGGGCTTTGGTTGGGGGGCATGTTTCTAGGCGGCGATGTAGGGTGCCCTCCCCTCCACATACTGCGCAGGTTGCATGGAGGAAATTGGAGCGGTCCAACATCCTATAGGTCCTTCTCAGACAGCGCCAGGCGTTGGCTCTTACCCTCGACTGTAGAAGTGGGTGTTGCGTCATTATCCACACTGCCTTCTGTGTGATTAAGTCATAGGGGATGTCCAATGCATCTAGGTATTCGATTCTAGCAATGGTTGGGGTCATAGCAAGCATGTCTCTATGGGGGTGGTTTTCTGGATTTCTTAAAGTGGGGGCTGGGTTGTCCCCTTCCCTGCACAGTGCATTGTTCTCTACCATCCATCCCATGCGGCGGATGATTTGGAGGATGCGTTTGAAGTGAGGGGGGTTCCATGCAGGCCCATTGCGGTAGGGTGTTTAGCAAGGTATGATAATAGTCTGGGTGGGCTATGTGGGTTAGTTATTTTTGAGCGCCTGTGCGAAGTTAGTCCTCGCTGCCCTTGACCAGTGTTGTTGCAGGGGGTCTGGGGCAAGGACTTCCTTTATACAGGTACCCAGGATGCGGTTGGCGTGGCTCTCAAAATTTATTAGTCCCATGCCTCCGCTTGAGCGTGGGCCAAAGAGTGTTTCCATCTGTATGGGAGGATGGGATCTGGGCCACAGCCAACCCTGGATGAGTGCGCGGATTGAAGCTATAAAGGTGGATGAGAAGGCGATCGCGTGGGCAGGGTACCATAGTATTGGGAGGATGAATGAGTTAGCAACTGTTACTCGCCCTGTTAGTCCTGGGGATCTTCCCTTGAGGGAGGCGAGACGGTTGGATACTCGCTGTAGTAGGTTGCCTTCCATTGTTTCGTTGGCATATCCCCTTGTTTCCAGCCATATCCCAAGGTGGCAGACAGGAGTGGTGGTGGGAGGTGATGCGAAGGGTAAGATGAGTGGGTTTTTTCTTCATATAGGGGTGTGAGGTTCAAGTGTTGTAGCCCAGTTGTTAGTGTACTTGCCTAAGAGATTGATTTCTGTTTTCCTTTTGTTGAGCGATGCGTTGCTCACCATGGAGTATTCCTCTAGGGTGCGTTCCAGCTGTCGGGCATCATTGTTGTTAGCTATACCTGCCACGCAGTCATCTGAAAAGGCCAGTACCTTGACTGTTGGCTGGCCTTGTGAAGTTATTCCCGTGAGGCGTGAGTCAGTTATGCGGAGGAGTGGATCAAAGCTGAAATTATACAGCAGTGGGCTGAGGGGGTCCCCTTGTTTGAGCCCTCTGTGTGGTGTGATCTTGTTAGTTAGGAAGCAAGGGCCGCATACAGCCATGCTTGCAGATTCTGTTAGGAGCATCGCCCAGTTTATGAATCTAGGTGGGAGTTTGAAAGCGTGTAGGCATTCCTTTAGGTATGGCCAACTAACGCAGTCATATGCCTTTTCCTGGTCTAAGAAGACCAGGGCTCCAGTTGCTTTGGACTGACATATGTTTGCAACAGGGTGTATGTTGTTCCAGATTGAGCGCCCTGGTATAAACCCAAACTGGTTGGGTGACAGGACGTTAAAGGCTATTGCACCTAATCTGGCTGCTAAAATTTTTTGTTGAAATTTTTGTATCAGTATCAGAAAGTGCGATTGGACGCCAGTTGGCCAGGTCCAGTTTGTCACCCTTCTTATACAGGGTTATGACATATGATTCATGGCCACCAGGTAGGAGGCGTGTTTCCAGCAAGCACTAGTTCATAGACGCCAATAGAAGGGGGGCAATTTGCTGAATTTATTTTTTGTAAAATTTGTAGGGTATCCCATCAGGCCCTTGGCATTTTCTATGTGGTGCACCGCGGACTGTATCCCAAAGCTCCTCCTGTGTTATTAGATTTAATATATTGTAGTCTGGCGGTGTGATTTGTATTCTGGCAGTATTTATAAATTCTTTGATTTTTTGAGGGTCTGTCAGCATATCGTGGTATAATTCTGTGTAGTAACGGTGTACTTCCGCCTTGACCTCCTCAGGGTCAGTTGCCACGGTGCCATTGGTCTTGTGGACCTGTGCGCACATGGGCTGGTTGCCACGGGAGTGGAATTTGAAGATGAATTATGTCAAACATGTTTCACCTTCCTTTATGAACTTACCTTTGTTCAATACTTTGATTCTGTGTTGGTGCTTAAAGATGAGGGTGTTTAGGTGGGCGGATATTTCCTCCCATTTGCATCCCCAGTTGGGGCTATAACCAGAACTCAAGGTGTTTAACTCAAGGTGGTCCAGCTCTGCCAAAGTATGCCTGATTGTGGCTGTGTCGGCGGTGTATTTATGTGATGCAATATGTCAGGTTTTGCTGATTAATTCCTTTTTGAAATTTTCCAAGGTTACAATGGGATCCAAAGTGAATGGGGCTGTGGATTCTGGGTTCTTGGCCTCACGTTTTGACCCAGTTGGATATTTTGGGTAATTTTATGTTTTCTGGGTGTAGCTTTCACCAGGGCGACACCTGTGCCTGGGTTTGGGTTGGTGATAGCTGCACCAAAACAAGTCAGTGGTTGGAGAAATTGACTTTTTTATTGTAAATTTGGATATTCTTATTAGTTGGGATTGCAGAACAAAAATGTGATTGATGCGGCTCATTGATATGAGCGCTCCCTCACGTATGTTGGGCCATGTCATGTGGGGAAGGAGTGGTGATCCAGGGGGGAGGGCATACTGTAGGCCAAGGGATGCCTTCATTGTGCGGAATTTGATGTGCCTCGGTGGGTATCCCCTGGGGTTAGGCCATCAGTCTGTGTCAGGGTTATCCCAGCAGTTAAAGTCGCCCAACAGGATGGTAGCTGGTGGGAGGGTGAGTGTTGGAACGGTTTTGAGAAATTATTTTCTCTTGGCTGCGGTGCACAGAGCATAGATGCATGCTATCAAGATTGTTTTCCTCTTGGAATGTGATCGTTGCTACCAGGATGCAGCTGTGAAGGTATGATAAGGAGTTTGTAATTTTTAATTTTTTGTTTTTTTGGACGATCACCCCACAGTGAGATGTCCATACCAATTGTGATGGTGAGACCCTAGCTGACCAGGATCCTTCTTCCCCTTGTAGACAGTGGGTTTCTTGGATGGCCAAGATGTCTACAAGGGGTTTTTGCAGGAAGTCCAGCCTTTTGGCTTGGGACGTTTGAGCCCTGGCTCCCGCAATGTTCAGCGTCCCTATTGACACTGAGGTGCCCGCGGCGCCTCAGGAGTGGTTGGGAGGGCCCTCTGGCCCTAACCCACCGCGGCTCATTTTGGCCATGCTCCGCATCTGTACTCCAACTCTCTCAGTGACAAAGTCAGTTCCCTTGATCTGACCCAATGATTTGTGGGAATTGCAGTTTTTGGAATTTTCATTATCTTTTCCCACATGTGTCTCATGGTGGTTTAATGCGGGGTGCTGATTGGGCTCTGTAATTTTGGGGTTCAAATTTGGAGAATTGTGCACTGCATTTTCGCCCATATTGCAGCTGAATTGTCCCTCAAAGTGTGCATGATTGATGTCGCTTGGTGACTCAGTCAAGTTGATGTGAAAATTTTCAACCTGGGCATATTGTTCTGATTGGTTGGTTTGGTGTATATCTGAAATGTCATCTTGAATTTGTCCGGGGTCGATGGATGATTCCATGTGTGCTGCCGCCTCAGCCGCTGCCTGCTTGTGGGATTTTTGTGCCACTTTGCGTTGTTTATGTGTAACTGGGTCCACAATGGAGTAAAGTCCATCTTCACCCCAGTAGAATGGGTGGTGGCTGTCAGTCATTCTGGCGAAGTTTCTGTTACTTTTGTCCATGGCTTCCTCACAGTAGTCTGCTTCTAATAAGCCCTCCTTCATGGGGTATGCGTGTTCCTTGTGTCCCAATGAACTGCAGTGGTTGCAAATAGGCGGTGCGCGTTCTGATGTGATTTGGAATGTGGATGACTGTCCCCCATCCGAGAAGTGAAACTCTGCTGTGCAGGAGATTCTTGATAAGTCATCTTCCACTTTGGGGAATGGGTTGATCACAATGATAGCTTTACCTGTGCACATGGTTGGCATCAGGCGAAATTATTGTAATTTAATTTTTCATAATTTCTTCATAGGCTATGAGCCCTTTGCGGAGCTCCTCCTCGATTACCTTACAGGGAAGGTTGGTAGGGAGCAAGTCAAAAGAGATGAACAAAGTTTTCACTTTGTTCCATCTGTTGCGCATGGTGCACACTATTTTTTTGCCCTCTGGAATGGTAATCTTAATGCAGACTTTTGCTACGGCATCTGCTTCTTTGGTTGTTTCAAAACCAATATCGATCCAGCTATGGCCCATGTTGTTGGTAGCAACATATACCACGTGGGGAAAAGGGAGGGCTGTGCCTCGCATGTTTTCTCCCACAGGGTTGAAACTCTTCCCCAAGGAAGAGTGGGAGCCCATGTTTCACCTTTGAAAGGGGTTGGTTACATTGGATATACATGTATTGATCTTGTTTTATAATAAATACCATAAACCTGGACAATGTCTGAGTTTGTGGTTTCTTGGCGGCTTGGGTTCCTGGTCCCCCTCCAGGGCGATTCTTGCCCTTGGGTGCACCGTATTGCGCACCTCTTGATGTGACGCTCGCCCAGATTGTATTAGATTTATCAAAATCTCCCATCTCTCCTGTGTTATTATCAAAAATTTGTGTTCAAATTGAATTGTAGTAACTAAAGTGATTGTTATGGGAAAGAAAAGCCCCACCAAAATTTCTTTAGATAAAACAAAATGCAGCAATTAAACCAACTATTCACTACAAAATTGGCTCACAGTGCCACTCATGAACGAGAAGATTTAATAATTGATGATATTTAACAATCTGCAGAGTCAAGTGGGTATGTATCACCCTCATGAGTATTACAAAGATACCGCTTCTTCATTAGTTGAAAGTGCGGTCCCAATATTATTTAATGTCCTTTGGCCTCCAACCCCTAAGCGGTACATTTAACCCTTTGTTTAGAGAAAAATATGTCCCCAGGGAGGGAAATCTTCTCTTTCTTATATTGCTATGAAAGCTCTATGGAGGAAGCGATTGATCACAAACAGCTTAAACACCTGGCAAGCTGACTTAGTCACATGGCTCAAGATATTATGATCCCCCATCTGATGCATTGCCAAACTTAGACTGATGCCAAGACTGCCTTGCTCTGGGATTCGAGAGCAGCCTAACCCTATCCAACAAAAAAACAGACCTTCATGGGAATAAGCTTTTCTCAAGGGGAAACTATTGATAAATTCACCCACCATTTTTACCTCAAGGCTCAAACGCTGGCTACAGGAAAACATCTTACATTAAATGATGCTATCACCGCCTTGTTTTCAGCATTTAAAATCTATGCCTAATATTTTACTTTACCCAAAAGTGGTGAAACCCAATCTGACGTCCTTCCTCTATATTAAAGAAGCTATTTTGAAAATTCCAGCTGAGCTACATAAACCCACAGAATCACTTTGTTTTAACAACAATAAACCCCAGCCCCTAAGTGTTATATGTATCCCCCAATTCGCCTGCACCTGAGTTATACAGCACCAATTGCAAGAGAACCAACCACACTGTGGACTTTTGTTACGCACTTCAATGTAAGTCAGCAAAAGATAAGTCAGTATATGGCAAGAGGCTCCCTATGCTGACGGAATTAAGCGCCTCAAGACACTTGTTTTAGCTCTAGCTTTATTCCCAGAACTTCAGGCAGCTTTGTTTTAGCTTCCCCTGAAGAAGTTGACATAACTCTTCCTATTAAAGAAAATAAAACTCTCTAGCCTCTTAATTTTATTATGGTCTGTTACCCAAACATATTTTAGTCTCAGCTATTCTATGGAAAGCTAAGCACTGGAAAATAAACTTTTTTGAAACGCTTTGAATATCTTCAGCTTAAGCGTGGCAGAATCCTCTGCATGCTTCTATGAAAATCCTTAATGACAGTGTACTAGCAGTTAATTCCAAGTTTGGATCTTTGGTGGTTTGAGTATATATAGTTGTACATAAGATTAAAGTCCTGACAATAATTGACACTGGTTCCTCAATTGACGTTAATTCCTCCTGAATTATCCAAAAATAAAAATGACTCTTGATTTGATTCATGACGATGAATATGGGTTGGCTGGTAATCATTAAACTGAGGCGATAAGAGCCTATTCTGCCTTACCCCTTCGCTTTTGGAAAATTTCTAATTACTGCCCCAATAATGCATTAGAAAAAGATACTTATGAGCCTTTTATTGGTGTCCAATTTATGCTGGAATTCAATTATATCATCAAACATAAGGAAAAGTACCTATCCCTAGTCTGATAATGGATTTCGCTAATATTCAAACTCCCCACAAAAAGTAAAGGAGCCCCAAAAAATGGATATGCCTTTTTGAATACCCCTCCTCCATTTGCAAAGTTGATTACCAAGTATTAGGGGAAAATTAAGCTACCTCCAAAGGCAGTGGATGCTGAAGATAGGATCCCTCTATATGCTCCACATCCTATCTACAATACCATCTAGCTTACAAGTTATTGTGGATACAGAATACAGATTCTCCCCCTCATAATCAAATTTGTAGCTAAGTGGACACCCAAACCCTTCAATCAAAGAAGCTTTAATCTGCCTTTGAAGTTTGGATCCCACCTATGGGAAATCTATATCTATCTTATTGGGGAATCTAACTAATAATACCCTCCAAGTCCCTTAGAATGCCCCTATTGCTTAAATAAAACTAAGTCTCAACGAGAATATCACCATTGTGAGCTGTTTTAGCTCGTTACAGGGCTTATGATTCGATCCTCTACTCACCATACCTCTAGTCAAAAGCAGGATTTGAGATAATCATACCCCTAATAAATGCCATAATGTTGAAGACAACCTTGAGGGGTATGGCGATATTTTTTCCTTAGAACCAAGTGACTACAGGAAGATGTCTGGGGTAATTCACCAAATAGACACTGAGGCTCTTCTCCATTCAAATCCTGTCCATACAGAAATCTAAAGTGGAGGAAGATCAAGTGGCCATAAAGTTACAGCAGCTGTTGAAGACCAGTTTATTAGTGCCTTCTAAAAGCCCATGGACTTCCCCACTCTTACTAATTTGGAAGAAGGATGGTTTTCATCATGTTGTCATGGATTATTACCGCCTAAATTCTATAGCCCAAAAAGACAGCTATCCATTGCTTTGTATAGATGATATTATGCTTAATGTTGGGGTCCCACTATTTCTCAGCTATGGATCTTACCAGCGGGTAATGGCAAGTCAACTTGTTACTGGAAGATCATGGTAATGTGCTCTCATCTTGAAAGAAGGACTATTTGACCCCCTTCAAATGCCTCAGGGGTTATGTAACGCCCTGCTACCTTCTAATGCGCCATAAACGGACTATTAGCCAATTTAGAACACTCCTGTGCGCTTGTCATTTTGACGATGTTACCATTTTTGAGAATCTTTACCAAAAATCTAGACCACCTCAGGCAGCTCTTTCAGTGGTTACGGCAATTGTCATTAGAATAAACCCGTCCAAATGCACTTTCTTTCAGAGTGAGGTGAATTTTTAGGGCCATAAGGTAAGTAAAGATATTATATCTCTTAATGGAAGAAAAGGTCCTGTCCATTTCCAAAAATGACCTCCCCTAAATCACTAAAAGACGTACAAATTTTTCTTAGGGATGGTGGGTTAATATTGCAAGTTTATCCCCCACTTTGCAGACACCTCCGAGCCTCAAGTGTATCTACTGAAGAAAGGGATACCCTTTCAGTGGAAGGAAGAGCAGTAATAGGCCTTTAACCTGCTACGCATCTCTCTCTCCCACTCTCAAGTACTTATTTACCAAAATTTTTATAAACCCTTTCTCCTCTTTACCAAGGCTAGATATATAGTCATTGGAGACATACTATACCAACATGATGAAAATTTAGTGGACCATCCTATAGCCTACTATAGCAAGACCTTATAGAGCTGAATGCAACTAAAGCATTACAGAATGTGAATGCTTGGCGGTCCTACTGGCTATTAAGAAGTTCTGACCTTATTTATATAGGAAGCATCTCACTATAATCACTGAACATGCCTCCTTGTGATGGCTACAGGAAATGAAGAGCCCCAACAGGAGATTATCCCAATGGGCCTTAAAACTTTAAAAGTGTGACTTTTCTATTATCCACTGAACATGACTCCATATACCAAAATTCAGATTGCCTATCTCAGCTTCCCAATTAACTTTAACTGACCCTGAAGTGGATCAACTATACGAACTTCTAACACAATCACTTTTATGGAAGGACAAATCCCCAACTTTCTAGAAAAATTATGCAAATAAATCAGCAAATCCTCAAGTCAAGAACGCCAATTGTGTAAACTTGTGTCCAAAAAGTGGATGCTCTATGTATGACCAAAGGCTCAAATTGACGTCATATTGGAGGGACATTGGCAAGTCAGCCACAGGGGAATTTGGAAAACCTACTGGTGGCTTAAAATTAAATGTTATTAGAGAGTAATGCTTGTGTCAATTCAGGATGTATTATAGTCCTGCTTGGTATGAAATAGTCAGGCCAGACTTAATCTCCAATCTCAACATCCAATAATTCCACCCTGTGAACCATTCCATATCATAAGCGTTGATGTTGTGGGACCTCTCCCTCAAACTTCTAATGGTCATCAGTTCCTCCTTCTAGCCGTGAACCATTTAATTAAGGGGATTGAAGCAGTATCTATACCCTCTGCTTCAGCAAAGGCTACCACCACGTTTTTGTATATTTTGTATTATCACCAAACATGGGTGCCTATTCATCATTCTAATAACAGGCAAAATTTACTGATCAACGCTGGTGCAAGCTTTAGCTGACTGATGGGAACTACACAGGTATTCTCCATTCCCTACCATCCTGCAACCAATGGAATGGTAGAGCGGGCAAATGGTGCCCTAACTGAAACCCATCAGAAAATGGCTATGACTGATCCCTTCATTGGCCCCAATACTTGCCTAGTGCAATTCTGGCCTATAAAATCAGCTATTATTTAAACCAAGACGTCTCCTTTCCAAAAGTTGCATGGCAGAAATCCCCATATGCCTTCTAAAGTATGGGCTGTTCTTGATTAAGCCTCCCCAAAGCCCCTGAAGTCACTATGAGAAGTATTGCCAATGAAAGTATTTGACTTCAGGACCTGGCTTCTGAAAACCTAGCTGCTACAACTAGTAGAGAAACTAATCAATTTATTGATAAACATGACCCCTGCACACCTTCCAACCAGGTGACCTAGTCCTTTTCTACCGCCTTTGGCCTGGAGGTCATGACAACAAATTGGATACCAAAAGGTCATGTCCTTACAAAGACACATATAACCAGGGCAATGAACACTTAATCATAGAGGTCATTCATGGCACTTTAGTAAACCGCATCAATAGTCACTTTCTCCATCTTCTTTCCCCCTAAGCCAAGATCTAGAGGGTGGTGTTGTCAGAAATCCTACCTGAATTGAATATTTGGGTATTTACGCTGATGGGAATAGATCCCAATCCGATTAAATAGCCCAAACATCTTTCAGGGTAATCCCTGGCAAAATTCAACGTCTCTTGAAGTTGGGATTAACCCCAACTAATGCAGTCGACTACTGCTTCCTCAGAGCGTCTAAATTAAGGTGCAAACCCAATCCATGCAGCGATATAAGCCTATTTGAACAGGATAACTAGCCTGCTGCATAATCCCCAATTTGTTATAATTTATAGATCTTAGCTTGGACTGCTTAGATCTTTACCAAAACACCTCCCTGATTTCCCTTATATTGCAAATTATAAGCTAATAATGTTTACTCTCTTTTCGCTTTTTTGAGTGAAATGGACAACATCTTTTAGTAATTAACTCTCCAGATGAAGTATATAAAATAAATCTTCTTGACTAAGAGAAGAAAAAAGTTATAATTTAACACCCTAGAGCTTTGGGTCCTCTGGCCTAAAATAATTAAGGGATACGTGGTATCACACCCTTAGTCCTAACAATCTATACCATTAAATATTAAGTAATGAAAAAGTTGTTAATAGTTTCATGAAAAGTTTCTCAGACCTTAATACAACATTTAAAATTACACCAGCTGCATCCAGAAGATAAGTCAAGTCAAGGGAGAGGTGCTGGCAAAAGTTAAGCTCAAATTTAAAAAAACATCCATTAAATGTCTATGGCCAGAACAAGAAAAAATAGAATTAGTCTTTTTAGGATGCTCTAATGCTTCTCCCTACTTTTCATGTCGCATCTTCATTCCATAATTCTCAAGAAGCGACTTTTACCTCTAAATTACCCTTTCCCCAGAAAATAAGCATTATTATACTTATTGTACTAATTGCACGCATTGTGCCCTTTGTATTCCTCATTAATCTTGATTCTTACCTGGGTAAATCAGTGTTCCCAGTCTATAAAAGCCCTTAAAAACCTCATCTTTATATCCTAAAAAAAGTATTGTCATTTTACCACTTTTATTATTTTGTCTAAATTCACTCTTAGAGTAGAATTTAACTATCTCAAAAGTTGGAGGAATAATGTGTATCATATACCCCTCTGTACAATATTTGCGTAATTTACCTTGTCATTAGGCAGAGGTGTTATAATCATGTAGAAAAGGTGGAATTCCAAGATGGAACTATACCTGTGCAATTATAGTGTTGTCTCATTTTTCTACAATTAGGATTCTTCCAAACTGATTTACCTTAGTGGGATCAAGAGAAATGTGTAATTATTAACGACTAAGGGTTATGTCTACTGATACAAACTATGCAAGGCCTATGCAACGCGCCACTACATTTCAACGTGTAATGGATATTGTTGCAATTTGGGGCTTATAAACCATAGGATATTGAATTTGGCATTTTTCCCCTACGCCCTATAGACCTCACTTCTACCCTCATACAAATCATCACAATCTTATAGTATGCCAACAATTTTGGCCTGTTTTTCCACAACTTTGATGTTGATTTATCTTTGTCCCAATTGTCAAAGTTTCTTAACAGATTGTTTCCCATAAAACTGCTGTCATAAGATGATTCTAACCATTAAATCTTGCCAAAAATAAGCATTTATTAATTACTATATAATAGAAATGTACAGAAGAGTGATTCTGATCAGCCTGATGACAAAGTTTTTACTAGTATCTTACCTGTCTGAATTCAAGCATTTATTTAACTTACTATCCAATTTACAGTGGGTTAATTACTGTCCAAATGTCACTTAATGACCAGTTCTCAAAAACTAGTTCATTTCTTGTCATTTAAATTTACTTAAAAGACTCCTCCAAATTTATCCTAAATATCTTTTTTGTATTTAGTTAATGATATATTTGGATCATTCTTAATATTTCTATCAGAAATTTTCTAAGTGATTCTGTAAGTTTTGAGAAGGAACCTCTCCATCTGGATTAGGATCAATTAGCATTCCACTCAAAAAAGGGCCAGAAGCTGATATTTGTGACTCTCACCTCCCAGGGCAATTTATCCCATGTGGTGGATGATATGGGTAACGGCGTACCCTCTATGAGATGCAGCCCCCCTTTAAGTGGCTTCTTCCACCGAGTTTGTGGATAATATTTGAAAAAATTTCCAGGAAGTGAAAAATTGCGCAAAACGCTCTAAAAATTCCAAGACCCCACCATTACATCCAGCTTAACACCCTCCCCAACAGCTACGGAGGTGGTTAACCCCTTCCCCATCAACTGGACTCAGGCCTATGTGGCTTGTTCTTGGGCACAACCTGCCGTACATCCAAAACGTCGCCATCATAGCAAATACATGTGCACAACAACTAAATTTGATAATGAGACTAGAACAAATTTGACTAAGAAGTCTGGACACAAGTCAGTTGAAAAATTAGGTACAGGAACCCAATTTGACAGCTTGGTTTGAATTCATTCTTAATGGAAGTTGCATCTGCATCTCAATTTTCACAGTGAGCTTATAAGCAGCGGTCCCTGACAGGAACAGCTGTTTCATTTTCTTACTTTACATCCTTTCTGAATTCAATATAATTCTCGGAGAAATCATTTACTCTGGCTTAAAATATTTTTTGAAATATGGAATGGGTGATTATCCCATAATATAACACCTCCTGGATGTTCTTCATGGCCAGTTTTCTTGAATTTTTACGTGTTAATTTGGACGGCTAGGCCCATGGCATTATGGCTTGGATTCTGGGTGGTAACTCACCTGGAGTTCCAGGCCAGTCTAAATATTATTATCAGCGAGCTCTATGACTAATAGAGACTATGAAACTCTCACCCTCTCCATTTCATCCTTTGGGGGGGGTGTCACATGGGTTCTAACATACCAGTTTCAAACCCTTTTCCAGTCGGCCAAGTCTAACTCCATCCTGGGCTCCACAGATCATGACGTTCAGAATCCAGCGAGCCACACTGAGTTTGTATCAGATCTTCCCCTCCTTCCGTTGGTTACCACCATTGGTTCGGCAATACAAAAACGCTCACCTGCAAGCAGGACCAAGCCTATTTCCCGTTAACTGTGGAAATTCATATGGGTGTACACCGGGTGTCATTTGAGGCCTTAGTAGATAGAGGGGCAGCTGGTAATTAAATGAGTTTGAATTTAGCGCATCAGTTGAAATTAGACTTGAATGTGTCCAGTGGTGTTGGTTTCATCTTCCGCCAGGCAATCATCTTACAAGGTGCGTCGTCCAGTACCATTTCGATTAGATAAATATATATTGTGTTATTATTTCTCAGTCATGCCTGAAACGTATTTCCAGTTATCTTTGGTGTGGGTTGGTGGAGATGCCAATAAGTGAAGATTACTTGACTTCAAATATGTTCTCATTGAAAATGCTCATGGTGGTGGTGAGCTCCTGCTATTAGACACTTTAGGTAAAACGCGGAACAGAGGTACCATTTCCACACTTGCTACACCCACGGACTTGCCTCCCAATTTTCTCCATCTCTTTCAGCTTACAAGGTAATTTTTGACATGGAAAAAGCTATTCAACTCCCGCCTTATTCAAAGTATGACTTTAAGTTCAGTACGTCAATACATGTGGTTAACAACAATTGTTCACTTTACCCTCATGTGGCAGAAGAGACTGAAATCTTGAATACGTGGATTGATGACATTCTTGCAAAGGGTTGGCTCTTTAAGGAAGCATCTCCAGGTGTTTCCCCTATTGTGTTCGTGAAAAAAAGACAGCAATTGCAACCTTGTGTGGATTATGCTCACCTAAACAACATCACAGTCCACGCCCCTACCCATTTCCGTTGGAAAAAACAATCTCTCAAGCCATTGTAAAGTCGAGATTTTTTTAGAACTTTATCTGGTGAACGCCTTCAACCTAATTTGGGTAGCAAAGATCAGTAATGGCTTACCGCTATCCAGACAAGATGAGGTATATTTAAATTCCATGTGATGCCTTTTGGGGTAATTAACGCGCCTGATACGTTCCAACGGATGATTGACAACGTGCTAGGTGACTTGCGTAACATGTGCGCTGTGGCTTATATTGATGACATCCTCATACACTTCCTAACCCCCAAACAGCATGCTTTAGATCTGGAAGCTGTGCTTGCCGCTCTGCACTAGGCGGGTCTATTTGTGAAGCATTCAGTGTGAGTTCTTCTGTGATGTGGTAACTTTCTTGGGTAAACTGAGACTAAAAGATGGCTATTCTATTTCTCTTGTAAACTCAATGCTATTCTCAGGTGGCCTACCCTGACAACCCAGAAGCAATTGCGGAGTTTCTTGGGCACCACCATCTTCCTATAAAAATTTTTTCTGCCCTCTCACAGCTGGCCTCTCCTCTGCACCCACTCACTGGCAAAAACATTCCTTTCCATTGGGCCCCAGAATGCCAGAATGCATCTGATGCTATCAAACAGGTGTTCATGTCCCTTCCAGTGCTCAAGTATGCCAATGCAGGCGAACCCTTCATTGTCACATGCAACGTTTCTTCCGCTGCAGTGGGAGAATTTTTGTTGCAGCAACACAATGGCTTGGAGCACCCATAGCATATTTTTCCTATAAGTTTACATCCACAAAGCAGAACTGGTCTATTCATGACAAAGAGCTGGCGGCTGTTTCATAAGCGTTAACCCATTGGTAATACCTCCTTCAGGGCGCTTTACATGAGGTGACAGTATGGACTTACCATCAAGCCCTCATGCACTTTAGCAAACTAGAGGAAGTTAGTACACTATCAATACCAGAGATACTATAATCTATGAAGTTTTAATTACAATTTCTGAATTTTTAAAGGGCTCATTGAATGTGCTCTTTGATTTCCTGATCCGCAACCCATCTTATGTCCCACAGAGGCGGAGGAGAAAGAGCTCACCACCATAATTCCACCATCCCAGATTTTAACTATTACCCCACCTGTGATTATGTCAGTGGATCCAGACCCAACCTCTCTCTTGTCTGACCGCGCTTTGTCCCACCAGATGACTTGTTCTGAAGGATTGAAGTAAGCAGTGCAGCTTACTGATCTGGGACACAAGCGCTCATATTAATCGTTAGGTTAAGAAGATATTCTGTTCCAGTCACGGTCATAGGTGCCTCTTCAACTTCGTACTGAAGTGATACAAGCCCACAACATCCCCCAGAAGTTAGTCACCCTGAGTGAAAAGGTGTCTCAACATGGTGAAGTGGAATTACAATTGGCCTGAAATCTCCAAAGATGTTCCTGCATGGGTAGCAAGTTGCATTGCCCGCGCACATGCAAAGCTGGACTGTTCTGGACAGAATGGTTTTCTTCATCCCCTGCAACAGGCTCAAGGGCCATGGATGTAAGTGTCTGTTGACTTCATTGTTGAGCTTCTCCCCTCAAATGGCCACAATGTGATTATGGTAATGGTAGGCTGGTTCACTAAATTTACTCCGTATATCCCCTGCTCAACTTCCATCACCTCTGAGGAGACTGCCTATCTTTTTGTCCGTCACATCTTCTCTATGTTTGGTTTACTCCATGAGATTGTGAGTGATAGGGGTCCTCAATTTATGGCTTGCTTTTGGACAGCTCTTCTGTCTACCTGAAATTTCAACCCTTCCAGTCCACAGCGTACCACCCCCAATTGGATGGCTAGAAAGAGAGAGTTAATCAAATCCTGGAGCAGTACCTCCGGTATTATGCCACTGCTGCGCAGGACACCTGGTTAGACGATATTCCGTTGTCTCAGTTTGCTTACAACAATGCCGCACACACCTCTACATGTTTTCGCCATATGAAGCGACATTGGGGTACAACCCTTCCTTCTCTCCTGGACCTTGTCCTCATCCTGATGTTCCCATAGCAGTGGTTCATGCTCAACAAATTTGGGCACTCTGTCCCTGTTCCACAAACATCTTACCAAAGCAATTGCTAACTATAAGCTATTTGCTGACTGAAAGCGCCTACATGCCCTTGATGTAAAAGTTGATTCACAGGTAATTCTCAACACCCTCCACCTGTGCATCAAGGCCCCCTCACAGAAGTTTGCATGTAAGCGGTCAGGTCTTCATGAGGTTGTTGAAGATCTTGGTAATGGTTCATTTTATTTGTCACTCCCTTCCCACTGGAAACAACATCCAGTGTTCCACGCTCTCCTGTTATCCCCCTTTTCTGGCACCCCACCCATTGCCCCTGAACCAGTCGTTTTGAAGGAGTCATTCAAGTCAGAGGTGGAAGCAATTTTGCATCGCGCCAGTCCCGCCACTTGATTCAGTAACTTGTGGCTTGGAAAAGTTTCCCTTCTTACAAAAATAGCTGGGTCAGCGCTCATGATTGCGCCAATTGTTGTGAGTTAGTCAAAGCATTCCATGTGGTGCACCTTGAAGCCCTTGCCCTCCCCTAAAATTGCAGCACTCATGGCCATCAAACTTCCTAAGGCTTACAAGAATGTTGCGCTGTCTCAGTTCCCCGGTGGCGGTGCTCCACCCCTTCCCAAAGGAAAGGATAATGTAATTCTTGGGAAGGAACCTTTCCATCTGGACTGGGATCAATTCCCATTCCACTCAAAAAAGGGCCAGAAGCCAACACCCATGATTCTCACCTCCCAGGGCAATTTAGCCCTTGTAGTGGAAGAGGGATGGGTAACAGCGTACACTCTAGGAGTTTCAGCCCCCCTTTCCAGTGGCCTCTTCTGCCAAGTTGAAGGAGAATATATGAATAGTTTGCCAGGAAGTGGAAAAATTGTGCAAAACGCCCCAAAACATCTGAGGCCCTGCCATTACATCTAGCCCACACCCATCCTCAACAGGTACAGAGTTAGTTACCCCTTCCTAGTAATCGGAATTAGCCCTGTGTGGCTTGTCCTTAGACACAACCTGCCGTACGTCTAAAATTGTCACCATCATAGCAATGCATGTGCATGACAAAAAGTTAAATTTGTGTAATGAGCCCAAAACAGATTTGACTAGGCAGTCCATATCCAAGTTAGATGAAAATTAGGTCCAGGAACCCAATTAGACAGCTTGGTTCAAATCTATTCTTGATGGCAGTTTCATTTAAATCTAAATTTTCCTTAGAGAGCTTATAAGCAATGGTCCCTAAGAGGTACCACTGTTGCTACATTTTATTAATTTACATCCCTTTAATTCAATAAAATTCTTGAAGAAATAAAATACTCTGGCTTTAAAATATAAATGTTGAAAAATAAAATGGGTGATATCCCTGATCTTAGCATCTCCTGGCTGGTCCTCATGGCCGGTTTTCTATATTTCACACAGTAATTTGGACGGCTATGTCCAAAGCATACTGGTTTGGGTTTTGTGTGGTAACTCACCCAGAGTTCCAGGCCAGTCTAAGTAACTTTATCAGCATGCTCCATGACAGAATTCATTTGATGATTCCGAATTTCCTCTTGATCAAAAATCTAAGCTACTACCAATGTTAAACAGATGATTAGCAAAATGCTTCAGAGGTTGATCAGATCATCACAAGATTTGCCTGACCTTGGAAGATCAAACTTCAGGTTTCAAAGAGCTTAATCTATAGGCTATTAGGTGACGATAATGAGGGGACAATAGAGGATTTGTCATGTGGAAGAAAAGGTAATTTGTGAGGCCAGGGTATACTTTGGTGGCCTCACACAGGAATAGAAATACATGGAATCGCACACTCTGGTATCTTTTAATCCTATAGGATCGTGGACTCCCCTTTTATGCTTAAATGCCTTATTTCAGATCAGTTGCCTTTGGAAGTACACCTGAGACTACAGCGGATTTGGAGAATCTAATTAATAAAGTCATGTTTTATTAGTGACTTTTTATTTTATTTTTGAGGTATACTGTCTTAATACAGTATTATCTATTTGAGTGCCATATGTACCTGTGCAATCTCAAATAGCTGCAACTAAAATCGCAAAAGTATCAAGTTAGGTGATTGAAACTTTTTGCATGCTTGTCTACATAGAAATTACATTGTCTTTAGTCGCACATTAACAGTTCACCTTGAAATTTGGAGGAGGTCTTCAAGTGAACATTAGCATTAAACGTAAAGATAAACCCTCAAAAATGTCATTTCCAAAGTAGAAATTGAGTACTTGGTTTTTATTCTAAAAGCTGATAAATTATTCCCTCAAATATCATAATTTGAGGAGATTCAGGTCAAGTCAAGGCAAAAGAGATTATTGAGATATGCAAATATATTTTTGGAAAGGTTGTATACTACCACTATAATTTTAAGAGCTTTGCTTCTATTGCAGAACCATTCTTTCAGTTACTAAAGGATCCATAGCGAGTATTAACTGGAAAAAATTACATATCTCATTTAATGCACCTAGAATGAACCTTGTGATTAAGCTAAACTTGAAATATTCCCAATATTGATTGACCTTTCATTTTATAGATGTATGCATCTTTAATGGCAATTAAAGCTGTATTGAGTCAAATGAATGAAAAAGCACCAAACCCCCTGTAGCATACATGTGATGTAAGGGGCAAGTCTGTAACGCTTCTGTTCCAGTAGAGATGGTGGGAGAGTCCCCACCCCACTACCCAAGAACACTCTAATAAGAAGAGTTTGAACATAGCTCCACACAGAAGAATGGTGCCTAGAGGTCCCAAGGCAAAGATTGCACACTTTTCATTAATTTGGACCTCAAGGTGGCCAGTGGCAGACATTTTCAAGTCCAATATTGTATTAAGAGTATTTCAGGTTTTAATATGGACAACATCAGCAAAAAAACATTGGTCAATTCTCAGTAGTTTCGCAAATTGGGGTAATACTATTTCCCACTCCACAGCTGAATAGCTCATGACTAATAGTAAGGATTCACTAAACCTGCGGAAAAATTGAGGGAGTAATTTTGAGGGACCTCCACATCCCTCTTCTAACTTAGTTCAACCACCTACACTGCGACCACCCCTTTTATAGCCTTAGAGGGGGTCTCATCAGGTGCAAAAAAATTTCTTAATGATTGGATGAAAAATATTACCTTGCCTCACGGATTTATACTACCTGGTATTGACCCTACATCAGTTGTTCCATTGAAGTGAGGCGAGTCTCAAGAGCCACAATAGGCCAAAACTTAACATTCCCTAATACAGCAATTTTAGCCTAATTTGAACTTTGTGCCTAAACACACTTTGAGCCTTAATACAATTAAATATTAAGCATTGATATACTAAAAGTGTTGACTTCTTGACCCCTTAAGGATTACTAATAAAAACCTTATAAAATTAATCCTTTATTTTAATTTAAATATTAGTATATTACAAGTGGTCTACATCCCTCTAAAAATATTTATCCCGCAGAAGAGAAAAATACTTCACGCAAATATTTTGTTATTCAAATGTGAAAATTCACCAGCAATCAACCCAAAAGCCTGAATTTCAACAGTCAGTAAACAGGACTAAATAAGTGCACATAATAAAACAAAATAAACGGGGTTCTTTAGTAAAACTAGTCAACTAACAAAGAAGATTGGTCACAAAACAATAATTAAATGGAATTGGGGTCATTTTCCATCAGGCGATGCGCTGTGCACAATCTAACCAAATGCTGTAGACTACCATCTTTTGTGGTACTGTTGCCAAATTTTTTCATTGGAGAAACTCACTGGTGCTTATTTATGTAAAAACCAACAATAGGTGGTTGGAACCACTGAAATAATAAAGATAATTATTGGGATTCGACCTGCTCCCGATCAATCTAGTCTGAATTTCCCTACTTCTGATACCTCTCCAAATTTTCCACTAATGGATCAATATTTTCTGCCCCCTAATCAATTTGTTAAAAGGAAGCCTGTCATCGACTCCCCACCTGATCAGCATCAGGATGCTGAAGATCTTGCCGGTGGAGGACGTTGCTATCCTGAAAGGATTAGGAGAAAAACCTCGCCTATAAATATCTGCGCCTTTTCTTAAATAATGTTGCGTTTTTATCTCCAATTCATTTTAGTTTTATTTATTTCTAGAGCCTCTGTACAGAAAGCTCCTCTCTGGCCATCAAATTCCCCAGTTTAATACAATAGGTCCCTCGTCACCTATTCTCAAGCTTATAGCAAGTTACCAGCCCCTACGTTTAGGATTCCCAGCTCTCCCTGATGTCTGCTCGCTGTGGGACTTTTTAACCCATCCATTTTATTAAGCTTCAGAGGTACTATTGCCCTCAGCTACCCAATCCCAACAAAACAATTGGTGCTTTCTGCCAGGTACTCTCCTGAGCTACCTGGTAAATAAATTTATTCACAATGGATTACTCTCACCAAGACTCTACTTGGCCACTTACCATAATATTTGGTGACACTCATTGGGTAACTTCCAATAGAAATCTTGACCATGAGATCAATGAACCCAATTTTATGCAATTCCCTGCTATGCTCAATATTTCTATTCCAGCCCTAGAACCTCAAAACTATCGTTTTCAACCTACAGGTGTTGCTGATACTATTAATCAATTATTTATAGGTGCCCTTTTCCCCAGAGATCGCTCCCATCATAACCAAGCCTCTGCCATTTCTGATAATATGTGAGTGCTTAATGAATCTTTCACCTTACCTGACTCTGAGTTAGGAGTATCTCACATGGAGCAATACTTAAAACGATTCGTGCACCCCGCCCTTTATCACTTAGTCCAAATGATGAGGATCCATCATCAGGAAATCTTGCTACAGTTTACCTTGTCCCAAGAGTTACACTCCTACCTCTTAGATTCTACAACTCAGCTTCTTCATTTGTAAGAAATAACTGCAAGGATATTCTTGAAAACCGCGCCCAACTTATCTCCATTCAAAATCAACTCTCCCAACTGGACATGCGAGTGGCTAGCCTGCTTCATGAGGAAGTAGCTACCTGATTTACTGAGACTACCACAATTATCAAGAATCAGTTGCAACAAGCCATTATCAACCTCACCAGCCAACTTAATACTTTTACTGAGCAAACTTTTGAGCTAATAAGCCAGATTGAATTGACTATCCAACCAGCGTTTAATGTCTCAAGTGTGCCTGAGATTCCAGGACCCCTGGCCCTGTGGGTCCTCCAGGTCCCCCTGGGGAGCAAGGATCAGCTGGTCCCACAGGGGTGGTGGGGCCCCCTGGTTGGGATGGAAGTGAAGGGCCACCTGGGCCAACTGGCCTCCCTGGATATGGGCCTCCTGGGCCTCTGGGTTTGACTGTGCACTTACCTTCCCCTCCAGAAGATCCTTCCTCGAATAGCCACCTTCTTACTCTTGAGCGAAACCTTGAAAATATTACTTGAAGCTTTTGGCTAACTCGCTCTGGAGAACCTATTGATCCAAACCTTACTGTTGATACAATTAAGGAAGGGTTGGATAACTCTTACCATCTTTACAATTCTCTCACTAAAAATTTAGCTCACCAAAAAGAAAAAATTGTTAGGTTGGAGCAAGACAATTATGAGTTCTGATCCCTAGTCCAAAATCTACATGTTGAAATGGAAACAATATGCAATGAAATTCAACAAAAATCATCCACTGAGTCTCTAATTGCCCAAATTGGGGCTCTTCAAGACGATCTGAACCATTTTACACAACAAGCTGATTTAAATCGAAATCCTGTGCCTCCATTTGAATCTGAGCTGTCCACAGTCAATTGAATTAGCCTAGTAGGCGTTAATGTTATTTCAGCTCCCATGGGAACTACATTTAAAAACTTCTTTTAAAGACAAGTTCACCCCAGGAGAAGGAAGTATCACTTCATTTCTATATATTTATGAAAACGTGATGGAGGAAGCTCCTGATCGACAAAAGGTTAGTACTTACCCTCTTGCCTTAGTAGATCCGCCCAAGAAATTATGGTACCCCACCTCATGAGATGCAGCACTTGGGCTGAGGTGAAGGTTGCACTTATTAAAGAATTCAGGAGTGATCTCACCTTGGAAAATCAGAAGCAGGTCTTTATGAGTATTAAGTTAAGACGTGGCGAATCTCCCGCTGAGTTTGCTGCTAAATTCTATGCTGAGGCTCAAACATTGGTAACTAACAACTGCCTCACTCTCAATGATGCTGTTGTTGCCATCCTGTCTGCTTTAGAATTTAACCCGCAGCTCCATCTTCACATGACTTCTGTTAAACGAAAATTTACTTCTATTTTAGATATTAAGGAGGCCCTCCTTGAAATTCCTCCTTCTGTAGTTACTGCCACTCCTGCTTCCGCTTCCGCCTCACATCCTTATATTCATATGGTGAACAACAATGAGTCTGGAAAAACCTGAGCTCAACCTAACTGCACCTATCGTGTTCATTGCAACCACACCATTCAGCATTGTTGGACAAAAATGGCTGAAGAGAAAGCAAAAGAGGGGTCAGCATAGGGAGAGAGGCTCCCTATGCTGACAACTTTACTGCGCCTTGAGAACAATCAGTACATACTGTTTCCACTGACCTTGTTGGCCCTAGTGCTCCTGAAGAGGAAACCCCTATTGAGCCTTCCATTGATATTAAACCTAGCGATACATCTTCTTATCCTCTTTCTAAGTCAGCCTCTGCAGCTATATATTCTATCCCAGCTCAGTGGGGAGTGACAGTAACCTGTATTGAAGCGGTGGTTCACAAGGTGAAGGTTCTTGCTATTGTTGACTCTAGCTCTTTGATTAACATCATTTCTTTTCAACTAATCGGAAAAATTAAGATTCGGCCTGACCTTATCCATTCGTCAGAACATGGGACTGCTGGTACTGCATATGCTCGAGCTATAGGTGCTTACTCCCACTTGCCCCTAAAGTTATGTGGCCTACAGCTCTCTATCCCTGCTGTAGCCTTGGATAATAATAGCTATGACCTCCTATTGAGCACTGGGTTTCTTATGGAACATTCTGCCACTATTAATTTTAAGAATAATTTTATTTCTCTAGAATACCGTGTCCCTTTACTTTTAACTTCTGCTCTTAAGGAAAATGGGAAGCAGAAGTTGAGGATGTTCCTGCTCGAGTCTCCTGATTCCATTGAGCATTTAGAATATTGTGTGTTGGGGTCCAAAATTAAGTTGCCCCCTCCCATGGTCGAGGCTGAGGAGGGGATGCCTTTACATTCTCCCCAAGTCCTTATTATACCTCCGCAGGCCCAAATCCTGGTAGACACTGGGATCCAGTTGGTTCCCCCTCCTAATCATTTGCTCAAGATATCTAGTTTACCTAACCCTTCTGCATTCGAAGCTCTCCCTGTCCAGGAGTTTTAGATCCCGCTTATCAAGGCACTGTCACTGTTCTTTTAGCCAACCTCTCCTGGTCTCCTAAAGTCATTGAGCTGAACCAACCTATTGCTTATGTCCGCCTCCTACCTTATGACCAGGTGATGGGGGTTCTTGGCATTGGGACCCTTCATGACTTTGGTTTAGAGGAGCCTCCTATTGTTGCTGCAGTGCCTGTACAATTTAGTTCTGATTTGTCAGATGAACAAAAAGCGGCTGCCAAAGCTTTGATTGATGAATATTCTGATATTTTCTCCTCCGGCCCTCATGATTATGGCCATATGCAAGGCGTTCAACACCAGGTCAGTACTGGAGATGCTGCTCCTTTTCGCTCTGAACCTTATCACAAATCAAAAACTGAAGAAGCCCAGGTTGCTCTCGAATTAAAGCAATTGCTTGATGCTGGCCTCCTTCAACCATCATGTAGTCCCTGGTCCTCCCCTCTCCTGTTGATTAAGAAGAAGGATGGGAGCCATCATGTTGTCATGGACTATCAGCTATTGAACTCCATTACGCGCAAGGACAGCTACCCTTTACCCCGCATTGATGACTCCTTACGCTCCTTATCTGGCTCCCAATACTTTTCTGCGATGGACCTGGCCAGTGGCTACTGGCAGATTGAGCTTTCCGTTGAGGATCATGCCAAGTGTGCCCTCATTTCCCATGAAGGGTTGTTTGAGCCCACCCAAATGCCGCAGGGGTTATGCAATGCCCCTGCCACCTTCCAACGGGATTTGGACCAGTTGTTTGGGGACCTAAAATTCATGTATGTGTTAGTATACCTTGATGATGTCATTGTCTTTGCACGAACATTTACTGCTCACCTCGATCATCTTCATCAAGTATTTCAGTGCTTACAGGAGGCCTCCTTAAAACTAAAACCCTCTAAATGTAAATTTCTTTGAACGAGAAATGGAATTTTTAGGACACAAGGTGACGCGGCAAGGTATCCTCCCCATCCCAGATAAGGTCTCTGCCATTGAATGCATGCCCGCCCTAAAGAATTTATGAGACATCCAAGTCTTTCTGGGAATGGTGGGCTACTTCCGCCAGTTTATCTCTCACTTTGCTGACCTTGCCAAACCCTTAGTTGAACTCCTACACAAAAAAGTGCCCTTCTTTTGGGGTCCTGAACAACAACAGTCCTTCAATTCCTTAAGCACTGCCTTGGCTTCATCCCCTGTCTTTATGCATCCTAACTTTGAGCAACCTTTTGTTCTCTTCACTGATGCCAGTGACACCGCTGTAGGCGTCATCCTTTCCCAGTTAGACCAAGACCAAGTTGACCACCCGGTTGCCTATTTTAGCAAGATGTTAACCAAGGCTGAGCGTAATTACTCAGTAACTGAACGTGAGTGCCTGGCAGTTTTACTTGCTATCAAACACTTCCGCCCCTATTTTGTATGGTAAACATTTTACAATAGTCACTGATCATTCCTCCCTCCGTTGTCTTTGTTAAATGAAAGATCCCGATGGGAGGTTAGCTCGCTGGGCCCTCAGACTCCAAAATTACGAATTTTCTATAGTTCACAGAGCTGGCGCCATTCATCAAAATGCGGATGGGCTCTCTCGCCTCCCTATTTTACATATAACTATTCCTTAAGAAGATTGACTTTTTGAGCTTCTCCCTAACCCTAGATTGTGGTATCAGGAATCTCCAGACATTCAAGCTAGACTAAAGAAGATGGCTGCTAACACTAAAGTTGGTGACGGTGTCTTAATAAAACAGGTTGGCACCGCTTTTCTGCCTTTTCTCCGCCCTTCTCTTCGAACTGAAACTATCATGGAAGCTCATAAGACCCTTGGGCATGGGGCTGTAAAGAAAACCCTTGAGTAGCTAAAAATAAATGCTATTGGAAGAATATGGCTGTGTCCATTCATGATGTTTTGGAAAGTTGCTTTACCTGCCATTCCCAGGACAAGTCTAATCCTCACTTTAAATTTGAACTCGTAGCCTCTGGGGCCCCTTTTTGATACTGTTAGCATCGATGTTGTAGGTCCACTACCTGTGGTTGTCTATGGCCATCGCTATATTATCCTTGCCATCGACCACCTAACCAAGTGGGTTGAGGTCACTTAAGTCCCTCATGCTACTGCTAGAGATACTGCCCTCTTCCTGTGCCAACACTTATTTTCCCATCATGGTTGCCCGCAGGTACTTTTATCAGACAATGGCAAAAATTTTATTTCCTCTATAGTCCATAAATTAAATTCTTTGCTAGGTATAAAGCACCTCTTCACTACACCATATCACCCGCCACCAATGGCGCAGTAGAGCGTGCTAATGGTACTTTAATTTTCATTTTATTAAAATTAGCTGCTTCAGACCCTGTGCATTGGAATGATTTTCTCCCTAGTGCCTTATTGTCCTACCGAGTTAGCTATCACAGGATGATTAAAATGTCCCCTTTCCAAGCCCTATATGGGCGCGAGCCTCTTCTGCCTTCCAGTCTTCAACCTATCTTTGCATCAGCAAATCTAAGTAATGTGGAGCTTACCCTGCGACGGCTAACTGATAAAATCATATGTCTCCAAGCTATGTCCAATGGATATATCAAAACTACCAATTTAAGAGAAGAAGTTCGAGCCAATGAGCACCGTCCAGTGCTCCCTGAATACTCTTTAGGAGATCTAGTCCTGTTCTATCACCATCTCCCTGGGGCAGGACCCATAAGTTTGTCACCACTTGGTCTGGTCCCTATTGGGTGATAAACTGTAGGGGCCCCAAGTATTCTATCGCTGCTACTGGTACTGGCACGGTAGTTAATCACATCCACTTGCCGCTTTCTGCGCAAGTACTATCCCCCTTGGCAAGATCTTGAGGGGGTGTTATTGGGATTCGACCTGCTCCCAATCAATCTAATTTAAATTTCCCTACTGCCAATACCTCTCCAAATTTTCCTCTAATGGATCCTTATTTTCCACCCCCTAATCAATTTATTAAAAGGAAGCCTGTCATTGACTCCCCACCTGATCAATATCAGGATGCCAAAGATCTTGCCAGTGGAGGACGTCGCTATTCTGAAAGGATTAGGAGAAAAACCTCGCCTATAAATATCCGCGCCTTTTCTTAAATAGATGTTGCGTTTTTACCTCCAATTCGTTTCAATTTTATTTATTTCTAGAGCCTCTGTACAGAAAGCTCCTCTCCAGCTGTCAACTTCCCCAGTTTAATACAATAGGTCCCTCGTCAACTGTTCTTAAGCTTATAGCAAATAACCAGCCCCTATGTTTAGGTTTACCAGCTCTCCCCACTGTCTGCTTGCTGCGGGACTCTTTAAACCGTCCATTTTGGTACGCTTAAAAGGAACTATTGCCCTCAGCTACAAAATCCTGACAATAATTAGGATTTAAAAACTAGAAAGTTATGGGTTTTATATAGTTTTATTGGCCAATTCTGGGGATAAGAGAAAAAAATGAACCCTCTCAATATCCCACTTAGTCAGTATTTAAACTGTCTTGAGGGTCAAAGAGAATAATTTCTAAACAGCTTGTCACATTCTGAATAAAGAAATATGTAAATTCAGCCTATCAAAACTCAGAAAATTCGCTTCACTTTGGCTGGTTGATGGATGGGGAGTTAATTCTTAGCAATATGTACCTGTGGGGTAAAATTAATGTAAATTTCAGCCAATCCCTTTGGCTAAAATTATTTCACCTTAGGGCCTCCACCACGCCTATAAAAAAGATTCCCCGCTTAGGTGCTTGATTGGATTTGGACTTAGCAGAAATGAAAACTGCCTATAGACTCTCCAAGTTCCCTTGCATGGTTGGAGTAATCCAACTGTTCATTTTGTGTTATTTGCCTATAGAGTATTGGAAATAGTGTTACCCTGATTTTCAGGGTTCAACTGAGAATAGGCCAGGGTCTTTTGGCCGATTTTTAAGCATCTACTTCCAAACCACTCTTTTCTATATATTTAACTTGTAATTATACAACATTACCCCCTTCAAGAGTGGTAGGGGGTGATTAAGGTCGCAAGAACTACCCATGAACTTGGTCAATAGTAAGGCCAGAAGTAGAGGAACTTAGTGGAATACTCATCCCCTCATATGTATGTGACTACAAATGGGCCTTCCCAGATAGAACTGAGCTTCTCACTTTTAGAAGTGATGCAGTTGTGGTAATAAAACACCAAGTCAGATACTTGTAATAAAGGAGAGGAGCCAGAAGCTCATTAGCTTCTTGCCCTTCATTAGTGACCGATATGACCAAGTTATTCATGGCCTCTGCTTGTAGTTGGATGATGTGCTGTGCCAATTTTCGATGGCTTGCTTTGTGTTAGTTCTATCAGTGAAAATGTCTTTGGCTAATAGGTCTGTTACCCCAGGTTCTCATCCATACAACACACATGGAAAGGGGACATCTTGAGGATGTGATGGTAGCTAATATGGTAGGCCATGAGGGCACTGGTCAAGTAAAGATCCCAATATAGAGGGTCGAAACTAGCCATTTTGCAGAGCATAGAGGCCAGGGTTCCATTAACTCTTTCTATGCCACCATTTGTAGTTGGGTTATAGGCGGCTGAGAAGAGTTGTTGTGTTCCCAAGGAGGTGGCTAAGGGCTTTACAACTCAGAAAGTAAATTTGTTTCCCATTTTTCATATAGGAGGACTTGGGGCACCCATGTTGGGTGAAGATTTACTGGTATAAGAAGGTGTCTGTGGCTTTAGCAGTCTGAGCAGGGGAGAGCAACAGATTCAACCTATTTGATGAAACAATCAATTTCAACCAATATATAGCGATTGCCACGTGTGGTTTGAGGGAGAGGACCTACCACGTCTAAAGTTATGGTGTGGAAGGGTTATTGGAGGTAGCCAGTTAATACTGGTACCAAATTTTATAATTGGATTGTTTTTTACAGATCAGGCAAGCATCTAATACTTCCTCTATGGTCTCCATGATGCCTTCCCAGTAATACCGCTCTAATTCACTCATATGTTTTGCATACTCTACCATTACCCATGATAGTTTGAGACTCCATGATCACAGTTACTCACTCAGACGGCCAGAGATAGAGCAGTCATTTTACTACTATCTTCTTATACAACTTTCCACTTTCCATCTTGGTGTTGCGGGAGTGCCATGCTACCATCTTTTGTGAAGGTTTATCTTCATCCGCCCAAGCATCAGGAGTCATAAGGAGGTCATGCAACCTCTTTGCTTCACTATTGTCAAGGTGTAGGATAGGCAGCCGCGTCAACCTATCAATGTTCATATGGCTCGTCCCAGCTTAATGCTTAATGGCCATATCATAGTGCTGGAGTTTAAGAGCCTGCGAGCCAAACGCCCTGTGGAGTTCTTCATGTTTTGTAACCTCTTCAAGGATGCGTGGTCAGTAATCACTTTAAAAGGAAGTCCCATATAAAAATGGGCGGTAGTGTTTTACAGCAAGTAAGACGGCAAAGCACTCCTTTTCAGTAAAGCTGTAGTTGCACTCAGCTTTTAAAAGCATCTTACTGAAATAACACATAGGATGATTGACCCCATTTCAAGTTCAACTGAGCCTAGGTAACTCCAACGTCATAACCAGAGGCTTCTGTAAACAACATTAAAACTTGCTATAATCAGGGTGATGGAGGATAGGCCTTTTTTGTAAAAGCGCTTTCAGGGTCTCAAACGCAGCTTTTTGTTAAGCATCCAATAGAACGGAGTGTTATTGGCCAAGAGATGTATGAGGGGCTCACTAAGCTGGGTGAACTTGGGGATGTTTGATGGTAAACCCCATCATACCCAAGAATACCTGTATGTCATGAAGGGTTTTGGGCTCAGGCATCTTAGATATCGCTTCCAACTTATCTTGAAGGGGTTGTATCCCATCTTGAGATATAGCATGCACGAGAAAATCCAAATTCTTTTGGAAGAAAGTACATTTAAAATCTTTAGCTTGATGTTAGAGTCCCGCAAGCATTGGAACACTTCTTTTAGATGTGTGGGGTGCTCATTAAAGGTCTTGAAAAAATATAGGGATGTCATCGTGGTATACAATCACATAGCTGAGCTTGATATTCTGAAGAATATGATTCTTCACCCGCTGAAAATGGAAGGTGCATTGCATAACCCCTGGTGTAACTGAGTGGTTGGAAAAGGCCTTCACTACAGATAAAGGCGCACTTTTCATGGTCTTGTGGAGAAAGGTCATTTGCCAGTATCCACTATTAAAGTACATAGTGGAGAAGAACTTGAACCCAGAGAGCTGCGCCAGAGCGTCATCAATTTGGGGGATTGGGTAGCTGTCCTTCCTGATAAGGTTATTCAGCTTATGGTAGTCCATAACTACCCAAAGACCTCCGTTTTTCTTTTTTATAAGTAGAAGAGGGGACGACCAAGGGCTTTGTGAAGGTACCAACAAACCAGCGTCTAACAATTGTTTGATCTCCTTCCGCATCTGTTGTTCCTCAACTTTTGATTTGAGGTAGGTCTTGGATTGAATGGTACGAGCATCCTTAATATCAATAGTGTAAGTCAAACCCTTCATGTACCATAATTGGTATCAGATTTGGAGAAAATGTCACTATATGACTCCAGTAAAGATGAACTTTATTAAGCTCTGCAGTGTTAGATCATCTGAGATTTAAATAGTGGGCAAGGTACATAATGATTGATCAGCTAATAGGCCCATATCTGCCATAGACCCAATACAGTGAACATTTTTATTATCCTCAATAGGGACCAGCAGGCCTATCCCAATTATATGATGCTCCTTGACGACCATGTCCTTGCTGGTGAAATTTCCCAATAGGAGATTGATTGGTCGCTGATAATCTAGCTAGGATACCTGGCAACATATGAGGTTCTAAAGGGCTATTCCATCAATGCTCGTTAAGTGCAGGAGGCAGTTACGGGGGAAATTCATGGCAATCTTGTTATATTCCACCTTTTATTCACCCGCTTTGACTACTACCTCCTCTGACGCATACAATAGAATGGCCACTGAAGCATCCACGAAGTCAGGCAGATTTTTTGCGTTTCCACCTGATGTGGTATAAATAAGGGTGAGGGCAGATGAAGGATACTTAAAGATGCATTTATATTCTTTCTTCTTAGGCTCATCGTTAGTAAAGACTAGTGGAACTATATAATTTTTAAAAGGGATAGAAATCCCTGTTTATATTAATGATTCCTTCATACTCAATTATGAATCGAGTACCAATGAGCAGTTTGCATGCGGTATTTTCCAAAGCCACCGCATGGGAAGCAAATAGGAGTTTCCCAATTTTTATGGGTAGAGAAGACTAGGCTCCAATATCTCGCGTATTTTTAGTCCATGCAGTTCCAAACTCTTGTGAATAGTCAGGTCAGGTTCCAACTTAATTTTATTAATGAGTTTTGATGAGACCACGTTCACTGGAGCACCCATATCAAGGATGGCTAGAACGCGCATCTTATAGATAACAACCTCTACCTTAGTTGTTGTGTTACCAAAAGTAGGGGGGAGGGCGAGAACCTCCTTCAAACGGAGAGTGGGGGCAAGGAGTTGAGCCATCGCAGGGTATTTATCTTTATATATTAGAGGGTATGAACCTGCTGGTTGGATCAAATCACTGTCCCAATAAGCTGGTCAGCATCACTAGCAGTATCAATCACCTCTGAAAACCTTAACAACTGTTTAAGGTAGGTTCGTCATGGCATTATGGTTATATCAATTCTTTTAGGCCTAACCTATCTGGAACCTGCACTTCCATTGGGGCTTTAAAAACATAAAAGCCTGCATCTTCACACCCCCTTCAAACTCGTCATCAGAGGGATTGACAATGCACCTCAACGTGTTACTAAGAGGGGCTGAGAAACTGGCTTAATCTCCTCACAGGAGAGGGCTTTGTCGCTCTCATCTACCCTTTTGACTTCTGAAGGGAGAATAGTAGCTGTACCAACTTTTGGGGGAGGCACTGGAAATGTAATGGCTTTAACTTTTGCCTGAGAAGTGGCCGGCTTGGGCTGCCCCATCAAAGCAGGTTTTAAACTAGGGGCAGCTGTATTTGAGGCTGAGGGGGATTGAGGTAGCGGTTAAGCTGGTTGTGGTACTTTATTCGCCTTAGTAGACCGCTCAGAAAGAGGGGGACCAGGCAAAGCAATAACTGACTTCACCAGCTGAGCTGTCAAACCTGAAGCAGAAGGGGAGCGCTGTCCCATAACTGCCATATTTTCTGGATATCCTCTTGTGGTGAAGGAGTATTTTGTCGCTGCAACTTTGAAGAAGCTGGGTTAAAGAGGGATAAAGCCATAAAAAGAGTCTTAAGAAGTCATTGATTCTCGCTTTGGAGCTCTTTGCAGAAGTTCAGGTTCATAAAAGTCAGCCATTGCTAGTAGTGCCTCTTTGATATACCGTACCTTTGAAAGGTGTGTTTAACTGTAGAGATATGAATTGGTAAGTGGGATAAGACGCCAAGCTAGCCACGATAGCCTCAATAGCATCTTCTAGAGGAAGCAGTTTGGCTAGCAACAGAGGTTGAGCTTTGCTATAGAATCGCTCAAAAAATGAGGGGATCAAAAATCCCTCTTGCAGGCTAAGGCACATAAAGGCCTGTTTTTGCCATTGTAAACTCTTCTTGAACCAAATTCATCAATCAGCACTCGTTTAAACTCCGTCCAGGTGGCAAGTGTGTCCATTTGAGTAACCACGATCTCCTGAGCCATCCAACTAAAGCAGGGAAGGATAAACTTGGTTTTTTGAAGGTCAGTCGCTCCTTCCATTGCAGATTTGTAAACATAAAGGAAGGAGGCAATACTGCCCTCATCAGGTGTGAACTTGTCTTTAAACAGAGGTTTAAGAATATAAGGGGAGGACCCATAAGGGCTTTATGGAGAGTGCTGCTCAAGCCTTGTGAGGAGAGCCAAAGCACTGGCTAATTGTTTCTCTAAAGCATCTAGCCTTAATTCTGGAATGTTTGTCATCATTAACCAGATTTTGGTGGTATACAGGGCCCCTGTAGTGAGCACCACTTGATGGATTTTTGCGTTGGAGAAACTTGATGGTGCTTATTTACATAAAATCCAACAATAGAGGGTTGGAACTACTGAAATTAATAATGATAATTAAGCCTAAAAACTAGAAAGTTATGGGGTTTATTATATTTTTAATGGATAATGCTGTGGTTAAAAAAAACCCTCTTAGTATCTGACCAGTCAGTATTTAAAATGTCTTGAGGGTCAAAAAGAATAAGTTTTTAAAATGGTTTTTTATACTCCAAATAAAAAGAGTATGCAAATTCAGCCTATCAAAGTTCAGAAAACATGCTTCACTTTAGCTGAATGATGAATGGGGAGCTAATTCTTGGCAATATTTACCCATGGAGTAACGATTTAATAAATCTTAGTCAATCCCCTTTGGCTAAAATTATTTCGCCTTAGGGGACCTCCACCACGCCTATAAAAGGGGGTGATCCCCGCTTAGGTGCTTGAATAGATTTGGACTTGGCAGGGGGAAATCTGCCGATGGACTCCTCTAGTTTCCTTGCATGGTTAGAGTAGTCCGACTGCTCAATCTTGTGTTATTTGCCCATAAAGTATTGGAAATAGTGTTACCCTGATTTGCAGGGTTCCACTGAGAATTAGTCAGGGTCTTTTGGTCGATTTTTTGCAACTACCACTGAACCACTCTTTTCTATATTTCAGACTTGTAATTTTCTGACCACTGTAGCTTTAGAATGCACAAACCGGTTATTCATTACAAATGTATTTTGCAATATTTGACAATATGTTTAACCAAACGTGTTTCAAATCCCTTTTTTCAATTAAACTTAATGACCCGTTCTTTTCAAAATATAACTTGTGCACTTCAGGGATGAGGTTATAACGCCCCGTATCCATCACGTGAACCCCCTGAGCCAACTTGAGTTTTTGTTCCCTCACCCAGCGTTGGTCCATGGTATGCTTCAGGTCAGGAAGGTTCATCAAATTGCTCCTCTTGGCCTCTACACGCTCTACTTTGTTTTTGCAATTTGTACCAACTATCATACCATCTAACCATGGCATTACCCTCTCATTCTTTTAAGGCTATACCCCTCCTACAAGGGCTTCGGCCAAGGAAAAATTATTGGGGCAGGAGCCAGCTTCATGGCAGCAAAAGTTGGTTTGGACTTAAGCCCAGCAGCATATGGAAAACGCTCTTGGAATGCATAAACAAGGTCCTGGGCATGAACGCAATCTCATGCTAGGAACCAGATGTTCTCTTTTGAGTCAAATTTGTTCCACAATACCAAGTATTCCAGTATTCTATTCATCCAATGGATTCCTTCTCCTCTTCTAATTCCCACTCTGGCTTCCCTTCCACAAAGTACGCCTTTGGATCTCAGGTGGAGGCCCTCAAACAAGGATAACTTGCTTTCATGGAACGCTGAAAAGATCCAAAATGATGGGGTAGTCTAATTACTAAGAGGCGCGACACTTTCTGATAATGAGGTATGACTCTATCCTCTTTTCGACCAGTTTCCAACATGCCTTCTTGATTGGGATATTTCTAGCATTCAGCAACACGAGATCCTAATCCTTGTAAGATGCCCTACCCGCCTCTTATCATCTACGTTCTCCTTATACAACTTCATGGCAGCTTCCAGATTGATTTCTATCCCTTGGTGGTCTTTCTTGATGGACTTAGCAAAGTCTGCCACAGATTCCACCTTGGATTAACTGCTGGGTTTCATATTCAATGAAGGTTTAAACCCATAGTTGGCGAAGAAGAAAGAGCACTCAATGAAGTATGCTGCGCGTTTTTAGCTGAATTGAGCCATAGGAATATGGAAAGCCCAGCCAGAATTGTTGGCAGCAGTGTAACAGTAAGAACTGCTCAAGCACTTGTTCACTCGCTCTGTCTGCCCATCTGCCTAAGGTGGTAGGCAGTAGAGCAGCATGGACGAATCTGAAGTGCTTTTCACAACTCCTCCAAAACACGGATGTTAACTGGGGTCTGTGGTCACTGATAACTTCCTGGGGCACCCCATGGAGGGAAAACACATGAGAAACAAAGAGTCTGGCTATCTTTTACGCTGTGATTGTGGTGTTTCTAGGAATGAAGTTGGAAAACTTAGTAAAATGGTCTACCACAACCATGATAGCATCATGGCCCTCTGATGCAGGTAACTCCAGAATAAAACGACTCAAAGGGACGTTCAGGGTCGCACTGCTTTTTGAACAGCTACCTACAACCTCGTGAGAGGCTGCCAATTTTGGCTTCATCCTGTTGCAGACCAGGAACTCCTTAAAATAACTGGCAACCTGTGAGGCCTTTTTCTTCCAATTATATGTGCATCAAATTAGTACCATGGTTATCACCTTCCCAGGGTGCCACAGCAATCCCGTCATGGTGGTTCTTAATTATTCTCAAGAGAAATAATCACGCAGGAATTCATATGTGCCCCTGAAACCACATTATCTCATCCTTTAGTTGTTAACACCTGGTTATATTTCCTGATTTAACTTTCTCTTGGCAAGCTATAGTATTTTCCTCTGACAAGGGATGGAAAAAATGACCTTCCTGAATATATCAAATTTTCTCCGCGTTTTCCAGAGGTTCAAGTTCTGGCACACATTCCAGGGGTTTTCTGATGGGATACAATCTTGACTGGATGAATTACCAAATATGTTTTATATGCATCCACTTTTTTTAAATCTGGAGCTAAAAGATGAGTTAAAACTCAACATCTGCCAAACATTCTCCTTTCCCCTAGTAACCTCATACAAGAACACAAATTCGGCCAGGGCCTCATGCCAGCGGGTTTGCCATGGGGCCAGGACATGAGGGACGTGGTAGTAAAACAAGGAATAATGAACTGTACAAATGCGGAATGGTTGGGAAGATACATGTAAACAATGATGCCAATATGTCAGCTCCTCCACCACTGCTAAGAGCTCTTTATCATAAACAGCGTAGTTCAACTCAGGCAAAAACAGTTTCCTAGAAAAATATCCCAAAGGATGCTCCAATTCATCTTCCTAAAAATTGTAACAAGGCAGCCGCTATCACAAGATCATAAGCAGCAGTAGTTACAATGGACTTCTTTTCTCAAATCCACATGGTGAAGGACTGATGTAGACAGCGGGGTGCACTTCACCAGTTTTGAAGACATCCTCCAGAACAAAGGACCACTGAAGATCTTTGGCCCCATTCGCCTTATACAAGGGCGCCACTACCTCAGAAAGATATGGAGTGAATTTTTTAAAATGTACAATTCCAAAAAAGCTCCTCAATCCATTAACTGAAGTTGTGGTTTGCCACTTGTGAGTCGCCTTTTCCTTGTCTGGAGTTATCATGTGGCCTTGGTCAAACACGGAGTTGCCCAGGAAAATAATCTGAGACATGTAGAGCTCACTCTTACTGAACTTCAGAGTAAGGTTTGCCGCCCTTAAATGCTCAAAGATTTGTTGCAGGTAAATTGCGTGGGATGTTGGATCAGGGGAAAACACCAGAATGTCATCCATGTACGCTACCGCGCACAAACCCAGCAACTTTCCCAAGACCGCATTAATGTAAAGTCAGAAAATTGCAGGCGCATTTAAAAGCCCAAAAGTCATGACCTGGAATTGGAAAATCCCCTTCCTGGTTTGTAATACAGTTAGCCAGCCCTGGCCTTTCTTGGTGTTTATCTGATTTAAAGAATTCAAGCATTCCAATTTGGAGAAGACTTTGTCCTTCTCCACATAGAGAGAAATTTGTGCCTCCACTGGGGGATGGATACTGATCAGGGAAAATAACATTGTTCAAGTTACCATAATCCACGCAAGGGCATAGAGTCCCATCTTCTTTCTCCACGAAGAGAAGGGGTGAGCACACTGGGGAGGTTTGGCGAATTATGGCACCCTTGACATGCTGCTCCATGACCCACACATCTAAAGCTGCTTCTTACCTTAAAGTCAAAGGGTAAATGGGAGAGGAAATGCGCACCAGGTCCACTGTGAGCTTGAAGTCATAATCAGACTTGGAATGGTCTGTTAGGACATTTGCAGAAGCCGCATCAAAAAAATATTCCAATGCTTTCAAGCAAGAAGGTAAAGCACTTCTGAAGTGGGCTTCTGCAGATGCGCGAGTGTGTATTTGTGTACATTTGGCTATTGGGGCAGATTCCCCTGAGTGTCTACTTCTGACATAGGGATTACTAACTCCTGTCCTCCCTTAGGATAACGTCAAGGTTTTAGCATTCAGATTGTTTCTGATGCCAAACTTTCATTACCACTACACTCCCAAGAAAATTATGTATTTGAGATTTTTGATAGTTGAAATGCTTTCCGCCAGATGTTAGGTGCTCACTTTATAATCAATTAACCCCTAAACCTTCAGCGTTGAAATACCTGGGAGGCACCCTCCCTAACCATATCACCTGGGAAGTGGCTTAACTTAAGGTATCAATCATGGTCCAAGTCAATATAATTCTCACAGGCACCACTAATCCTCAAAATAGTTGTGCTGATTTTCCCTAAAGGGGAAATAAGGGTAGCGAAAAGCAAAAATTATCCTCTATTTTTGTAACAGATAACATCAAAAGCTCACCATAGTGCTCCTTCTTAGCCTTAATCACACCCCATGATGGGTCTTTACATCAAAGAATAGAGAAGGGTAGGTTTCAACCATTACCACTGAGGAAACATACCCTAGTGTCCTCAGATGCAGCATAAATACCAATATTTTGGGAGATTTATCACTAATTTTACCTCTTCAGTTTTCTCAATCATCTTGGGGTACAAATGCGGGTTTTCAGTTGGTATGTGGTACATAGGAATTGTTGCTATAGGAAACCCGCGTGTGCCAACATTTGAGTCATTTTTATCTAAATAAGTTCCGTTAAAAACAACATTTTTTGGGCGACATAGCAAAATATGTGATTTGGTAGCAGCTAGGATTTTTCTATCCATGAAAAACATGGCGATGCCCTCGGGTTGGGACCATCTAGTACTAAAAAAAGAAAAAGATGGCGATGCACCCTTCCAATGATGGTTCGCCAAGATCCATAGGTGGGAGTCAATTTAAATTGATAATTTCATGAGATTTAAATAAATTTGACTCAGGGCTAGACTCATGCAAATAATTAATTTTCGCCAAAACTGGGGGAGTAGTATGAGGGAGCCGCCCCCATTCCAAGCAAAATCCACATTCACAGAGGACGTATTTATTGGGGTTGCCATGGGTGACATCATTGCAGCAGAATAGGTTGAGACGCTTAATAAATATATGGGCTGAACCCTTGCTTAACTTCAAATTTCCCTAAAACTGTAGGAATGGAAGGATAAGACTCCTCCCATTTCTGATGCGTATGCGAGTTTTTGGGCCCATTTATAAAGCCCTTCCTGGGTGAAACAAAGACCAATCACCTGGCCTCTTTTGGTTTTGGTGTGGTAAATAACCCCAAAGGGCTTCGATTAGTTAATCAAGGCTGGTAGGGTAAGTTTACCATACCATGGAGTTTCTCGCCAGAGCATCCAATGCAGCATTTGAAGAAATAACATTTTGACTACATAAAACACAGGTAAGTCCAAGACCCAGAAAGGCTATAAAAATAAGGGCACACAGAGCGTTCAACCAAACGGTGTTAAAAAAGACTTATGGGAAGGTTAAAACGGCGGAACTAGGTTTCCCTACTCCCAAGGGCCGCTTAAAACCCTCTATATCCTCTGAGACCCACAACACAATTCTATAAAACGTAAAGCTTTTTTGTGGGAGCCCAGTGTAGAAGCCTAACAGCCACTCAACTCCTGGAGGAGGGAAACTAGGGATGTAGTATCAAAATGAGAAGGAGTGGTGGGAAACTTGGAAACAAAGCAACTGGGCCTTGAACAGTCCAGAACCACATGTACCCTCTGAAATTTTATAGAGTCACATTGTGAGCAGTGAAAAGAGGAACGCTAAGCTGGCACACATCCAACAAGAATTATAATACCATGGCAAAAAACATCCAAAGCATGTTGCATTGCTAAAACGTCCTAATTCTACCAAAAAAACCTTCCACATGGAATAAGTCCTGGCGAGACAAAAATAAGGTTGATTGACAAATGTAAGTAGAATTCCTGTAATGCTCTTGTTCAAGTAGAGATGGTAGGAGAGTCCTCACCCCACTACCTGAGAAGACCCCTATAAAAAGAGGGTAAACAGAGCACCGTAAAGAAGAATGGTGCACAGAGGCACCAAGGCAAGAGTTGCACACTTTTCATCAATTTTGGAACTCATGGAGGTCAGCAAATAGGACTAAATAAATGCATATAGTAAACAAAACGAAGGGGTTTAGTGATAAAACCAGTCAACAAACAAAGAATGTTGGTCGTGACACAAAAATTTATAAGGAACTGGGGGTCATTTTTTATTGGGCGATGCACTGTGCCAAATCCAACAATCACTGTAAACTACAATCCTTTGTGGTATGTAGCTTGAGTAGCCATGATCTCGGGTAATTTATTGCAAATGCTAGTTTGTCAGATTTGCAAAATGGTAACCCAAAAGGGTTTCAAAGCCCCATTTTTCAACTAGACACAACGTTACGTCCTTTTTAAAAAATATTTTATGCACCACAGGTCCAAGACTGTAACGTCCCAGTGTTCATCACGCAAACCCTGAACCAACTTGAGCATATTTTTTCTCACCCAGCGTTGGTCCATGGTGTGCTTTAGGTCAGGCAGGTTCATTAACATACTCCTTTTTGCCTTTGCACGATCTACTTTTTTGCAATATGTACTAACTATTATGTCATCTAACCATGACATGAGCCAAACACTGAGTAGCCAGGGGCAGAAAAACACCATACCATAGCGTGAATACCATGGATTTTAATATATGCCTAGAATCAGTTTCAAGTATACATCCATAGAGTTCATTTCAAGGTGGTAAAGGAACATTCTTCGCTAATATTTCTACTTAGATAAAGAACCTTATGGGAGATTGCCTATTGAGCCTTAAAACCGCAAGCATTTAACTTTGAGATTGTACGCCGAGCAATTACCATACTTCAAAGTACTTAAGATTTATCAAAGTTGCCAACTTTTCTGGATCTATAGATTGAAGTGGACTATATATAAAAGATGCTCACTGGTTTTATTGAAGATCAACTACCAGAAATATAGACAGCATTGACCAAGGCCATGAAAAACCAAAGATCATTAAATGACAAGTTATTAAAATGGATAAGAATTAGCCCTAATGCCAAACCTTTCTAGTTCAACTGAAATTATTAAAGAAGCTCGTAAATTAACTGGTTATAGAGACTATTGAAAACCTTAAATTGTGGTTGTCAGGAATACTATTTTAAATTACTTTACTTTGATGTACGTAAACTCTTGCTTGTTGTGCAATGTGTTATATACACAAGCCTATTAAAAACTTAAATAACTTCCAGGTAGTGAAGCCTAGGCTTGCTTGGCACAGTATATCTATTGATGTCATAGGGTCATTGATCATGAGTACTGAAAAATAAGATTTATTCTTTTGGTTATTGATCACATAAATTGTTGGGTGCAAACTCATGCTTTAGCCAAAATTAGGATCCAGAAGTACTGCTGAGCTTATAATGGAGCATTAATAAATTGACTTAGTTCCCTCAAGTTATTCTAACAGCTAATGAAAGTAACCTTGCCATGCATGACATACTAAAACTAACCGTGTTATTGGAAATACTAAGAGTACTAAGACGTTTACCATCCAGAAATAGATGGTATGGTTTACAGAGTACTTATTCCCTAAACCACTACTTTTAAGAAGCTCATAGATGGTAAAACTTACAGTTGGGTACTTCTTTATTACCAACATTTGCATAAAATCAAGCCTCCATTTGTCAAAAAAAAATTTATGAATTACTTTATGAGCATGTGCTTGTTTGCCATTAGATTTATAGTGTACACTAAAACAAAGTTTGGAAAATTGCCCTTACAGTACTTAAAGAGCCCAACAAGAGTGTTAGTAGGATTATAGTCTTAAGCCTATGCCAATAATCTTAAGCAGAAGATTAAAACTAAAGAATAAAATGACTCAAAGTGGCCATCTCTATGACTTTCAAGATTAATGATAAGGATCAGCTGTTGTGATACCCATGGCTTTGGATGACGGAATATGTTCTACAAGCTTAGAATTGGTCCATTTGAGGTCATCAATAAGTTGGCATTAGATTCCTATGCCATTAAGAACCTTTTAGATGGACGTATAGCAAATTGTGTGCATGCTGAGTTTCTAAGAGCATATAGTTAATTTTAAAAATGATAAGAAAAAAAGACTAGTATGTTATCTATATTCAGAAAATAATAAACAGTCTATTAATTTTTCTAGTTATGTCTTAATGCCATCAATTTCTTTGGCAAAAAATGACAACCGTTTACTTTGAGGCTTAACCATAAAATACTTTGGTGCAAATGAACCATATATCGTCACTTCTAGAAAAAGAATGGATGTACCAAGGACCTCCCTGCCATGTTGCCAATGTTAAACTACAATAATTTGGTACCATGGCTCTTATCTTGTTTTCTGTAGAGTAGCATGCGCAATAAACATGTTTAAATAATCTACACTGGTTAAGCTGGGGGATGTGTTGTAATTTCAACTAGACTATGCTTCTTCAACATGTTCTAAAACTAGTGTTCTAAATAGTTGGGCTATTTAATCAATATATGACCTAGTTTTAATGCTTTTAGACTTCCATGTAAGAGCTTTTGAACTAGCTATTGTTAATTGATTAACTGTTATTAGTTTGAAACTTCTTTCCGCCTGGCATAGCTTTCTGAGCAAATTATATGGTTAAAAAATAAATCTCAATTGTCCGCCATAGTTTTGCTCTGATGTCCTTGGATTCCCCACTGGCTTCCCCAGTGTGGGGCAGTGGCAAAAATCCACCCGCCATTTTTTCCAACAAGAAAACACACTTTTACTAGCTTACCCAGTCATACAAGCTCCTGGGATGATTCACTCCTCCCAAGGATCTTGACACCCACCTCGCTCAAACCCAAGTGGTGCCCCGTTGCCTCCTGATGCTCCCCTGGAGCAACATGCATTTCAGCCTTAGGGTCAAATATGGGAAATCTTTCCCCTACAACGGCCAAGCCATTATTGAAATGGCTCAGGTGATGATGCATTACGCCATTTTCATTGACTTCTGCCCCTATAAGGGGTATTTTGATCTTGGCTTCACCTGTGAAGCTGATGCTGCCACTGCGGCAACTGTGCCCCTGGCCTTACAAGGTACCCCTCTCCCAGCAACTCAGACCCAGCTCCCAGCAGACACCACCTTGGTGGTTCAGTTCGCTGGTTTGCACACCCACCTTCCCCCTGCGGTGCTCCACCAGGAGCTGATGGAAGGTTTGGCAGCCTATGGCTCCAACCCCATATTGCAATTTGTGGTCCCAAATGGGCCACACGCCTCGCTGGGTTTCAGGTGTATGCCACAATCAGCCCTGAATCAAACAAAATTGCCCAGTCAATTTCCCCTTTATGCCACTATCCCCTCTGCCCTGACCAGCCATTCAGGGCCTGCGTCAAGGGCGGATGGATGATCTGTCCATCCTGTTTTGAGTTGGACCACTTGAAACGCAAGTGCTCATCCCTAGCTGCTTCTGATGGCGCGATTTTTTGTCTGTCAGTTTATAATACGCCGCCCACCCCACACCAGCTTCAGTATGGGGTATGATCCTACCTCCCCCTCCCCCAAAGCCTGATGCTGCAGCTGCACCTGCAGCCACCAATCAACCTCCTCCTCGCCCCAGTGCCACAAACACTACATCCAATTAAGCACAGGATTGGACCCCAGTTGATTCTATGCATCCTCCAACGAATCAACCAAACCTCAACCATATGCCGATTCCCCAATTCAATTCAACTAGAACCCATGGGAGTTATTGGATGAATTTGACAAATCAGGCAAAATCATTGAAGAACCATCGCTGCAAGTCAACCAGTTCTGTAATGCATAATGGGACGCAGAATTACCCCCTCATTTATATGCTCCACAGCCAGATTCCAAATCATTCTACACAGACCACCAGCTTGCAGTAGAAGCAGCTGCCACACATGATTGTTGTACTTTCCACAAAGCTGCCGCCAAATCAGTGGTGATGCTCACAGGAGGTATTCCACCTCCTGTTATCCCCATAAATCTTACTCCAAGAAGTAAGATTAATATGAACCAACTGCACAAAAATGCCAATGAAGCTATCCAGATTTTGTTTACTGTAGTATGGAATCCTAAAGCTAAGATTACCCAACACAATATTGCCACATTTGTTAAACTACCAGACGCCTGCATTAAAGCCCAAAAAGCTTTAGTCAAATATATCACTGACATTTTTGTAATTGGCAATTTCTCAGAAGTACTAATTATTAGAGATATCAGACCACATGCTGCCAATGCCCTGAAGCCCTTGCTATCCACCTTGACACGTACTCTACTCTGGGATGAGGAAGCTGCTGCCAAAGATGAGCCCCTGATCCCCCTCCCCTTCCACCATGGAGGGATAAGCGGTCTGAACTCCCCACCTAGTTGGTTGTTTTGTTTGGTGTTTTGATTCAATACGCTCATTTTTGGCTTTTGTTTGATTCAATTAGTCACGTATTTTAAGTTTTAGTTTGGTAATGTCCATCCCCTGGTTGGTTTAACTCAATTAAATAGGAATAAAAACTTTTTATAGTCCGACTACTAGACTTACCAAAAGTATTAAGCTTAAACACTAACTACAGTTAGGTGCTATAAATCTTTTTGAAATAATTTCCACAACTTATGAACTTCTCGTTGCAAGTTCTGGCCAACAGTTTAACAGATGTTATCAGCCAATATTTAGTCTGATATATGGTACATATGGAAACCAATGCCAACACTAATTGATAGTTGGACATTTGATTATTATTTGTCACCTTTATATCCCCTAATTCCCTGGGATACACTACCGTTGGTTTTGCATACTATATTTTACTAGTAGTGTTTTATTTTATTGTAGGCAACAGTTTAAGTAATTCTAAGACAAGGTCTTATGTTTCTCTACCTGAAAATTGCGGCTCAGTGCGCTCTTCGTGTTGTCAAATGAGAAGTATTCTCTACTTAAAGTTATGAACCCTTGAGTGTCATGTTTACATGACCTCTTTGAGGGTATCAACATCTAAGATAAGGCTGGGCGTCAGGAGGCCCAAAAGTCAAGCTGCAGGGCTTTTTGACCTAAAGCACACTTCGGACAAATGGTGGGTGCAGGCCAAATATGCCCAGGTTGGTTCAGGTAAAGTGCATAACGATTAGCCTTATGTTACTGCATCAGCGTTAAAACGTACAAGTTACCTTACAAACCCCGATGGTTTGGTTCGTCTGATAGGAAAATGGGGCTTTGAAACCTGTACAATTTTTGATATTTCCAACTCAGGTTGGCCTCGTCTTTAATCAATAACCTGAGCTGAGTTGATTATTAGCTATAGTACACTGCCCATTGAAACCGTGCACTTATTGGTGCACCTGTTCTTAGTACCACTTCCATCAATCGATTGATTCCCCTAAAATTGTTTAAATATGATTCCTCAATACTAACCTTCCTTTTGGGATGACTTTAATTTAATAACTCTCCGTTTGTTTACAGTTTTGTAATTTATAATTACTATTGTGAACCTGTGCGTGTACCTCCTCAAGGAGGTCTTTAACAAAGTTGGCTGTCAAACTATCATTAAAGTATTGAAAAGATCAGGTGCACCATTGGGCCCTATTGGGGGGTGGAAGGCGAGTCAGTAAGGGCGTACGGCTACCAACCTGAAGGTTGCAGGTTCAATTCCCGCCCTTTGCACATCGATCGGGGTGCCAGCCAAAGGAAGCTATTGGCGGTTAGTAGGTATAATAACACGAAAACCTTACCCATGACGTAACCAGAAAAATTTGAGTCCCAATCCGGAGGTGAAAAAACTTTCTTTGATGGAGTTGACCCTGTTCAGGTTTCATGTCATTTCTTTCTTTCTTTCAGTAATGTCTGTCCCCTGGTCAGCTTGCCTCGGTTAAATAATAACCATTGGGCCCTATTAGTTCCCTCCAAACTGAGGCACACAAACCCTCCAGCACTGATCTCAACTTAGATATAGGCTCCCTTGGGGGCCCCACCCAAGTGTTTTTGTTTATACGTTAACTACTCTACACCACGTTATACTCCCTTGCACAGGGTTACTTTGGCTTTAGCACTCTTTGCGGGGCATTTTTACCATAATCCTAATGATGAGTTTCCTGGCTTTGTGGCTGTGCACTGCGCACCACCTAGCTGGGAACTGGAGAGTTATAGACACTCTCTTGACATTAAGCCTGCGCAGTCCTGCTTACAACCCTAGTCCCTAGACCTCAACACAGAAGTGGCATCTCCAATTTTGGTTGCTTCATCTTGACCCATTAAGTGTCATTCTGTTCAGCATCCAATAAGATACTTTGTGCATGACTTTTGCTTCTGTGACCACTTTTTAGCTGACTCAAAATCTGTTATGCCCTGTAATGATTGATGTCTGTAGGAGTCTATCTCTTCGTCATCAAGTGAATATCAAGCTAGATTACTGGTCCTCTTTTTTACCATTAATGATCTCGGTGGGGATTCCCACTAAATGATGCCTTCCTACCCAAGACCTCCCTGAGCTAAGTCTTACCTCCTGCGCCTCTCCCCCGCAGATCTTCCCCTGACTTTCCTCCCTTCCTCTCCTCATACAGAGATGGCTTCAACATTATCTTGGGTATCAGTCTTCCACCTCACTTTTGTTTGACCTGAAGTTTGAATTGATGGTAAACCTGGTCAAGATAAACTGTCCGTTATACCCCTAATTTTAGGAAGAGGATAAAGCTTTATTTGAATAGCTGGTTGACATATTTGTGAAGGTTTGTAATGTCAAGAGGTCTCCCCTGTTGCTTCTCACATTGTCTTTGCTTAAAAGGCAGAATGATTCTTACGGCCCTGCGTTGATTATGGGAATTTAAATAGTTTAAAAGTTCCAGACCCATATGTTGGGATTGTTGCTCATATTCCCAGCCTACTAGATTACCTGGTATCTCTAGGAGAAAATTTTCTACGGTGAAGTGAATTGGAAATCAGTTGGCCCAAGTTTTGGAGGAACTACAATTGGTGTATTTTGGGATATTCACCTGGTTGTATCCATCGCGGATTGATCTGATAAATACCTTAGGTCTCATTGGGCAGAGTGGCCAACGAAATAGGGGCATCTGATAGTGATTAACTACTAGATGTACCAGTTGGGATTGGTCAGGTTTCATCACTGACTGATTGGGAATGCATAGTGAGTTGTGAGGCGAGTGATGCCACCTGCAACTAGCAAATTTATTGGTTGGTAAGGTGAACTGCCATAAAGGGTAATAAGTCCCAATACCTAAGCAGGTCGCTAGCCAATTATGGTTGGTTCTCTTGGATTGAGAGGAAAATGTTAGGGACACATTTTCAGACTCTTTCCGTTTGAGGTCTTGAGGATGTCCAACGATGGAATCCTAGCCAGGATGGGGAAGACCATCGCTGCTGAGACAAGGAAGGGTGATTCAATGGCAATGACTGCTGTTTCATCGAAGAGGTGTCAACTGAGGGTTAGACAGCTGAATCCCCTACTATATGATTCCCTAAGATTTACTATAATATAAAACTTAGAGAAACTTAGTTTGAAGATAACAAGTACTTTACAGTAATATTATCAATTTGGTGTATAGTTAGACTATCAGATTCTATTGTGTTGTTCTATCTCAAGGATATTATTTCAGAAGGCAATAATTGGAAGACTCTCAGAGAGAAAAGTAAAGATCTTAGCGGAAATCTAGAGAAAAAGGAACCACAATCAGGGATAGCTGCTAAATGTGTGTTGGGCTGAGAAAGATTGTCACCAGGGTATCTTAATGAAGATTGGGTGGACAAGAATTAGGGCATGAATCCCTATGAGTACAAATTATAGAGTATTTAATTGGAAGTACTTGCCGAAGCGTTGGGCTGAAATATAGTTCAATCTTACTATGGATAATAGTCTCCATACTATTATTGATTAATAAATTCTATACAATGCAACAAAGTGCACGAGGAAATTGAACCTGTGCAGTAAAAAGGGTACTGGGTTAATGGCCGATAATCAACTACTTAAGTAAATTTTTACACCATACCTTCTCCCACTGGTACAATCAATTGCTTGGAACATTGAAAAGTTGCGGATGTATACAACATTGACTTAGTGAATTCCTTTAATCAATTAAGAGTCAAACATGAGCAGGAGTGACTCAACAAATTTGGACAAACTGGGGAGATCTTTCAGTCTATAGCGATTCCTTTTTTAAAATAAAATTCAACAGCCAAATTATAGCGTCTTATTGATGATGTGCTAAGCGAATTTCACTTCTCATGCGCCATTTCATAAATTAATGTCATTTTTACTCATTTATTCACCCAGTATCAACATGCAAATAATCTGGAAGCAGTAATGGATGCATTCCAAAGGGATGGGTTATTTGTGTAAACACCCAAGTGCAATTTTTAATAAGAAGGTTACCTTCTCAGTTAACCTGGCTTTGAGGGTGGCTATGCAGCTCCCTCATGTAAGTTAGAGGCTATCCATTCCTGACCTATCCCAACTTACACAAACAGCCCTCAATCTTTATCAGGCGGTGATCTTCCTAAAGAAGTTTACCTCTGCCCTTGCTCATCTTTCAGCTACCCTCCATTACCTGATCGTCAAGAATAAACCTTTTAAGTGGACACCATTGTGTGACAGGCATTTGAGTTTATCAATTAATTAGCACTTATGGTGCCAGTACTCAGGTAAATTGACATTTTCAAGCCCTTTTTATGTGGAATGTGACTCAAATCCAGTTTCCATGGATGCAGTTCATCTCTAAGATCATTAAGGGGTTAAGCATCTGGATGCTTACTTTACACAAAAGTTTTTGTCAACTGGGCAATCCTAGGCGATTCATCATAAAGAGCTGGCAGTCATGCCTTGGTTACTGGCTCACTGGTACTTTCTCCTTCAGGGAACACATCATGAGATTATAGAGTGAACTAACCACCAGTCTCTGATTTATTATAGAAAACACCAAAAGCTTGCCCACTTCCAAGCTTGTATATATCATGATCTATGCAATATAACCTCAAGTATGAGTTTTCAAAGGGTCATTGAATGTCCTGCTAGCATGCTGACCAGGAACCTTGTCATGAACCCTAGTATAGACATCCTCTCCTTGATATCAACACAGATGTCCCCTTCTGTCATTGCAGCTAATTTGGAGAGGACTATCCACTTTGAGGGGGTTTGACAGTGCCTGGTTGATGGTACATAATTCCAGAGGCTCAGCTGCTCTAGTGACTTTTAAAAGGGGTTCCATTAAGGTTATTTTAGGGATAAACTTATAATCTACAACATACCAATGGTCTATACAACAAGCCAGAAGGCTGCAGTAGGGGCAACCATAGGTCTCACTGGGGCAACCCCAAGGGTGGGAGAGGTAAGGAGGGCGACAACCCTTCCAAAGATAGCAGCTGTTTAGTTAATGTTTATTTTATTTATTTAATTGAGGCAAGCCAACCAGGGGATAGACAATACTGAATCAGAAACTTAAAAAAAAACCCCAACCAAACACATAAACTGACTGCCCTAAATGAGCAGCGGGAAACACAGTAACAAAAAAACACCTACCAGGTGGCACAGCGGCGAGCCACTTATCCCACTATGGCATAGGGGTAGGGGGGATTAGTCAGATTAAAATCATTATCCTCAGGATTAGCATTGAAAAAGCGGATCAATGTTGACAGTAAGGGTATTGGGCATCCGCAAGGATGAGGGTCAAGGTGAGGTAGATAGCAGTTGAGTTTGAGTATTTGGGCCTGGAAAAGGACTCTAAGAGTTCAGCAACATGGTGTTCAGCTTGGCAGCGGGCTTTGGGAATTTGGGCTGATTTTGTAGTGTTTTCTCTGGTGACATGTGTGGATGGGGAAAATTCTGCCAGAGTAATGACACGTTTGACAGTGGTGGTGGCAGTTTCATAGAGGCGTTAGATTTCCTCTTGTTGAATCTTGGTGATTCAGTATGTACCTGATAAAGGGTTTTTTACACAGGGTTTTCCCCATTGAACAATTAGAACAGTCGATATGACAATTGCCAGTTCCTTGAAACTCTTGTAACCACTTAATTTTATAATAAACACAGGGGCAACTCCCAATCACTTCTTTATTAAGATATATCTTTTAGTGGATCCTTCCCTAGTCCGCTCTCTTCCTTTTTATTCTTTCTTAACCTTTTCCAAGACTACTTCTCCAGTCCCCTCATTTCACTGATATCCTGGCGGCCTCCATCAGTACCAACTCTTCCGCTTAGTTTATTCATGTCGCCATCTTTTTCATTGGTTTCAGCTTATTATTTTTTTATTATTTTTCGCCTTAATTTGAGGTGATCCAAAACCCTTCTGTTTAATGTTGACATCGCCTTATCACCCTATTCGACCAATTTCCCAATGATCTCAATATCGCTTTAATTTAAAGCGCTTACATTACCATTACAAGTTTGATTCCAAAAGATTACATTCATTTCGCCATATTGACTTAGGGCTTATCATCCAGTCATATTGGAATCGCGACACCTCTTTTGTAGTAGGAGGAAATCAGAGGGTAACAAGGGAGTGTAGACTTTTTTAAATTCATTGACAGATTTTGCCATTCTTTGTGAAGATGGCAATTTTTGGGCGAGGTCACCATGGTCTCAGCAATCTGATGGTCACTTTGGTATGGGATAGCATTAGGTCTAGGGACATATCGTTTAGGCGGGATTGGGGCAATAAAGTCTGAATTCATAAAAGCTCTAGATCAATTGGTTTAGTTGAAGGTGGGCCAATTTCACCAGATTTAGTCACTTCATCCAATAAATTAGGGATAATGGTTGACTTGGATTGATTTGGTAATAGTTGCTGTGTTTGGTTAAGTTTTGGGGCGAGCAATTTTTTGGGTTGAATGTGGGTCCACACCTGCTCCCAATTGGTTGTCATGGATGGAAATTGGCTGGCTTGGATTTGGGTTGCTAGATTTTTCTGCAGGTTCATCAAGTGCACAACCTGGGGGTAAGGCAGCCAAAGTCCTCACTTGAACGCTGTTGGTGTGGCCTCCTGGGGGGTTGACCGTATTTGCAGGGTTTAAATTCTATTGACATGCCTTTTTGGTATGGTCCAATTCATGGCAGAGGGGGAAAACTGTGCATCTGTTGTCATTGCAAGCCCAAAAAAATGGTCAGGTGTGGATGGGATATAGGCATGTGGTGGGATGTGTTGGGCCATGTTCAGCTGGTGGGGGTAATGGTGGGCATTGCTCAAGGTGCCATGAGGCGCTCAGCACCACTTGGGACAATGAATTGGAGGATATGGTCTTTGCCATAAGTGGCCAACACTGACATCAAACCTCATAAAGTGTTTAAGGGGGAAGGTGTGAGGGGAGGTTTGCAAAGGTCACCACAAGTGTGGCATCATCTGAGAGATGTGTTTATGTGGTGGTAATGGGGGTATTTCTGTATATTTATGGCGTAGCTGCTGCAACTGATGCGTCCTCTTCAGTGGGGAATCCAATATCAAAATACCCTTGTAAGAGCGGAAGTCAATAAACCCTGCTGGTGCAAAGGTGGCTGTTGCCATCTCAGTTATCACTTTGTCAGCATATGGGAAGAGACATAAATACTTGATGCATAGGCAAAAGTGAATATTTGATTGGGGTAGGGCTAGGGGTGGGGTGGGTTAGTGGACTTATGTGGGGCCAGTACTAGGTCCCTTGGAGGGACATGCAGCTAGATGTATTTGGCTGACTGGATGAGCCAGTACACACACGTTTGCCTGCTGGGTGGTAAGCGCTAATGGGTGGAGCACTACTGCCCCATACTAGGGCAGCAGTTGGTGGATATGAGGAAATAAATTTGGAAATTGGTGCAGTGAGGTGGTGGTGGAAAATTGACTTGTTTTCAAAAATCACTCGAAATTGATGTCAAAAAAAGCAATAAATATGTTTAGTTAATCTTTAATTTGCTGAATCAGTTTATTAGATATTTCAATGCATACTGAAACCAAAATGGCACGGATCAAGCCCAAAATGGGATGCGTCAAGTTGGAAAAAGGTGGATAATGGTTTACATGATATGCGTTACATATTAGCAGTGATAATCGCAGAGGTAGTCATCCACTATCTCTTGGAGGGCATAGCAGCAACAGATCCAAGGATAGATATGTCAGCATGGCAATTTTGAAATATTTTGTGCATGGTGTAATGTATTGCCAGAGAATTTGGTGAAAATCAGCAAGGTGGCGTTAAATCTGATCCTTCAATATAGGTTCATCTGAAGTTTGCTGTCTTATTAAGTAAAAATAAAGGGAGGAATATAAATAATAGATAAGCAACTTATCCTAAGGAGGATGGCTGTCTATATAGTAGAGGGGGGAGAATGGAGCGCGGGATTTTTGATTACCTAGCATCTTGCTAGATGCCCTAAACATCATCCAAGCTTTTTGCAATAAAGTTGGGTTGAAGGTATGAAAGGTCTCAGATAGCGTCATAAAAGCTTTGGCTGTCTGTCTGCCTGATTGAGGAGAAAACAAGTGATACTGCCAAACTGGAAAAAAATTTCTGGATGTGAGATTCGCCAACACCAATCAACTGAGTCCTGACTACTCGATATTTAAAAATTATGTGCTTCCATCATAAATTTCATGATCCGCAGGTTTGATCCACAATATGAACCATTAATTAAGGCTGATCTGACTTATTAGGTAGATTTGGGCGCATATATTGATTTAGGTGAAGTGGGGTTATTCCTTTGAAATTTTTGGTGACCAGGTTACACTTGGGGTGAGCCTGAGGGTCCTGCTGGAGGGCCCTGAACTGAACCACCTCTATGCAAACTCATTTAATCATTTTTAACTGATATGAAGAAGAAATAGGGGGCATAGGGAGAGTTATTTTGGAGCCAGGTCATTAACTACTGTCCATCTACCGCATGAGCTATGTCACTGATCCTAAAATGTGCCTTACTGGGGGCTTTAACCCATCTTACTCCTGTGAGGGAATTTCTCTCTATGCAGATATAGATGATAGTCATCTGAACTTACATAATCCTTTCCTTTTGAACATGGTACATGCCACATAAAGGGATTTGTGCGAGGGCATAATTTTTATACCTTGCAGGGAGCTTAATTTTCAGAAGAGCCACCACCTTTTTAATGAGGGGTGAGCATTGTATTGAATGTGAGGAATGCTTTCACAAGTTCTTTACAGTTAGCACAATTTCTTGCAAGCACACAGCTTTTTTCAAAAGAAGAGTAACACTTCTAAGCCATCAGAGACTGGTTATAGCGACATGATTTACTCAAAGCCAAGATTTCCTATACCTCTGCCTCCTGAAAGCCATTTACCATGAAAGATACAGGCAACATGGGCATAGAACCCTTGAAGTAGAAAACAGAAATACATGTTATCTTGTGCTTTTTTCCATGGATGAGGGAGCTTAAACGGAAGGCAATATTTCTAAGTGTTTCAGCACCTCTAAGGACCCAGTGTATTTGCATGCTAGTTTATGGGAGGGAACCTTCATGTCTAGGTGGCGCATGTCCAACATGACCAGTGATCCTTCTAAATCTTATGGATTGGGTGGTGTACCAGTCTCCGATTTTCTTGTAATCATCCACTACCATGGACAGGTGCCTACTTTCAAGAACATGGGTTTCAGGTATGTGATTCAAGAGTTCCTCTGCAGCAGATACAGTAAAAGTGAGACGAGTGCCAATATGGAATGTGGGATTGTAACCCAAATTGACCTCGATTGGGGAAAGGATGACTGAGGCATGGGGGCATTATTATATGCAAACTGCGCCAGGGGAAGTCTGACGCCTAGGTGTCATGACTTGCAGGGGCATAACAGCAGAGATATTGCTCGAGGTTTTGGTTCACTCTCTCAGTTTGGCCATCTAACTGGGGATTATATGCGGTAGACCTACAGGGTTGATCTGGAGGAGGTCAAGGAGGGCACTCCAGAAGTTAGTAGTGAATTGGGGGCCACAGTTTGTGACAGTTGAGGTTTATCCTCAGCATCACATTGCCCGGATCTTTGGTAAGACAGGGCAGGCTGTGTCTGGATGTATGGAGGAGGAGGGGGAGTTGGTCCTGGCAGGGACGCCTAAGGGGCAGGAGCTTGAAGGAGGCCAAGGAGCCAGATGGGCGTCCAAGTCGAGGAAAAACGAGAATCAGGTAAAATGGGGAGTTTCGAGATTCGATTTGGATTCGAATCAAGAATGGAAAGGAACAGGTGCTTGGAAGTTTCGCGGTTCGTTTGAAATTCGAAATGGAACTAGTGCGGAACTGTTGAGAATTGGAACTGGCACAGAACCATTGAGTGAGGATTCCGCGATCCTGCTGTAAGGTTTACACCAAGCATCAGTCAGATTAGCACCATAAGCTTGTGTTATATTTTATATTAGCTTGTAGCATGTGTATATAGGGAAGGAACTGGGAGCTGGAGGCTTCTCAGTTCTGTTTTCTATCAACCTGGCCAATATTAAATAAAAGAACTTTAAAATTCAACTATTTATAGTTTGAGTTTATTTAAAATATAGCCTAACTGCAGCCATGTTTGGCTTGAATCAACAAGAATTGGACTTTGAGAGTGAGCTTGGGAGAGCTATTGCCTCCCTTTATACCTTGTCTTGGAGTCAAGGCATGTTGCTGGGGTTAAGTATATTTGCAACTGTCTTCCAGGGGGTGCTTGTCCAATCTTGTAGCGCGCGCACAAGGAGAGTAGTATCAGGAGCCCTGTCAGCCCTATGGTCTGTAACATGGATCCTGTTGCCCAACTCATTCGTGGCTCATTGGAAGGAGCCAGTGCGTTACACGGTCGCTCACTATCTCCCTAAGGGAGTCCAAACATGGAGAACACATTAGTCACAAACAAGACCGCCATCTCTTCAGAATTGATTGTTGTGTTTTAGGGGATTAAGAGTGCAAACTTGGTGAAGCGATTAACCACCACCATAATTGCATCAGACCTTCAAAGGGTAGCAACTTTACATTGAACTTAGAGATATAGAGCTTCAGGGCCCTCTGTTTGTTGTAATGCGTTCAAGAGGATCTTTTTCCCAGATCTATCAGATTTGGAACTTACACAGACTACACAATGGGAAATCCAATAAGAAATCCCCTTGGAAGATCCTTGCCTGTTATAGGTCCTTTTAACCGGTTCCCCACACTTTTAAACCCAGGATGTCCCACAGTTTGGGGCTTATGATTCTCTTGAATCATCTGTTCATTAAAGGTTAGATGAACCCAAACTCAATCTTTAAAGAAGATTACCCTATTGTTAAGATTCCAAGATGACTGGATGATAATTTTGGGACAACTAGTGCGGAATCCGCCGAAAAGGATATCAGTTATGATTATTTGAGTGCCTCGAGATGAGGCGATGTTAGGATATAATGGGTTTTTATTGGATATAACGGGTTTTTTGGATCGCCTCTATATAAGGTGATAAGGCAATGTCGACATTTGAAAAATATGAAGTAAATCGCCTACAATTAGGGCGACAGAGGATTAGAGAATAACAAGCCAAATTCGAGGAGAATCAGCAGAATAGAATAGCTAAGCCATGATAGCAGCATTGCCTGAAGCCGCTGTATATAAGCGAGATGGGCAATTGAGAGAGGTAAGTTGTTAATAGTAGAGAAGAAACGGGACAGCGGGAGGTCACTGTATTCACTAAAAATAAATAAAGAATTGGTTGGGGCAATTGCTCCTATTTTTAAGTATATTTTCAAGTGTGTCCAAAGGACCACAATCCCCACATTGTCTGTTTTTTGCTCAGTAGGTTCAACCTATATGAACAACCTGACAGATTCTAACAATACCATCCAAATTTATAACAGTGGTGCTCACTACAGGGGGCCCATTGATCAACCACCTAATACTCTAGAACTCCAGTCTCCAGCCATGCCTTACACACGCTGTGTTGCTGGGGAATCTTCACGGAACACCGCACCAGCTGGATATGATGAACTCAAACCTACCTTAGATGCGGTGCTTAAAAACCAAGATGAACTTCTTCAAGAACGAGATTCTGTCATGCACCAACTTGATAGTACGTTTAGTCAAATGCAAATCTTGGGACAATAAAACAAAGAACTCACTGAATGATTAAATGATACCACCAAATGGCTGCATTGCGCAGAACAAAGATTGACCAAAACCTCTCGTTCTTCTTTTTGGGAAAAGAATGACCATCAAGAGGGGGCATCATATGAGGAAGATTATGACGCTGGTCAGAGCTACTTCACCCAGGATGGTAGTACCAGATATGAATATGAATCAGAATGACACTTCCTTTAAGTAATGGCGGTACCACTCATGGCAGAAGGGCACACTACCCCTGAAGTGGCAGATATCCCAACTTCCACTAATCCAGATCCTCACTGAGAAATCGCTCTTGGATCTCAAACCATTCCTCAGTATGGCCCAAAACCCCAAGAACAGGATGAGGAGGTTAATATCGAAAAATTACCACCATCTGACCACAATGGGAAATTTCATGGTTTCTTCAAACGGTTTGAGTTTACAGCAGAAGGCGCATCTGATAGATGAAAGGTTAAGTTGTTAAACTCTGCCTTGGATGTCAGAAGCACCAATCAGGTCACCTGTTACCTCCCAAGTAGCTCTGTCACCTATAAGGATGTAAAGGATACCATACTCCACTTGTTTGGGGGTACTTCAAAAATGTCACAGCGAAAAGCAGAATTCTTACCAATTTGATTCTGTCAAAATGAGACTCTCCTGGAGTTCGCTGATTGATTCACAACAGAAGCCCATGTACTTATTGGAGCAGGGTACTTAGCGGAAGCTGACGTGTGCATTGCCATGACCTCCGCGGTGAAGCCATATTTTAACTTCATTATGTCATTTTGCCACTTCTGGATGATGATGTACCTCTTCTCAATATTGTATAGTTTTTGTGTCGTTTATCCCCTAACTTTCCACCACCAAATATGGAATGGAAAACTACCGCCACTACTGCACCCTCTTATTCAGGAGAATACTCTCATCTGACTTCAGCTCCAGTTAGTAATACTTGGTCTTTCTATAACTCTGCGCCTCATCCTTGGCCAAATTATACTCAACAGTTTAATCAGCGACAATGGGCTGGCCATGAAAACTGCCAGCAACCCAGTTATTGACCAGGACCTAGCTATAACAACCGTCAACAATCAGCTTACCAACTTGGGGCTGGTTACGCTGAATGACCCCAAACTTTCTGAGGTGGACCCTCTTATGATAATCAAGGATGTGGCTCTTATGGGGTTAACTTCTATGAATACGGTCGCTATGGTCATTTGGCAAAATTCTGCCATAATTGCTGTGTGAACTATGTACACCAAGATCAATACTATCAGGGAAAAGATGGAGCGGAGTAGAGATGGTACCCTCTACCTCCACAATACCAACTCAAAACGTCCCCAAATCAATAGTAGTATACCCTGCAGAAGTCATTCAGTACGATGATGGGCTTCTATATCAACAGCCAGTTGGAAGAGTAAACATAGTAACCCAAGCTCAAGGCAAAGTGGCGGTGGAAGAAGTGTCCCTTGAACAAACGAAGCTGTATGCTTAAAATGCTTAACCAAGCTTTCTCAGAAAAACTTGATTCTGCAACGAATGCGCCAACTCTGAAAGGAGTAAACGTCGCCCTTCTGGTAGATACCTTTGTCAAAGAATACCCCCAAGTCGGTGGGGGGATAATGAGTTTTATTGAAAAAAGAGAGCCCATAAATGTTCATTTATCAAAAAGTCAAAATTCTTCTTATTCTGAGTGTACATACTGTGATATTTTTGTAGTGAAAAATAGAGTTTTCACTAAAATAGATACTGGTGCTCCAGTCAACATAGTTTACACTAAATTGATGGCAAAATTGATGTTGAAACCTGATGTGGACTATCAAATAGTGTACGGAAATGCTGGAGCAGTAAGCACCATCTCTGAGGGGGCTTACAGTGCGCTACCTCTGTGCTTTAGTCCATTGTCGTAGCCCCAGCAATTGTGCTGCCAAATGAAAACTACAACCTGTTAATCGGGACCACTTTCCTACGCCATTTTGGGGCTGTCATTAATATGACAGAGGAGACCCTCGCCATTCTGGGTCAACGGATCCCAATTTACTTTACCACTAGTAAGTACCAAAGGATCTGGTGCATATGAGCCATATCAACCTTGCCTATAGTGACGGGGTGATGCCAGTTCACTATCACAGACTAAGAATAAGACTTGGCCCCTTCCCCACAAGATATATGAATATCAAGGCATATCTCTTCGAGTGGCAGGGCCCATATTTATACCTTCTTGCCCTCAAGTCCTTGCAAACTCTGAGTTAGAGGTTAAAGTGCTGAGTGGATTATATAGGGAAGTCATTGGGCTCTATCATCAAACACGGTTTGAGCCGCATGTGGCTCCAGGGATTACACTTCTGGGACATGGGGAGGTTAAGGTTTTGTTTGCAAACCTCCAGAGTGAACCAATGCAATTCTGCCGACACCAAATGGTAACATATTTACATCTAATTCCAATAAATAAGGTCTGTCAGGTTCATGATTTCAGGTCATTAGATGAATTTGGTCTACCAGCCAAGACACCTACTGACGTACTAACAGTGAAACTGCGGAGTAATTTAATAGGACTATTGGAAGAACAAAAAGACCAAGCAATAGCTTTATTTCAGAAATATAAGGGGGTTTTCTATTGACAATCATGACTTAGGGTGTTCTTAGGGGGTGGTCCATTGAGTAGACACAGAAGATCATCCTCCTATAAGGTTTTGGCTGATCCACTGAACACAGGCAGCGGAAGATGTTGTTACTGATGAAATTGACAAGTTGCTAGCGCAAGGGATACTCAAACTGTCCAAAAGCCCATGGGCTTTTCTTGTTCTAAATGTAAATAAGAAGGATGGAACCAACCATGTAGTAATAGACCATCAGAGGCTCAACAGTATTACAAAAAAGGATTCATACCCTTTGCCAAGAATAGACAATACTTTGGACTGATTAGGGGGAGCCCATTATTTTTCTGCGATGGACTTGATATCAGGTTACTGGCAAATTTAATTACCCCTGGCAGAACAGGAAAAATGCGCTGCAATCACCTCCAAAGGCCTTTTTCAACCGACGTGGATTCCTCAAGGACTGTGCAATGCCCCAGATACGTTTCAGCGAGCCATGGATACTATTCTTGATAACCTGAAGCTGTCATGTGTCCTTGTATACCTTACAATATTAATGTTTTCTCTTGAACCTTTTTGGAGCATCCCGACCACCTAGAAGCAGTATTCCGCCAGCGGGCTGAGGCGAACATTAATATTACACCTCAAAAATGCAACTTCTTTAAAGATCAACTGGAATACCAGGGTTCATGGTAGACTCTAAAGGGCTGAAACCACAGCTGGCTAAGGGGAGGCCATCAGCAAAATGACTACTTCCAATAGTAAACGCGACATACAGGTATTTTTGTGAATGGTTGGTTATTACTGGCGCTTTATCCCTAATTTTAGCTGTATTATGGGGCCGCTATTTGAGTTGTTAAAAAAGAACGCTGTATTTTAATGGATGGAACGTCATTAATCTGCTTTTGATACACTCTGTACTGCGTTGATCAGCGCACTGCTGTTACTATATCTGAACTTTGATCAGGAGTTTATCATTCAGACAGATGCATCCCTCTCCGCTGTTGGGGCTGTACTTTCTCAGAAAGATGATGAGGAGAGGAACATCCGGTAGCATACTGTAGTCAAAGTCTGAACTGCCACAAGCGTAATTATACTGTGACCAAGAGGGAGTTCTTAGCAGTGATCTACGCATATAAGCAATTAAGAGTCTATATGCATGGAGTAAAGTTTAAAGTCATAACAGATCACACGTCATTACGCTGGTTGCAGAACCTCAAAGAACCTGAAGGCCATTTAGCTCAATGGGCTCTTAAGTTGCATGCTTATGATTTTAAAATATTATCAGCCAGGAGTAAAGCATCAGAACTCTGACTTTTTATATCAATTACTGACCATTGCTGAGACAGCGGACCTCAGCGACATGAGTACAATAAGATGCTCAGCGGAAAATATGACAACGAACCGCCCCAAGTGATCAAAGTGTTAAATGAGATGCAAACAAATACCTTTTAGCAGAATGTAGAACTGTATAAGCAGATTGACGATTCTACAGTGAATTTTCTGCGCCCCTCAGCACAACTGGGAATCATTATGAGTGCGCACAAGGCAGTTGAGCATGGTGGAGTGCGTAAGACTATAGAGTTGTTGCTTTAGTACTATTGGGAAAGTATGAGCTTTGATGTGCTCGAAACTATCTCCTGTTGACATCAGTGCCAAGTGGAGAAGCCATTTTGCTCTGTGACGTCATGTTATAAGTGAAACCACAATTTGCTTGGCACACAGTTTCTTTCAATGTCGTTGGTCCCTTGCAAACAGGAGCCAACCGTTGTAAGTACATTCTTGTGGCTATTGAGCACTTGACCTGGTGGGTTGAAGCAAGGGTGATACAAGATTTGGGGGCAGTTTTTGTGGCCAGGTTCATGATAGAATGCATTATTTAGCAACACGGCTGCCCTCAGTTTATTCTCACTGACAACAGAACCAACTTCGCCTTGCACATCCTACCCAAACTGAACGAGCTTATGGGAATCTGTGGGGTTCTGACTACCCCATACCACCCTAATTTAATGGAATGGTCAAACGAGTGAATGGAACTCTGGTGAACATACTACAAAAATTAGTAACGGATTGACCTTCCAATTGGAGCTCTCTCCTTTCCACTGCCGTGTTTGCCTATAACATTAGTTACCATTCCGCCACGGGGAAGAGTCCCTTCCAAATACTATATGGCTGATACCTGGCTCTTCTGGCGTTACTTTATTTGTGTGTAGAAGACACCGGTGGACTGGAACCCCACTGCTATCTGACTAACCTCATGGACACTCTGATCAAACTACAAACTGAAGCATTTTCCTTCGCTTAGCCAAGAAGATCAGGAATCAAGCCATTGATTAGATACATCATAGCGTGCTGGTGCCATTCAAGGAAGGTGATATGGTTATCTTCCATGACCAACATGGATTCAGGTAGAAACACAAGCTGGCCAGTATTTGGATTTGTCTGTTCAAAGTTATTGAGAAAACTGGATATGACACATATACCATCAAGGATCCTGCAAGTGGTCAGATCATTAACTGAGTACACGCAAAGTTCCTCCAACTTTACAAATAATAGGATCTTATCATCCAGTCAAGGAGGGGTAATGTCAATTCCGATATGACTGGATGATAATTGTGGGACAGCTAGGGCGGAATCCTCTGAAAAGGATATCAGTTACAATTATTCAGGTGCTTCAAGATGAGGCAATATTGGGATACAACCGGTTTTTATTGGATATAATGGGTTTATTGGATCGCCTCTATATAAGTTGATAAGGCAATAAGGAAATGTCGACATTCAACAAATATGAAGTAAATCACCTACAATTAGGGTGACAGAAGATTAGAAAATAACAAGCCAAATTCGAGGAGAATCAGCAGAATATAATAGCTAAGCCATGAGAGCAGCATTGCCTGAAGCCGCTGTATATAAGCGAGATGGTCAAAAAAGAGAGTAGGTTGTTTATAGTAGAGAAGAAATGGGACAGCAAAATTGGTCGCTTTATTTACTAAAAATAAACAAATAAAGAATTGGTTGTGGCAATTGTTACTATTTTTAAGTATATTTTTGAGTGTGTCCAAAGTATCAATGATCCCCACATTGTCTGTTTGTTGCTCAATGGGTTTAACCGGTATGAACAACCTGATGGATTCTAACAATACTGTCTGAATTTACAACACCTATTCTTGAGGGCATAATGTGCACTCCTATGAACCTTAAATTTGAAGTCATCATATAAATTATTTCTTTTGAGGAAGGTCAACTGAACAGCGAGTATTTTATCAAGAACAGGAACATCTGGTGACGTACTGGCAGAGGAGACAGAAAGGGTAGCCAGAGTCAAAATTTGGTAGCCATGGACAACGCTAGAGAGGGCATGGAGCTCATCTAAGCTGTGGTTCATGGCAGGTTTCTACTCAGTATGTCTGGCAATACATTCAAGGACCCCTGCACAATTTAATACTTAAAATTGAAATTGCATAGATTGCAGTATGTGCAAGCCTGACAATGTGCAAGCTTCTGCGGCTTCTATGAGACATCAGGAACTGGTGGCTTGTGCGCACAGTAATCTCATGCTGAGCTCTTGGAGGAGGTAGCGCTATTGTGTTAGTGACCAAGACACAGTTAAAGATCTTTAACATATATTTCCCAGGATTTATAAGGGCAGTGAACTTCTGAGAACAATATGCAACAGGATGCTCAATCCCATCATGCTCTTGGAGGAGCACTGCGCCTAAGGCAACTGAAGATGCACAAAAAGCCACAATGAAGGGTTAGAATAGTCACCATGCCTGAGGACTGGAGCTGTAAAAAAACCTCCTTTATAGAGTCAAACTCCTGTTGGTATTCAGGTGTCCATTTAAAGGGTGTTATTTCCAGTTAGTGAGTTCAGGGAAGCTGCTAGTTGATTGAGAGCGAAGGAGCCCTTTTTAAGAAAGATTACTATCTTCAAAAAGCTCTGAAGTTGCTTTTTAGTTGTTGGGGCTGGCCAAGGCTGATTGACTTTTAACCTGCTTTATGGTGCTTAATACCCATCCTTCAAAACTAGGTTCCCTAAAAAGATCACCTCCTCACAAAAGATTTCACATTTGGAGGGCTTTATAAAAAGCCCAGCCTTGTGATAACATCTATGACCGCTTCCAGATCTTTGATATGTTACTCATGATTGGATTAATGAATTAAATTGTCGTCAATATAAGCAACCGCGCAGGAGAAGAGCAGATTACTCAGAACACTATATGAGGCGCTGTAAGGCTGTGGGCGCGTTTTGCAACCCAAATGACATTAATCTGCACTGAAAGATTCCACTTTTTAGGTGCATATGAAAGTGAGTCACTCCTGTCCCTCTTTGAGTCTTACTTGATTGTAGGTATCTACCAGATCAAGCTTAGCAAAAACTCGTGAGTTTGAGATTGACTGAGCTATTGATTTTTTCAATTGGAGGATTAGTGGTACAGAACTGACATATTATTGACGTGCCCATAATCAACGCATAGCCGCAGGGTTCCATCTGCCTTCTGTGCAAAGACAACAGGAGAAGAAAATGGAGAGGACTTCTTTATAATCTAACTTTTTCTCAGAATATCAACCACCTGTCAATTTAAAGCTTTATCTCTTCCTCAGTGTGAGGGTATAATGGGCAATCTATTGTATTGAGATTTACTGTCAGTTGAAAAGCTAGCTCATATTCTGAATGAGGTGGTAGCCTAGTAGCTAGGCTCATGTCAAATACTTCTTTTTATAGGTTAAGGAAGGATGGAAAGTCCCAAAGAAGTTCTGCAGAGAGAAAAGCAGAAGGTAGGATAGAGCTCAAGGAGGTCTTGAGAGGAATGTAATCATTTAATGGGAATTATCCACTGAGCCAATCATCAGTGAAGGAGAGGAGGTCACTATCTATTTTGATTTCAACTTGTTGCCAATGCCATCAACCTACACCTAGGATTACTGGGTATAATTATTCTGGGACAGCTGAAAAATGATCGCTAAAGCAGAAACCATGCATAAATAATTGCACTGGTCGATGCACAGCATGACACTTCATAGGTTGAAAGGATGCGTCTAAAATTGGAGGGGCCACATCAGTATCTAGATCTAATGCTTGTGAGATTATGAGGTCCATAAAATTGCCAACTGCCCCTGTATACAAGAGCGCCTGCACAGTAACCTTTCTTGTCCCAGAACAGAAGTTGATAGGAAAGGTGAAATAAGCTTAAAGTGAAAAGCTGTAGAAGAAGGATATAATGTGAGAAGTGGCCTCTTGATAACTGACAAGACCTGATGTGATGACCAGGTAGGATATGAAGATGAACGATCACATTTTCAAAGAAGGAAATCTGATTACAAGTAATATTTTGGTGTGTATTCTTAACAATCTGATAGGTGAACGCTTACCCAGCCCAAAAGAAGGGTGGAGAGCACCAAGGATGTTAGCCTGTTTATTATGCCAGGGTAGCAAATAATTTGTAGAGGACTGTCCATCTTGAAGGGATTAGACAGGGATCAGTTGATGGTACAGAATTCCAGAGTCTCAGCTGCTATAGTGACTTTTATGAGTGGTTCCCTAAGGATTAATTGAGGGACAAACTGTTTAAACAACATACCTAAGGCCCCAACAACAAGCCATAAGGCTTCAGTAGGGGCAACCATGGGTCTTAGTGGGGCAACCCCCAAGGGTGAGAGAGGCAGGAAGGATGACAACCCCTCAAAAGAATTTGGTTTTTAGTAGTATGTTTGAATATGGTGGATCATTTTATTAAACATCTTAATATGGATTGCCTTCAAAACGGTGCGTATCACACCTAAAACGGGGCAGATTGAGTTTGAATAAGGCGGATAATGGCCTTTGCAACATGTGCAATGGATTGGCAATCATATTTGCAGAGGTAGTCATCCACTATCTTATGAAAATAAAGGGGATTAATTCATGGGTCAAGATGTCAGCACTGAAATTATCAAAAACATTTTGTGCGAGGCAGAATGCATCACTGGTGAATTTTGGCAAAAAATTAGTGAGGTATCATTGAGGAAGATTCTGCAACAAAGGGTTTAACAGAAGAATGTTGTTTTTTTAGTACTAGATGGTCCCAACCTGAGGGGGATTCATCGATGTTTATTGAATTATGCCTGGGCTCCTAAGAGCCTGAGGCGAGGGAAGGGGAGGGAGGAGGCATCGAGAAAGGGAGGGGGTTTGCGCGCCAGAGCCGTGCTGCAGTGACAACTGAGCGGGGGAGGGTTGGTGACATAGTGCAGACCTTCAGGGCCATCTCAAAGTGTACCCGAAAGTGGCAGATCATGTGTGGAAGGGTCCACACCTGCTGGTCAAAGGCAGCACGAAGGAAAGAATTATGGATGGTCCAGATGGCTGTGGCATAGGCGAGGACACGGAGGGGTCGGTGGCAACCAGGCAATGTCTGCTCAAACATGAGTTCTTGCACAGGGTGTCCAGATCAGGGCTGAGCATGGAGGAGCGCGCGGGCCTTTGGCCAAAATGCGGCAACACCTGGACAGGTGAAAAAACGATGGAGGTGGGAGTCAATAGGCTCCACACAGCGGGGGCAGCTTCGGTGCTGGAAGGTAGGCCCAGTCCGGTCCCCTGTCCTGTATGAACAGTGGAGCACCCTCCATAAGGTGTTGGACACCTTTGCTGACAGGATGGGGTGATAGACATCCTTCCACAATTCCTTAAGGTCAAATCTCACGGAGGGAGGGAGGAGCTCAAGGAGTCTTGGGCAGATGGGAGGACGATCTTGGGGGTTGAGGCGAGTTGTGACAACTTGTCCATTGTGCATAATTGCATGGCGATGGGGGCTGAGGCCAGGGCCTTCCCTTCTGTATGGGAAGGCATGGTGGATCCGCGCGCCTACTCGTTTAAGGGCAAGGAGAGCCTGGTTCCAGTAGGGGGATGAGGATGGTTTTAGGCGATGGCCTGGGTGGTTTGTGAACCACTCCCCTAATGAGGTCAGAGATGCTCTAGGAAGACCCAGAGCTGCTGACACTGACTGGCGGAGGGCGGGCGCCCATTGGGGCATGGGGGTCGCGTCCCAGCAGACAATCGGCCATAGGAACTTCAGGAAGATTGTGGTGGCGTGGGATCGCGTGTCCAGAAGCCCTAGGCCCCCTTCATTGCAGGGTCGGGCAATGGTTGAGAGGGCCATTGGTGGATGGTTTGAGCCCCAGATCCAACAGCGCAGGAGTACATTGAGCCGCGTATAAAAGGCATCTGTGAATGGGCAGACGTGCGCTAGGAACCAGACTTTGGAGAGGATAAACACATTGGCCATCAGAGCTCAACCCTGGGGGGTGATGTGCCGCCGGTTCCAGCTGGCAATCCTGGAGTTAACTGCTGCGAGGAGCAAGTCCTCATTGTCTTTTAGCGCAACTCATTGTTGGTTGGTGAGAACGCCCAGGTGACGGAAGGTACCGCGCTCAGGTTCAATACCAAATGGTGGGGGGAAGGTGGGGGAGCCGACCTGTACAACTGTTGTCTTAGGAGGTGTTGACCATGGCTTTGGACGCCTTGGTGTACCTCTCAATGGTCACAGCAGCGAGGGCAACATCCCCAGGGCAGCCAAATGCAATGGCAGTGTCATCTGCAGATGCCATGGTGCGTGTGGGGGCTTTACCTGGGACCAGAATCCCTGTTAGCTTGTCCTGTAAGGAGGCCAAGAGGGGGTCAAGGGTGATGTTAAAAAGGATAGGGCTCAGGGGTCCCCTTGCCGGAGACCTTGTCCAACTGGTACTGCCACTGTAAAACCCATTGGCGCCAGGACTCTGGTGTGGAGCTGGTCATAGAACGCTGATATCCAGCACCTAGCTGCGGGTGGGAGATGGAAGCGGGCCAGGGAAGCATCAATATACTTCCAGGCTACCCGATCATATGCTTTCTCCATATCCAGGAGAGCCACAAAGCCATTCACCTTACGAGAGTTAGCAGTCAAAGTCACGTGAAGGTCATTATAGTTGTCCCATAACGACCTCCCCGGAATAAAACCGTGCTGGGATGGGGAGAGGCGAGGTGACACCCATTTGGTGATGCGGTTGGCCAGAAGCTTCGTGAAGAGCTTGTGGTCTGTGTTGATCAACGCTATGGGGCGCCAGTTCGCCAGGTTCTCACGGTCTGACTTCTTGTGAATGAGGGTCGTGATTGAGCCTCTGGAGTCGGGGAGGACCTCGCCATTCACCAAGAGTGCAGCGAAGAGGTCGCGGAGGGTTCTGGCTATCACTGCAGGTTCCAGAAGGTACACCTCAAAGGGTATTCCGTCTGGGCCTAGGGCTCTAAGCCGTGGGGATTTCAGAAGAGTTTCCATCACCTCCTGGATGGAAATAGGCGACAGTAGAGCCTCATCAGCCCGTGGGTTAATGGGCGGCTCTGGAGCCCGCCACAGGAAGTCTTGGATGTCCGATGGGTCCACCTGGGTGGCATGGAAGAGGCTGGAGTAGAAGCGGTGTAGTTCCTGCGTGATTTCCTCCTTATCTGAAGTGGTTGTAGTGCCAATCTTCAGTGCAGTAATATCCTGCGCTGTTGATCGGGCTTTCTGTTTCTGAAAGAAGAAGCGGGTGGGGCGTTCCCATTGAGCATAGTAACGAGATGTTGTAAAGTTTGCTGCCCGTTCTTCCTGCAGTGTGAGCTCCAAGCGGAGTGCTTCCTGCGCCGCTTCCCAGTCTTTCAACCATCTGGGAGAGGGCGAAGGCTGGCAGTTTCGCTCCAAATGTCTGATTTTGTCTCCCACCCTTTTGACTCTGGCGCGAGCTGCAGTCATCTGGGCTTTGGCACAGTTGTAAGCAACGCGGGTGATGCCCTCCTTGGTCACCGCCCATCTAGCCTTGTGGTCAAGCAGGTGGGGTGGGGGGAGGTGAGAGTCTCCCGGATGGTCATAGACAGCTTCTCCTTAGTGAAGGGGTTGTTGAGAAGAGCTGGGGCAACCCTAGGCCAGAACCTACGCGACGGTCTAAGTGTGGTGGTGAGGACAATGGTGAGTGACCTGTGATCACTCAGATGGTTGTCACGAGAGATGAGAGAGGAGATGCGGCCAATAAGCAGGGGGCCAATCAGTGCCATATCTATGCGTGACGCTGACTGGAAAGCTCTTCCATCATACTGGATCCTAGTCATGCAGCCTAGGCCAGACGCGGAGGGTGGAAGCGCATCTATAAATACACTCAGGCGAAGGAAATCCTGGAGGCGACTTGATCCAGGGCGTTCCTTTGCTGCAGGGGGGTAAGAGTCACGGACGCGACTTATGGTTGTGTTGAAATCTCCTAAGAGGGCTGTGTTCCGTGGGAGATTGAGTTGGACGATCTCTTCCAAGAGCCAATTTTGCTCCTGACCTGCATTAGGCAGGTAGTTGCTTGCAGCGAAGAAGTAGAAGTCAGGAGTGGTGAGTTTGGCCAGTATGAGGCGGCCACCTGATATTGTGAAAAAGAATGGGTTTTAACCCGGGGATCCAAAACAATAAGGGCGGCATAGTTTGTCCAGAAGGAGTTGCCTCCAAACTGTTCATTCCATGCAGATTGTTCGTGGGGGAGGATATGGGGCTCCTGGACAGCAGCGATGTCAATTTGTGCTGACCTGAAGTTTTGGAGGAGGCGGGCTCTCCGCTCAAAGTCCCGCAACCCATTTGCGTTGATGGATTGCAGGGCCAGGGTGCTGCCATGGGGACTCATAGCTATTCCCCTCCATGTCATGGGGGTTGCCAGCGCTTAAACCTGCTGCTGTGAGGCGGCTAGTTTTGAGTCCTTTAGCTTGACTATTAGCTGCAATCCGTGAGGAGCGTCGAGGGTTCTGAGGGGAAGGAGAGGGTGGGGGGACGGAGGACCCAGTAAGCCAGCCTAGGATGCTGCCCCTGCTCCGTTGCAGGGGAAGGACCTGAGGGTGCTCAATGGTGACCTCCGCGGTGTCCCCGTTTGATGAGTCTGAGTCCATATTCACTTCCTCCAACACTGCAAAGGATCCGCGTGAAATGGACTGTGGGGTTGGGGTAGGACTCTTTGAGGTGGCACTTCTACCGCAGGCCGCAGGTTGCCAGTCCATGCTGATGGGCATAGCTCTATTGGGAGCTGAGGGTTGATGCGATAAATCGCTGGTGGAGGTTGGTGGGGGTGCCGCGGAGCCCTGAGTGGGGGTGGCTGACGAGGGGCACCCTGTGGGAGATGCCTTGCGCTTGGTTAGAGAGGGAGTTGACTCTGGGAGATTGGAGGGGGTGCCCACTGGAAGGGGGGCATGAGCGCGAAGGTATCCCATACCAATAGTGGGGTTGGCTTTTTCAACTGCTAGGCTTAAGGCCTCAGGGGACAGGTCTTGAACGGGAACCCATTGTGTGGGTTGTGGAATTGCTGCTGCGGCCACGTGGGATCGTTTTTGGCCTGGTTTAGGCCCCTAGGTGGTGGCTAAGAGTGCTTGTTTTCGAGCTGTGCAGCCACTATACAAGTGCCCAAGGGCGTTACACCATGAACATCGGGGGCGCGCCTGATCAGGGTCGACAAAAAAGATCTCAGGGCATGCCCCAACTACCGCCACACGAGGAATAACCTTAATGTTGTGGGATACAGTGGGGGAGGGGATGAAAGACGCCCTAGCAGTGCGAGCTCTTTGAGTGGGAGCATAGTAAGAGGGGACGCTAAAGTCCACTGAAAGAACAGACACAAACTCCATTAAACCACGATGGAGCACCAGTTTAAGAGACTCAGGATCAACAGTCGTTGTTAGGTTGGAAAAAGTAACCCATGAAGTTTTCTCCAGGTGAGAGCGTGTGCGGGAGATGCGAAGAGATCCACGTGAAATAATGACCTGGAGGGTGGCAGCATGGTCAGCAAAGGCAGCTTCAGTGAAGCCCACATCGATGTAGTGGCCCTCCACTGATTCATGGATGGTGGTGTTAATTGGGAATGTCTCCGCAATCTCTGCAAAGTATGAGAAATAATCCTCTGTATAGAATTCAACAGGGTTATGCCCATAATAAAGGCGAATTGTGTGGGAGAGGGTTGAGCGAGGTAGAGCTTTTTGCGCTCTAGTTTCGGCCCATTTTTTCTTAACATCAGCAATAAACGCCACTTCACGGGGATCAGCTTTGGGTAGCGTTAGTGCCAGAGGTTTTTGCCATGCCCCAGTGGCTCCTTTGGTACGTTTGTGTTTGCTTTGGGCTGCAATCGCAGGTTGAGTGTGAGCTGGTGGTTTGAACAAGTTTGCGGAGTTTCCTTGTTGCTGGAATGTTACAGCAGTTGCTGGCGTCATATTAAATTGAGGGGCGGATTGTTGGGCCTCGCTAAATTGGGGAGGCCCATCCAGATTGGAATTAACTCCAGCCAATTGGGAGGAGGGCGATGTTTCATCACCATCCCAATCTATTTGGGTAAATTCAGCCCAAGTATTTGCTGTAATTTTGTGGGCAAAACTCACTGGCTGATTGGTTAATTGGTTGTTTTCAGCATATGGATATAAAGTGCCAACTTGAGAAGTGCCGATTATGGGGTTTAAATGGGACGGGTGAGATTGGAACTGGTGTGAGGTTCCAAAATCTGAACCATTTAAATCCCCATTGGGAAGAGTAGATTGTCCCAAATTTGGTGCTTAATGAACCAGAATGTGCGGCTAATCCAACCTTACATCTGAGGATTTGGGGGCCAGGTGATTGTTGGGCCTTGCTAAATTGGGGAGGCCCATCCAGATTGGAATTAACTCCAGCCAATTGGGAGGAGGGCAATGTTTCATCACCATCCCAATCTATTTGGGTAAATTCAGCCCGAGTATTTTCTGTAATTTTGTGGGCAAAACTCACTGGCTGATTGGTTAATTGGTCGTTTTCAGCATATGGAGATAAAGTGCCGACTTGATAAGTGCCAATTACGGGGTTTAAATGGGACGGGTAAGATTGGAACTGGTGTGAGGTTCCAAAATCTGAACCATTTAAATCCTCATTGGGAAGAGTAAATTGTCCCAATTTGGTGCTTAGTGAACCAGAATGTGCGGCTAATCCAACCTTACATCTGAGGATTTGGGGGCCAGGTGATTGTTGGGCCTTGCTAAATTGGGGAGGCCCATCCAGATTGGAATTAACTCCAGCCAATTGGGAGGAGGGCAATGTTTCATCACCTTCCAAATTATTTGGGTAAATTCAGCCCGAGTATTTGCTGTGATTTTGTGGGCAAAACTCACTGGCTGATTGGTTAATTGGTTGTTTTCAGCATATGGAGATAAAGTGCCGACTTGAGAAATGCCAATTATGGGGTTTAAATGGGACAGGTGAGATTGGAACTGGTGTGAAGTTCCAAAATCAGAACCATTTGAATCCTCATTGGGAAGAGTAAATTGTCCCAATTTAGTGCTTAGTGAACCAGAGTGTGCGGCTAATCCAACCTTACATCTGAGGGTTTGGGGGCCAGGTAGCTGGGTATCGCCCCTCATGGAGGGAGCCAGAAACACGGCGTTAGCAATACTAGATGAGGCTGAATTAGCTGACACAATGGGGGAGGTGAATGCCTGGATGGGCTGAGTTGCATTCAACTGAGCAGACGCCATTAAAACAGCGTGGGTGATGGCCTCCTTGGTTAGAGGGGGCCCAGCGGGTTGGTGGGAGGCAGCGCACACAGAGCTGTTAGGCGTGCAGGTTGCAGAAGTGCGATCAGGTGAACTGGCGCTAGTTGAAGTAGCTCCAGGTTGGGGGGTGGTGCCTGCTTTCATGGCTGCTGCTTGAGAGCGGGTGATTCTGGTTGACCCTGAGGTGGGTAACCGAGGGTTGCTTCGTTTGGGGTGGTTCTGGCTCGTTTGGCATAGCCTGCGGGTTCTTTTGCGGGGTTTCCCGCCATATTTGCTAATAGTTTTTGTAAATCTTTTTAGTGGAGCTAAATTTCAGGCTAAATTGATTTTCGAAAAGTGATGCTTAGCAGAAAGAGATTGCCAGAAAAATGTTGTTTAGTTAAGTAAAAATAAAGGGAGTAAAGCTAAAGAATAAACCAGCAACTACTCTAAAGAGGATGGTTGCCTATATAGTAGAGGGGAAAATAAGCGCAGAAATTTGCAACAAGTAAGCCTCTTACTGGATGCCTTAAATGTCATCCTAGGCTTTTTACAACATAGTTGAAGGGAATTTATTTGAGGTCTCAGATGGTGTCATAAAAGCTTTGGCTGCTTGTCCACCAGATTAAGGATAAATTGAAAGATAACTGCTAAATTAAATAAAATTTGCTAGATATCTGATTCACCAAAAACCAGTTCCACGAGACCTGACCTCTTGGTTTTATATCCATACAAATTTCCATCGTAAAGTTTGTGATCTTTGGTTTTGATCCACAACCTAATCCATTAATAAAAACCCAATCTGACTTACTAGGCGGATTTGGGCACATATAAGGATTTGGGTGGGGTGGGGTGTTTCCTTAGACTTTATAAGTGACCAGGACATACTTGGAGTGATTCTGAGGGTCCTGCTGGAGTCCCTGAACTTAACAACCTCTATGCATACCCCTTTAATCATTTTTAACAGATCAGAAGATGAAATGGGGAAGATAGAGGTTCTTTTGGAGCCTGTGCAGTAAATTACCGCTCATCTACCACATGAGATAAATCAATGATTCTATAGAGGGGCTCTACTGTGGGCTTGAGCCCCTTCCTAATCCTTTGAGGGAATTACTCTCTATCCAGATGTAGGGGCTGTTCTGGATAACATCACATCTCAATTCTTGATTCTAGCGCCATTATCGGTTTTCTTTGTCAGCTGCTTTGTACATGACCTTCTTAACCATATTCTTATCGCCCAGATAACCTCCCAATTGGAATTGCATTATATGATGAACTAGAAAACAAGTTATAAGCGTACACACTATTCCTCAATGATAGGATAATCTTTATCAGGGATAAGTGGGCCATGGGGGAGAAACTCCAACCTGTGCCCATAATTAATCAGGGCCCCAAAGCTTCCAGTGAGTTAATAGGCCTTAAAAGTCTTAGGTAAGCTAAAAAGGAAAAGAGATTGTGAAAGATAGTCCTTTATTGAAATGATCCTCAAGGTATTTATAGAACCTCAATGGATTGTGAATGGGTGGATGTGGGATGGGGAGAGTCTCAGCATCAATTCTCTGAGAATGAGTAAATATAAAAACTAAATTTTACAAGGGAAATGGGAGCATCCTTGGCATAATTTGGCGGCTTGCCTGAAAGGGTTAATTAATTGGGGTTCTGCATCAGATAGCAATTCCCTGCAACCTGATTGTTCAATTGACATCCTCGACATTCATCTCTGTTGTTTAATCTACTATTATCAAATAATTACTAATATTATTGGGGTGATTCCTAGTACTTTGGATTAGGCTTACCCCAAGTTAATGGGGAGCCCAATATGGTATCTGCCCATAGGTGGGTCGCGACCTTTGTCAGGGTTTCCCCAATTAAGTGAGATTCCTTCAATAAGTTTGGATCCCATCCATCCTTCATTACCAAATGATTCAAGAGCACCACAAGCCCCAACTTTGGGTCACCCTGGGTCCAAAAAATCACATTAATTGCTTAGTAGAACTTAAAACTGGCCAGGATCCTCCAAAAAGATCCCCTCATGGATTCCTTATTTATGTAGTGTGTGCATGATCTAAATCTGATAATTCTGTTAATAGTGGTCTCTTGCATCTGTTGCAACAGGCTGAAGGCCCCTGAACCTCAGTAATCATCAGTTGTATTTCAGAGGTGCCTCCTTAAAAGTATTTGGACACACCCATGGAGTTTCTTGATGGTTTCACTATTTTCACTCTTCATTCCCTGCAGCACAATATTCACCTTTGAGGAAACTGCGGACTTGTTTGTAAAAAAGTATTCACTATTTTTGGTCTCCCCAAGGAAATAGTAAGTGACCGTGGACTGCAATTTAAGGATAGATTCTTTAATACGCTTTTTGGCCTTCTCCAAATCAAACCTGCCGGTCAACGGCTTATTACCCCCAATTATATGGTCAAACCAAGTGGGTGAACTAAACTTTGAACAATACCGCCGCTCTTAAGCTACAATCAGTCATGATACCTGGACATCTGACCTCTTTAGCACAGTTTGAAGATAACTCCCCCTCATGCCTCCACTAGCATCTCCCCTTTTGAGGTCAATTTTTTTACAACCACTCATTCCAGATTTGCTCTCGCATCACTTCCACAATTTCTGTGGCATAGGAAGGCTTGAATCATATAAGCAAACCCCATAATCTTGTAAAAGATCAGCTATCAAAGCAGTAGATAAGCTATAATAAATTTGAGGCTTAAAACGCCACATGGTCCATAAGCTCAAGGAAGCATCACTTGTCATGTTGTACTACTGTCACTTGGACTTGAATGTTCTTTACCAAAAGTTAGCGTTCAAATGTCTAGCCCTTATGAAGTGCTGAAGGATATTAATTCCTCCTTCACAATCAAGCTCCTCTTCCACCATAAAATGGCTCAATTACTTGTGTTTTCAGTTTCTAGATTCAATGACCCCATGCCTGCATTGTTTGAGACTATCATGGTAGATGATTCCCAGGTAGAAAAAACAGATACGATCTTGGTGTCAAGGAAGTCGTGCCACACAGTCCAGTATCTGGTGGCTTGTAAAGACTTCCTTCATATTGAAACATCTGGTTAAGCGCATAACATTGCGCCAATTGTAAGGAACAGTTGGAAGCTTTTCACTTCGCCCTCCACATGGATCCTCATTCTTTCAGAAAGTTGTAGCCTTCCCCGCCATTTAGTTCTCCAAAAGGCACAAATTTAACATCTTTCATGTCCCAGGAGAAGTAACATATCTGTTTAAAATGAAAGAATAATGCAACTATAAATGACCAGCCCTTCCATCTTATTTTTGAATAATCCCTCATAAGCTTATATAATAGGGCTAAGATTATAGTTGAGCCCCTCTCCCAGATCAGTAATTTAGTATATGTGGTAGAAGAGCGATAAGTTACTGCTCTGGCCCCAAGGATTCTACCTCTCTTCCCCCTATTCCTCTTCTACTTTGTTAAAAATAAATGAAGGGGTATTTAATGAGGTGGTCCATTCTAAGGGAGCCAGAAGGACACTAAGGCTCACCCCAATTATAGCCTGGTCATTGACAGTACTCCAGAAAATGGCCAACCCCGCCAACACTCCTTATATGCCCCAGTATGCCTAGTAAATTTATCAGGTTATAGATAATATTCCAGATTGTGGATTGAACTCACGGATCATCCAATTTACCCTTGATATTTGCTCCTCAATTCCCTTGATGTAACAGGCTCTTTCAAAATCTGGTGGCAATGGGTCCTTAATTTGCTAAAGAAAATATAAGATTGGTAACATCTATCTGGATTACTAAAAGATCTGGAGCTCATACTAATAAAATTTATGATGTGATTTGACCTTATCAAAGCTTCTCCTTAGTTCATTGCACTCTTCCCAGCCTACCCAATTATAAATTCCGCAGAGATTCAGGCACAAGCAATTTCATAATCCCTCTTAATTCTCCTCCAACCCTAATGTAAAATGCAAACGCACTACTTAGGGTAGGTTTCTGGTTCAGTTTTTTAATTTTTCTTTCAAACAAACCAACTTTTCCTAGTTTTTCCGTGTAATCATCTCTATACATTTTATCTTAGCCTCTTCCAGCACCAACTGATGATGCACTATGCTATCCACAAATTGTCACTAGCGTTCATGGGTTAGGCGTTATGATCCATTAATTTAATGTCACTCTGCATCATATTCGATTTAGTAAGATTGTATGCATTTGATCTTTCCTGCCAACTCATTGCACGCTCCGTGTACACCAGTGACTGTATTATAATCTGTCATTTTGCCACCAGTATGATGCAATACTCTCAATCTATGTCCCTTGCCTCCGATTAATCCTTATACAACAACCAGACTCTGCAAATATCAGAGGGGCTCGCCCTCTCTGCCTATCCCACCAATGGTGTTGCCCCAGTAAGACCTGTGGTTGCTTCATTTCATACTTCTGTCTTTTCTTGGAGCCACTGGTATGTTGTTCAATAATACTACTCCTCAATTAATACACAGGGTGTCCTTTCCAAAAGTCATTAGGTCAGCTAAACCCTGGCATCTTGCGCCATCAACTGGGTATTATCACATCAAAAGTCTATGACAGTCTTCTTTAAATTATTTGATACCATGGCAGGTGCTAAGAAAATTAGATCCATTAATGTTTTCTGAAAGTAAAAATACATGTGATAACCTAATTAGCTGATGACGACTCAGGAATAAGGGATGGTGTAGTTTAGAGATATCCTACTTCCGCCAACTCTCAAGAATTTGTCTTAGAGAAGCTAAGAAGCTACTATGAGAAAGAAGAATAGGTGACAATGACAAAAAGGCCTTGCTTTCCGCATCCCATCAAGTATTTGCTGATTATGTGGTAGGTGTGACCACTTGTTTGATGAAATAAAAATGAAACCAAACTATCACAAAAATTAGTTTTAAGTCTTATGTCCAGCAAACAGAACAGCAAAAGCTTTTGGTCACCTCTGGTGATGCCCCAAGTTGGTTGGGGTCCAAGTGGCCATACTAATTGAAGCATTGAGGTAATCAAGCCCTCGATTTATTAAAGAATTACGTTTATCTAGGTCAAGCTGACAATTTTAATATCAACTTAAGAAGATTCTCTGATGCTTAATTTTGATTGTACCTTCTTTGATATTACAGTAATTAAGTTTAAGGTAAGAGCTATCATTGATAAAGCTCTTGATTCATTAATCATCACTTTTTGAACATCAATTAAGCTCTGAAGCTTAGCTCCACTAAAGAAATAGAAACTATTAATTATGAGTGGAAACCCAAAAAACATTCAAAATTGGCCAAACAGGCCAGCACCGCTCCAAAAATCAACCCCTCAGTTACCCACAGGAGAGTCAACCAGAGTTACTTAATCTTAAGTGGCAACCACGAAAGCAGGCACCACCCCAGCCAGCAGTCTCTGCAACAGGAGCCACATCGCTAGATCACACTTCTGTGAACTGAAAAAGCACCAGATCAGTATGTGATGTAGCATACTTAGGTTGCAGGGCCCCCTAATACTTGGGAAACTTTTGGCCAGGATGTTTTAATTGTGATGGCACATTAAACTAAGCCCAACCTTTTCCAATATTCGCCTGAGATATTGAGTCAGTTTTCCCAGCCACTTTCAATAGTTTTGACTATAGGCTTCTGGCTTCCCCAGCAAAGGGCGGCTATCAGCTGCCTGTCCCCAAAACCTCAGCCGTAAAGCTGGATTAACTGTTCTATCCTATTTACTAAGCACTTAGTTGGGTATTTTTACTCCTTCTAATGGGGATTCCGCTGGTTCAAAAATTTTATGCTTTGCAACAACCAAAGCATCTTCTGACAGTTATAAATCCCAAACCTGACACTTCTTAGACTGTCTTTTTCTCAGAAAATGCTGTAAATAACTGAAGCACTAATAATCACAAAAGTTTTATTCATGGAATCCTGATCAATACTTTCGCCATTTTGCACCCATGGATTATGCTGAGGTTGACCTACGCCCTACTCATAATTACTTAATCTAAAGTCATTCTTTGTGGGCTTCCCCAATCCAGTGAGTTCTAATTTTTCTTCCCTCCAATGCTGTAAACACTAGCAATTGTTAGAACACATCAGCAGAAAGGGAACCTAATAAACTTACTTAATACACAACTTAATAAAGCACACATAGTTGCTGCTCAAAAGCAAGCATAAGTGAGCTAAATTGGTCACTGGTGCTTGGCGGAAACCATTGGTCTTTACCCTGCCTAAAGAAGACCTGTGGGAAATGGAGTTTATACCCAATTTAGAAAAGAAATGGGTAAAACAAGAGCGCAAAGGGCTCTGCCTCACCCAGCCTTCACCCATGCAATCCGCCTTTAATATGGGCATAACCTCAATAAATATTATATAGTGGATTAATTTTCTCAAAATATACAGCAATAATTTAAATTTTATTACTGTGACTAGCGCTATCCATGATTTAGTAGTTACCCACTGCATTGATTTGGGCTTCATTGAGGCGGTAATAGCAGATTATGACACCATTCTCTGGATCATGATCCCACGTGATCCTCTTTGCATGTCCTTCACTCGCTCTTACCTGAAGAAAATCTTATGGGCGACATTTTTAATCTTCTAAGAACTGTGGATCTTGATTATGTAAACTTATAATCCCTTGAAGTTTAATGGAATTTAGTCTGTACTCTCAGTGGACTTTAGCGTTCCATACTACTAAACCCCACACATGGATTGCAAATTGCGAGGGCATTATTTATCCCCTTCCTTTCTGTGTCCATCAATATTGATGTCATCCCTAAAAGGGCGATCTTTGGAATACCCTCAACCTTTTTTGTCGACCTAGATTAGGCGCTCCCCCATTGCTCATTGTGCTACGCTCTTGATCACTTTTATAGCAGCTAAACAGCACAAACAGCTCCTCTCAGCCATCACTTAAGTGTCGAAGCCAGGCCAGAAAAACTTCCATGTGGCACCATAAATACTGCAACCTACGCAGTGGATTCCTGTTAAAGTCCTTACCCTTGAGGCCTTACGACAAAAAGTTGACTGCTAACTTCACCATCATAATGGGCGACATATATACTCAAGCCCTTCTTCCAGTAGGCACACACTCCATTTAATAGTCAACTTTCTTACTTACCAAGTTCAAGGCAACCCACACAAGGCTTATAATTTAACACCCCACCCAGTGCACCACTGCACCCCCACCATTCTATACCAGTGTTCTACTGCATAACATGGAGCTCCCAACGGAACTCAGCCACCATTAATGACTAACAAGCTGTTTCTTGTGGTAGATGAAGCACCTTAAATAGTCTTACTCCATCCACACAGCATGTCTCACATAACTCCTTTGCGGTGCTGGAGGATAGGACTATGGACTCATACTAATATTTGGACCCTGCGGAGGTCATGGTTAAGCACACTCAGTACCTTCCTCATAACGCAGCAGGGGCAGTATCCAAGGTTGGATTACTAATTCTCAGCCCCCTCACCCCCTACACCCTCCAAACCCCTTCAGAGCTCTTCTCAGTTAGCTACCTACAGTCAAGCTAATGACTTTAAAACAACTACCTTACAGCTGAAGGTTTAAGTGCTATCAACTACCCTAGACGCAGAGGAGAGCAAGTATAAGTCCCTGTGGGAGCACATTGATCATTTAATCCATCAACATATACTGGTTGCAGGATTTTAAGTGGAATACTTGCCTCCTCTGCAACTTCAGGGCAGTGCGAATTGATATAAGCCAATGTCCAGGAGCCTCACATCCTGCCTATGAACATAAAACATGGAATAATCAATTTGGAGGCAACTCCTTCTGGACAAAACACGCCTCCCCTTTTATATTAAACCCATAAGGTTAAAATCAACCTTTTGAAACACCTTGATGACTTAATAATACTGCTTGAACTTTTACCCTGAAATCTCTTTTTTCGCCAATAGAATCTGCCTTCCTATACAGTTCGGATTAAATTAACTCTTATGAGAGCTTTATAACTCAATCTCCAGTTCAACTTAATGCTTCTGGGGGAAATCAACACTACAATATGCTACGTCTGAAACTCTTATTTCTCTTCAGTAAGGGAACGCCTTGGATCCATTCAACTCTGGTACTTTCAACGCTTGAGTGGCTTTAAAGGTGCACTGCCACCCTCTGCGTCTGTACTTGGTTGTAAGATTAGAATTTAGTATAATGGTGGGAAATATCAGTCAGCGTCGCGCATTGGCATGGTACTGATTGTCCCCTTTATGGCAGGCCGCGTCTTATCTCTAACTTCGTGTTTCAATCATCTGAGCAATCATTATCACTAACTGTTATCCTCACCATAACGTTCATACCAGCGCGGAGGTTCTTTCTAAGGGTTGACCCAGCTCTGCTTAACAGACCCTTCACTAAGAAGAAATTTTCTACAACCATCCAGTACAATTTTACCTCCACACCACTTCATATACTGACCCTAGTTCTAGTTGAGCAGCGAGAAAATTGGGAATCTTCTATGTTTCTTATATTTGTTCCAAAGACCAGATCACCGCGGATCACACCATAGTCAAAAGGGCTGAAGCCAGAATTAGACACTTTAAGTCAAACTGAAAGCCTTTCCCTCTCCTATTTGGCTGAACGATTTGGAAGCCATTCAAGAAGTCATATATGCAGAACTCACACTGTAGAAATAGCGGGTAAACAACTCCAAGTTGTTCCACTACTATGTTCAGTAATTCCCCACATGCTTTTTATCAGAAGCAAAATTTAATCAAAAGTGAAAAAATCATTGCGCTAAAATATGGCACCACAACAACAATGGCTAAGGAAGAAATCATAAGACTTCATTCTTCTATACCAACCTTTTCTACTTAGACCAGGTAGACCCATCAGACAACCAGAACTTCCTGTGGAAGATCCAGCGCTGTACACTGACCCATGGGATGATTAGGCTCCTTGGTCCCAATTTCTTGTCAGTAGGTAACGAAGACCCTCCTTCAGTATCTGCATCTTAAAGACCCTGACCCTGATGGCATACCCTTTTAGGTGTCTATTCTAGAACCAGCTGTGATAGAAAACCCCTCTTCAACCTTTTTATAGCGTTCATGACAAATGTCGAGGTCTTCCCCTGAATTTAAATCTCAAACATAAATTTCATCATAAAAATTCCATACTTTGAGCCCTTAGACAACTTGCGTCCCATACCCTACTCAATGATCATAAGCTTTTTACAAAGATTGACCAACTGCATCACTAAATGCAGTTGCTACATTTTAATCCTTCCCAGAATGCTTTTATTTCATGGTAGGTCACTTTGGAATAACTTACATATCTCCACATGACCTGGATAGCTAGCTTACATAGGAAAAATGGCTTTGTGGATCTTCTCTATATGGATTAGGCTTATGATAAGGTTGCTTGTAAGTGCATTGATGCTTCCTTATCCTTATTTCACCTTTTCTTTGCAGCTCAGCACTAGATTATGGCACTCTATGACCAACTTTACACCAGAGTCCTAGCACCAACATGCTTTACAGTGAAGTACTAGTCATTCAAAGCCTCCACAATGGGACCCTCTGAGCCCAATTCTACTAAACATCATCCTTTACCAAATCTTGGCCTCTTTGTAGGATAATCTAATAGAGATCCTGGCCTCAGGTAAACCCCTCGCCTGAATCTTAGCATTTTCTGATGACAATACCATCACGTTTAGATGTTCCTGAGAATGTCATCCTTGCTGTTGTGACCTTGAGAAGTACACTAAAGCGTTTAACGTTAGTATCAACACCTACAAGACAACGGTTTTACAGCGGTCTCTTCCACCTTCTTTCCACTGTTTGTCTGTACCCACGTGCGGTACCTTCTATCACCTGAGTGCCCTGATCATATACCAAGGAGTCACGCTCAAAGGCAATGAGTACTTAGTCCTGGAGGCTATGAACTCCACAAGAGCTGACTGTTGGAACTAATGAAGCATGACACCATAAGGTCAGGAACTGATGACCAGAATTATTCTCTTGACCAAAGTTTAGTTCCTTATACACGTTTGTCCATCAACATATGCATGTTATAAGCGGCTCAATGTGTTCCTCTGCTGTTGTATCTGGGGCTAAAACTATCCACTGATGGCACTGTCTACAATTGCTCAGTCCTGAAATGAAGGGGGCCTCAGGCTTCTTATACTATCTCCTTAGCCACCAGAATTTACCTTAAGCTCTTATGGCCAGTTGTCTGCTGGGATGTGACCCCTATGCCTCAATGGGCGCTCACCCTCCGCCGAGATGTTTAAGCTGTTATGGATCTTCCTATAGCATTTCTGACCTCATTAAAGGATTGACTCACAAACCACTCAGTCCATCACCTAAAAACCTCATGGTGTTAAAGGTGTTGAATCTATTCTAAATAATTAATTATCCAATGCCAATAGTTGAAATGACAATGACATGATCAGGCCATCTACTAAAAAAACTGACGTTTAATCTAGCTCTTCTCCTCCAAATCATTTTAGAATCAACATGTGGCGACCCCTGCCCTCTAAATCAACTTTAATCTTTTATATGGGTAAAATTTTGACTATTGTATTCACTGTGCCACTATGCCATTGTACTCCTCAAAATTTTGTGGTCCTAGTCTGGTGACATTGTTTTTCTGTGGCTAGAGCGTCCATTAAAAATACTACTAAATTTATTCAGATAAAGTATCTGTTTTCCCAAGCTTATCTAATTATATCATAATTCATTATTAAAGTAGAGATTTACTATCCCAATAATAGAAGGGATATTGAGTATTATATAGTTCTCTGTAAATATTCTTCAAAATTGTCCTTGTCATGTAACAGAGGGCATGCAATTGAGTAGGATTGAAGCAATGGCCTGAATGAACTATAACTGTGAAATTATTGTGCTTGTCTCACGCACTACATTGAGGTGCTCACTGCAGAGGATGCCCGTTCTGTTTACAGTTTACCAACAACATTTAGTCTTATGCCGGATAGGAAGACAACTGTGATATATAAGATCTTGTGTTTTATGTCAACCCACCTAGCCCTTCTCAGCTGGCCCGCACTGAGATAGGGTGGAACTATTTTCCTTAATTTAAAGGATTTTATTCATACACTAGTACCTCAGGGAAAATATAGAAAATTGGTCAGATATTGTTAAAAATAATATGCCAACCTTATACCCTATTTATTCTACTGATGACACCGTCAAGACCTACTATGTCAAGAATATGAGCGATTCTAAGGCATGAATTTAAATAAAGTGCTTTTCTTTCTAATCAGCATCAAATATCTAGGTCAATACATTATAGTGTATTTGCAACCCATCGTGCATAATTCTAAGATGATTATAGTCCATCATCATGCATCAATTATGGAGGTTTTTAGTGGAACCAACAAAATATAGACTCTATGAGCTCCCTTTATAATCAGCTAGAGAATAGCTTCTAAGGAGTATGACAGGCAGTCGACTCAAGTCACAAGCTCAGCCATCAAATCTCTCATTATTTGGGCGATCTATTGGGCAACTGAACTAGAATTTATCTGAGATCAGTCGCCAAGCTTTAAGTGAAAAAGGCGTTACTTTCTCGTGGGTACACAAATTAAATCAGTTCCAATAAAATGATAGGAACCCAATAAGCGATAAAATAACATAAGTCTAGAAAGCTGAATTGGTGGAGGAACTCAGCAAGTATATGCAATAGAATTTACAGGATGTCTCTCACCAAATTAGCAGTACAACTGAAGCTACCAACACCCTTTGAGAAGAACTAAGACACCTTTAAGGTCAGCAGGCGGCCATGTATCAAAACATTGACGTCTTAAAGATCACATGCATCTCCTTGATTAAAACATTAAGAGATGCTTTACAGGATAGTAATGATCTCTATAGTATCACCTAAGAGCTAAAAAACCTCAACAAGTATCAAAAGGGTGCAAATGCAGAGCTCCAGTCCCTGATTTGCGGGCTATAAAGTGCGATTACAACAATAAAGAAGTTCAGAGAGCTCACAAAACAGTTTCTAAAATAGATTGAGTTGGGATCAACGCATTGAGACTGACCTAAATAATGATTGGTGCCAATGCAAAGTCTGAGTGCAGTCCCAAGGTTGAATTAGACAAGTCTAAGAAGATTTTTGTTGTGTAATTTGTTTAGGCTGAAATCACTTAATCCCAACACTTTACGCCAGCCGCTCTATTGGCATTAACCCCTTATTCAGATCCCTCTACTCAGCCATGAAGCCAAGCTAGTTAAAACAGCAACCTGGGACCCCACGTTAGATCTTTCCAGGTCACGTTTGAAACTTCCTCCTTCAGCATGCCATTCCAGTCATTTCAGTGATTTAACCTCATCAACCTGTCTAAGTTTAACTGACACGTGAACATTCTGTCTTTATCAAGGTGTTTATAATGACAATGTATGAGGAAGACGACTTATTTAGGCTACAACTATAGTTAATTAATTAGATAAACAAAGTTTGGATTTGATCACGCCTTACCTACCTGAGGACAATTGGAGTTACGCTGACATTGAAAATGGTATGCTACACAAAATTGTGCATCCCCAAAAAAATGACCACTATTAAGGCTAAGTTCATGACAATTCAATCCTGAAAGAGCAATACTATTACTGAGTTTGCTGGATGGTGCTACCATGAGGCACAGGTCCTATTTAGAGTCAAGGCCATGATTGAATTCAATGTTAAAGTTGCCTTATAAAACTCTACTAAGGATTATCTTGTGCTCCATTGCTCACTGTTGCTTGAGCTAGCTAAAGACTTGGATAACTTTGTGATTATAGTATACGTTGAGTGGCGTGAAGCTAACTGTGGCCACCAATTGTAGAGACATGAAACAGTTGTTCCAATCCCTGACAAAGTATTGGTAAGAACTCAAAAAAACTAGTTATACCTGACATGGAAATATGGTTCCTTGGCGTAACCTCTCTGAAGTACTTGTTGTATCTGTAAATCCAAGGGGCACTATGCTTCCATTTGTCACAAGGTATGGTCCAACATTACTATAATGCCTTGTATGCGGAAGATGAGGACCAGGGTAAAGACATTTGACAATAGATATCGGATACTCTATTGTCAAACAATCATCTATCCCACCTCAAAATCATGATCAAATTGATACCCGCCCAGTGCTTTTAGTAACCCAATACCAGCGAGCTGAACTTTAAAAGTAAGAACATGAAATTATCACCATACTTTATGCTACACAACTTGTGAAACAGGCTCAGTTTTGAAGCTAAATTAGTCAAATGAATTATACTCTTGAAAAGAGTCAAAGTAGCCCTACCACTCAAACTTTTAACACCCAATTTCCAGATGTTGGTTAGAATATCAAAACTATGATTGTTTAAATTAATAATCCTTCTGTACTCAGATTAAACACGAATTCAAATTAATTCTCTGATATACTTATAAAAAAATCTAGGTTTGCGCCATAGTTGACTGTGGCTCTCCCATTAACATGATCTTGAGCATTTTACAAAGAAGTTAAAATTTTACTCTTGTGGCCCATTTCTGACATTATGGAACTTCAAAACCAAGCAGCATCATCAGTTAGAAAGTCTACAGAGCCCCGCCACAAGGCTTGGATCTCTTTAAGTTAGCTCCCCTGCCATAGTGTTGCCCATCCAAAACTATTAATTTTTTATTTGACACAATTTTTCTTAAGTTGTGTGGAGCCATTCTCAACTATGAAAAAAGATTTCAAGGTCCTTACTCAGACCTTTCCATTTATTACATTTGATATGATTAGGTTACCATTAATACTAAAAAAATATCAATGTGACTTGCATTGATGAAATAATTTCTATTCATTAACAGTATACTGGTTATCATAGTCAGGCCCCCCATTATTCCAAAAGCCAAGGCATTCCTTTACACGCCTCCTCCTGCTGTGATTTATCACTAGAACAGAGAATTGTAAGCACGGGACTTGTTCTGGACCTTCTGGATGGGTAAAATGGGAATTTTACTCATCTGGGAAAAATCCCAGAATGAACCCCATGCAGCCCCAGGTTTAATTGTCCCTGGGTTTGAGAGATCTTTGTGCTCCTGGCTAGTCTGACCGCTCAGTAGATACTAAAGCCAAAGTAAAGAAGATCGCTTACATTCATTTTTTACCTAAAGATGAGATCCTAAACATTGATAGTATTGGAGACCTGCCAGAATTTGCTCTACCTAATGCTGCTAACTCATGTGCAATTATATCGTGTGATCTGTTAAAAACCTTTCAGAAGAACAAAAGAATTAATGTTTGACCTTTTTATAATGTATAGCGCATATATTTACTACTGGTTATTATGTCTTAGGATGCGCAAAAGGTATACTGCACCACATTGAAATGATGATGAATTTAAGCCTTTGAAGAAGTCATACAGAAAGAGCTATATCAATTATAATTACATAGAATGAACGTGCCCTCTTGCAGTTCCTAAGCTAAACCTGTACTTATTATTAAGAAAAAAGCTGGGTCCAACTGAGTAGTGATTGATTACCACACTTCAATATAATTTTTTAAAAAGACTCTTTCCCTTAACCGCATACAGATGATGCTCTTGATCAATATAAAGTAGCTAAATACTTCACTGCCTGGGATCTCATCAGTGGCTATTGAAAGATTGATATAAAAAACGGAAGAAGAGGAGAAGTGCGCCATTATCACTTCACAAGAGCTTCATCAACCAACGTGCATGCCCCAAGGTAATGTAATGTGTCAGCCAACTTTTAAAGAGCCATGTACATCGTGCTAGGAGATATAAAGTTAAACTGCATCTTAGTGTATATTGACAACATAAATGACTTTTGTGCACCTTCATGTAACATCTGTCACATCTGGAGGAAGTCTTTAAGCAAATAGCCAAGGATAAACTAAAAATCAAGCCAAATAAGTGCCAGTTTTTCAAGACCCAAATGGAGTACCTGGTCACATAATTAATACTCAAGGGATATGCCTTCAGCCTCAGAAACTTGAAACTGTTCATTAAATGACTAGCTCAAAGAATAAATGAGACGTACAAGTGTTTTTAGGCATGGTGGGATACTACCACCAGTTCATACAAGGGTTTTAAAGCTGGATAAGCCTTTGTTTCACCTACTATAAAGTGTAGTGGCTATCCTCTGGTCTCTGAAATGTGAGATTACATTCAACAAGTTGAAAGCAACACTAACTTGAGTTCCAGTGCTATTCTACCCTGTATATCTAAATAGAAAGTTATTATTCATTATGACTCCATGTTGACAGCCATTGGAGCTGTTCTATATCAGCGGGATGAGCATGGTGATAAGCATTCACTAGCCTTCTGAAGCTGCGCCCTCATTAAGCAGGGGAGAAACTATATGGCAGCGTAAGGCAAATGTTTAGCATCATCTTTGCCTTTAATCAATTCTATGTTTATATTCATATATCTAAGCTCAAAGTTTTACTCACCACACCTCCTTGCATTGGTTATATAACATTGAAGAGCTCAAAGGCCGGTAAGCAATAGGCATTAAAGCTTCAGGCCTACGACCATGAGTTAGTACACTAATCAGTATCATCTCAATAAAACACTGATGGATTTTCATGGTTGTTCATTGTTTCTGAGCTGACTCCTTATGCAGATCAGTTATATGAAAAAAATGAAAGCATGTAAGTATGATGACAAGCAACCCCTTTTTAAATGAACTTTGTACCAACTAATGAAGAATACTGAAGTTTAAAGTGGAGTACTTAACAAATTAGCAGTGACAGTAAAAGTTAATTATACACTACCCTTGTGAAAAACGTCATTTATTATGCAAGCTCGCCGCATTTTTGGGCATAAAGGATTGGTATAAACACTAGACAGATGTGGCAGAGCTATTACTGGGAGTCTATAATGTTTGGAAAGAAATCTTATTGAAGTTCCACGAGTGCCAGTTGCAACAGCCCTTAAGGCTTACATCATCTACCAACTGGTTAAGCCCAACTGAGCGTAGCACATTATCTTGATTGACGTTATCAGACATCTACTTACCTGCAACGTCAATCATTGATGCGTTATTATAGCTATTGGCCACTTAATTAAGTGAATTAAAGCTAAGCCTCTACATGACGTTGAAGCAGTCACCATGGCCGTTTTTATCATGGAGGACATCAATCATAAGCACAGGTGACCACTGGTTATCTTAACAGACAATGCTACCAAATTTACAAAAAATGATTTTAGAGTTGAACAGGCTTATGGGGAAAAGGGGATCATTTCCAACCCTGTATCATCTAGAGACTAATTAAACCGTTGAAAGGGTTAATGTAACTATAGAACAGATTGTCCATTATTATTCTGCCAATACTCTGTCCTAGTAGACCCTCTATGTTAAACACTTTATTTGCCTACAACATATGATATCATAATGCTACCAGATTTTCTCCTTTCCAACTGCTGTATATCTGGCAGCGTGCCTACTTCACTTGTATGACACCACTATCAAAAATGAGGATGGTATCCGGCTTGAAGAATATTTCAACTGACTATAAAACACATAGTAAAAATCAAACTGAGACTTATGGATTTTCATTAACTAGGAAAATCAGCCAGTAGACGCAGAATGATATCCATCAAGAACTTTTACATAAGATAAAGCAGATGATAAAGTTTTTATTGTGTCACCTACAGGTTTGGATGAGAACACATGATGGTGATGCTCTGAAGAAACATATTTAAACTTAAAATGTTTGTCTTTAACGTCTATACCATTAAGGATTTTCTTAATGAAAAAAATTATTGACAGAGTTCACAAAAGTTTCTTAGCCCTACTTTAGCACATAACCCCCTCAAGATCTCCTTTTAGAAGATATGTTATATCAATAGGGAGAAGTGTTATCAAAAGCGTTGGTTCTACTCTGAATAATCAACTAGGTAATGTCAGTGATAAGAACAAGAACAAACGCAATTAGGAAATCTGCTAAAACACACTGAAACTTAATCTTACTCTTGGCCCCAAATCATTACATAATAGTAAAATGGAATTCCCTCCACTCTAAATCAACTTTTCTTTGTAAATGGGTACAATTGTGTCTATTGTACCTATTTTATTTATTGTACTAATTGTTCTTATTATACTCCCAATAATGTGAACCTAGCCTGTGGGTACCAAAGCTCTGTTGCTAAAGAGTCCATTATAGATGCCTCTAGATTATCCAGATAAAGTATCTTTGTTTGCCCAAACTTATTAAAATTATCAGGAGCATTCTTGGGGTAGAGATTTACTATATCAATATTTAAAGGAATAATATTGTATTGTATAGATTTCTTATTAAAATTATGCAAAATTGACCTTGTCATGGAACAGGAGTCATGAAATCAATAAGGTCTGATCAGTTTCTGGAAGGAACTATACCTGTGCGAGTAGCGTGATTGTCTCTTGCACTACACCTCCTCTTACATATATAGGAACCAGTCCCTCCTTGTCCTAAAATGAGTAGGTGTGAGTGTATAACAAGTCTTCCCATACAGAAAAGAAGACCTTAAACTCATCGCCATTGCCATACAATTTTGCACTATAAACAGATTGTGACGACTTGGCTCAACCCTCAGTCAGACCTCCTATCTATTTGCGCCTTATCAAACTCCTCCTACCTTTGTGAGTTTGACCTTAAGGGGCTCTGGCAGGACTTGTGCCACCCCCATTATGTCAGTGAAGGTTTACAACAGCTTATGGTAGGGACTCCACTGTTCATCATGGACGGGGTGTTGAATTGGACCTACCTTTCAGCACCTGAACTGCTCCACTTCTCATAGCCTATTAACTTCCGCCTCCATTTTATTTTACCTATCAGTTGTCCTGCATTCAGGACAAATGCCCACATGATCCTCAGAGATCAGCCCTTGTCTGTTCACTTTATTCAAGACATGAGTTTACTAACCAGATCCTACCTGGCTGCCACTGGTCCCTTTAAATCCTTACATATGACATGCCCCTCTGGACTATTCACAATTCCTCTCTTTTTAAACCCTTTTACTCATAGGTGTGGACCCTACCTCATATATTCACTCAATTTCATGTAAATTTTAGGATGGCCCTTAAGCTCTTTACCATGTTGCAAACTCTTTTACAATCAGTCCCTACTGCAGCACAGCTCTGGCGCATCAAACCCTTCCATTTATTGATAACTCAGCATCCCTTTCCTCGGGCTGTTAGGAACCCAAGCATAATTCCATAATATTAATTTTCCTCCTCAAGTTATGACCCTCTTATACTAAAAAATGTAAGAGCTATTATATATTTTGGTGTTGCAATCAATAGTGTGTCCAATAAATTAATGAAAAGACACATTCTTGAGCTTAATATTAACCTTTACAAAAAACCAAAACTGTAAGTCCATGATGATAACATCTGAGAATCTTACAGTGCGTTGCTGTTGCATTTTGGCTCACTGGTGGCATCAGTGCATGACATCATTTTACCTTATCATAATTATGTCCTTCTTATAGAAAACTCTTACTAGTAACTAAAGGGTTAAGGCTGATCCTAAAGAATTTGTTTTAAAATATTGGGCCAAAACTCCCAGTATGTTATAATCAGAAAAACTGCGGCCCCACGCCCCAAAATTGGGCTTTCATAAAAGTTGCCTTAAAGATGGCATAATATCTATCAGGTTACAAATAGATCCACAATTGTACCAAGCGTTTTCTCAACCATATTATAGAATCAAAGGGAATTTTGTTAAGATCTTATTGTAGCCAGAACTTTTTTGGTGGATCACCAAATAATATTGGGGATTGAAATTAATTCAACATCCTCAAGGATTATATGTAAAAATATTTGTGCTGTTTTGCGCATCAAACTTGGAACTAATGGCCTCGCCTTTCTTTATCCTTCAGGGCCATGGCGGAATTCAGGTTCTATTGGCTAACTTATATTCCTATTCCATACAGATCAGGAGATTTTTAAATTGTTGCTTTTGTCAAATTCTACCAGTAGACCAATGACCGAGCATTCATGATCTTAGTGATCTGAATGAACTTTTTTCTTGAAGGTGAGGAATGATATCAGTTTTATTCACTGACCTTCATAATAACTCTCTGTTATTACTGGTGTTCAACAGGATGCAGCATTAACTTTACTTAAGAAAGTCTAAGTAACTTGCTAGAGACAACTTTAATTTGGGGTCTGCATTAGACGTGCTACCCCATATCAATAGCTGGAATCATCCACCCATTAGCATACATAATAATTGGTGATCCAAAGTGACTGATGAAGTAGCTAATAATTATTTGTCCAGATTGGCCAACTGGGGATGTTAGTGCCCTCCAAGGGTTCATATGCTTTCACAGTCTTAGTTATCAAATAGATCTATGTCTCCAATTAATTAGTTATTGATTATAATAAAATTGTTCTTGTTAGTAGAAAAGAATTCCCTGCCAGACATTAATAATAAGCTAGACCTCTTCAGCGGTGAGCAATACATTTCAGCCATGATTCTAATTTTGAGTATTGAAAGAAAGAGCTGCTAAAGCCTGAACTTTAGTAGTATTTTATGATACAGTTTAAGGCTTGTATCAACCATCTTGGATGCTAAAAGGTTTACTAAATACGCTTAATACTTTCCAATAAGCTATTGATAGTGTCTAAAAAAACTTGAGAATCTCTTGCATATTATTTTACCTGGATAATAGATGCAATTTTATCAAACGTTTACCAAATACTGCAACACTTTAAAAAAATCTGTATTACCTTGTCAAAGCTGGTTTGAAAATCAAGCTGCAGAAATTAAAATTTCTTCCAAGAACAACCTGATGATCTTGTTTAGTTATTGATAGGTAGGCTTAATTACAACTTTCTAAAATCAAAGAAATCAAAATAATGACGCGGCCAAAGAGCAAGAGAGATGTACCATTATTTATCAAAATGATTATCTACTCTTTCTAGACCATTGAGAAATTTAGTAAATCCAGGAAACCTCTATTTTACCTTTTTAAGAAATAATGTAAAATTTTTATTGGGTGGTAGACTGTCAAATGGCCTTTATAAGTTGAGCTTTTTCCTCACTAAAGCGCCTATATTAATGTTTTAAGATCTTTGAAAACCTCCTTATTTTCTTAACTAGACGCATACCTTACTGATATAGGAACATTGTTATTGAACGCTGATGATGAGAATATTGAGCACTTTATGGCTTATTGTAGCCATAATATGAATGTGCACAAGTGAGTTAACATGTTAATTGAGAAAGAGTGCTTGGCTCTTATCTATGCTTGTAAGAATTTCTGAGTATATGTTCACGGGAAACACTTCACAGTAGCAACTGACCGTGCCTCCCTGCGCTGGTTATAAACTCTAAAAGAGCCAGGATGGCGGCTGGCAAGTGGGCTTTAGAACTACAAGCTATTATCTGAGATTCAGCATTGCCCTTACGTTTGGCATCATGTTGCTGACAGTCTCCTTTAATTGTACACCTTGGCCTTAGAGGTCAATCTGGCTAATGAACTGTTCACAAAATGATACCTCAACAATATGGCAATAAACTTGAAAAAGTTTAACAAATCCTGGAGAACCTGAGTAAGGATACTCACAAAAAAGGGGGAAATTATACAAGATTGTTGATAACAATGTTTTTATTTTCCATGCCAAATGAGTATACTGAGCTAAAAAGTTTTAGACCTAAGGCAGTGAGCACAGTGTAAGTACAGGGGAGCGTCCCCTCCGCTTGGACTGGGTGGTGTTCCCTTTCTTATCCAAAAAGATCCAAGAAGGCCAGCTGCCCCTCTCATCTCCCAGGGCAACCTCGCCTATATGGTGAATGAGCAATGGGTAGCAGCTTACCCTTTGAGGACCCCGCCACATGTTCTGGTATTAACTTCAGACGAATTGGTACTTAGAATCAAGGGAATTTATGTCAAATTATCAAAGAATTGGTAATCACATGGGGTGAAAGGGTCAAATTTGTCTGACAGCAATGAGCCTTCAGCATCAAGGCCCAACAGCATTAACACATTGGCAACAAATCCTGATGGCTGTGTACTTTCAGAAAATAAAGCGTCCAGTGTAAGATCTTTGGTAAAAGTCGCTGATGGCATTTAGCCTTTAGTAAAAGTCGCCGCCAGTTCTGAACCCTCCCCAAAAGAATCAAAATTTTCATTTGAGGATTCTTGCTTGGTCAAACTGATGCCGGAGTGACTGGGTGTTAGTGGGTTGGGCGTCCCAAACCCATTCCCAACCTCTTGGGACCACCCCTATTTGGATTGGCCTTTGGAATTTCTTGTCGCCCATTGGGCGAGACGCCATCACTCAAATCATCAGAACTGCTGTAAATCCGCAATTTGAGCATCTGTGGATGAACTGACAATGACTTGACCTGCCACTGATAAATTTGAAGTCAGTTCCAAATAAGTTCGTTTTCCTCCCTCGCCTGAAGTTTTCTGGATTAGGTCAAATCTCAAGGACCCCAATCTTACGCTTTCCTAAGCTATTCCCCAATCAATTTGCTATTTAAGCAGTTGTAACACTCTTAAAAAATTTACAGTTGACTCTCTTATCTTTATCTTCAAAATATTCTTATGTTTCAATTTGTTTGATTAAGTTCTATATTTTTCTTTGCTGAATTCCCGTGACACCTGAACTGTGGCTTCTTAGGCTATATCAACTGGGTTATCCCATTCATGTTATTAACTTTGGTCCCCACTGCAATCAATTAAGCCTATCTTGTCAAGAACATTGTTAAATTTTCCCCAATCTTGCAACTTCCTACGCCTAGACCCATTGTCCCTGGGGCTGCAACAGCCTGGTTTCTTACTGGTTTGTTTTTTTTCATTTTCATCTCATTGGCACTCCTCATTTACAAATCTACCAGCACACTTAAACGTCGTCTGAGAACTATGCCCCTGGCATTATGGATCACCTTGTGGTTGTTTCTGCATCTCAACTGGCAGGTCAGTCTAAACTTTATCTGCCGCTCTCCTGACACACAGTCAATATAAGAAAACACTTGAACAACCAAATCACATCTTAGCAACTGACGCCTTTCAATATTCATGAGTCTCTTACCTATTATAGGAATTTAAAGCTGAAGTCCTTTACTGGAATGCAGCCTCCTATTGATTAATTAAACCCAATTCTTGCTTGATACACCATCTCTATTGACTTTGTAAGACCCTTGACCAAAATTTGTGAGAAAGTCAATTATAATTCGTTTCTTTCAATTACCTCATCAAGTGTGTGAAGGCCAAACAGTCAAAAACTTAGGTGCCATGACAAAAACTAAGTTTATATCAAATAATGTAATATACTAGCATAACTGCCTAAAAATCACACTTAACCTTATAATGGGACTAATTTCACGTTTCATATAATCCCTAAGCTGAATAGCTAATAATTTTTGTGGGGTTTTGTTAGCTCCCTATCTTCTGGAGACTAATGGCATCATGGAATGAGTAAATAGACCCTCATCCATATCATGTGAAGTTAATTACAGATAAACTGCCAATTTGTTTCATTTTATACCTTCATCTGTGTATTCCCACATATTGCTTTCTACTCTTCTATGGGGGGTCATCATTTCAGTTGTTATATGTGAAGCATTTGCGCTATCTCCTATCCTATACTCATGTGTCCACAAATAATACATGAGCTTTACTTGTTATAGAGACTCAAACAAACGGAAACTATTTTTATACAAGCCTAATCTAATGCGTTAGCTTGGAAAGTAAGAATAAAGATTTGTGACAACAAAGCCTGATGGAGCTTATCCATCTTTATAGTTAGGGAGATGGTCCTATACTATGATAACCATAGGTTTGGACAAAATGGGCCAAATTTGGCACGTATGTAAAGGGCTCATTGATATCATAGTAAAACGTCCACAGATGCTTTAATTCAGAAAATCCCTCAAGGCTTACTAATATGTTGCATAATATTTTATAGAGAAATTATTAGAAAAGAAACTGGACTTATGACCATGGCTTACCAATGACACAATATACCAATACTCTTTTTGTTCTCTGATGCTTAATCAAGTGGTAGAAAAGCTATAGATTAGTATGCCCAACCAGTTGAACAATATATGCTTATTTATATCTTAACTGATTGCTAAACTGAGACTTTGATCAATCTGGACATTACGCCAACAGCAATTTTTATTATAAATTACTACTAACCTTATTGGGCCGCATTGCCACCAAAAAGGTTAACAGAACTTCCATTAATGACTAGAAAATTTAGGTTTATTATCAACATCCAATTGATCCCTTGCTTCCCTGTTGGATCTAAGACCTTGTTCCTTAACTCACATTTATGTAACTCAACCCTGAGGTCCTGTAACTTAAATAGCATATCTTATAATCTTACTCACCCATGAGTTAGTGTAAAAACGTTGTTATGAGCTTTTAATATGAGTCTTGGTCAATTGCAGAGTCTCATCTCTGTTAATCTGAGCTCTTAGCTGAAGTACCCAGACTCTCTTGGCATAAATTTCCCTATCTTTGCTGAATAGTTATTCAAATAATGTAATATTTTTTAATTGAAGTTAGTTATTAATTAGGTAACACTGAATGGGAATCAGAGCTTATTGGATAGCACATAATTAAGGGAATGTCATTTTAAAAGGAGCTGTTATTTTAGTAGGTTTCCATCTAGCACCTAGAAGAACGTTATTTTGTGAGCAGTGAAGCCACTGTCAGAACTAATATCCTTTAGTTTTTATTGCTATTATAGAGAAGTGGTAGCATAGCGGGGTGGTTCCTGCTCAACTCTGAGTTGGGTTTTAATTAAAACAGGGTAAAAACCAGCACAGGTTTAATAAACTCAGTGTGGTATATATGTCCCAAGGTTGACCCTCATTGTTTACTTTTTATTTCTATTATATTAAAAACCCTGTTGCGACCACTTAGTTTGTTATCTTATCTTTATTTCCATGGTACTGTCCTCATACAGTATATCTGTCATTTTGTGTGGACATGCCTGTTCACATGAATTCTGATGCCATAGAGCCCATTTCAACAACATATTAGACGTCCATGAAATTTTTACCAAAGTATCCACAATAGCTTCTCATTCCATGTTTCAATAAAATGATTTATAACGCAGGACTAGAGAAAAACTGACTTTAAGGACCTCATGAGGGTAATCTTCCAAGAATGGGCACCACTAGTGCTAAAAAAAATAAAAAATATAATCTTCCAAGAAATACAATCAACATAGAGGATTTAACACCACCTTGTAGTTGGCTTTAAAACACTTGGTTTCCAGAGAAGAAAGACCTCCCAGACACCAATCATCTCTAAGAATTCCTTCAATAAACCTGTATTTTAGTTGCGCTCCCTTTTCCACATATAGATTTGGCTGCACGTCCAGGATCCAATGCAATTTACATACTTTCCATCTGGCCTCAAGGATTGAAAGGCCCATAAGACCCTTTTTTCGTCAGAAGAGTCTAATTACAGCAGTTCAAGAAAACAACCCAAGTGACAAAAGCTCTCTGATTATCCTTATGATGACCTCTTTTAAGCCTTCACGAAGGTTTTGGCCTTAAAAATTGCAATATAACTCCTGAATTTACCCTTTGTAAATAGAAGCTGACTGCAATCATCCAGGACGCCAACTCTCTCTTCACCACCCTGCACTTGCAGCACCCTAACCCTTGTGGGCTGCTGCCAATGCAGGACTCACTCATATCATTTACAGTTTTGCTAAAGCTATTATTGCTGTATGTTGCGCAAAAATCCAGTAAACATACTCAATAATATAACACCTGGCGAGAAACTATGTCCCTTTTTAACTAATTGGGAGCCTGGGAAGGGCACACGAGTGCCTGAATAGGGAGCTCTCTATCCAGTAAGAGAGAATAAAAAACTTTTTGCATTCCCAATCCTATGTTTGATAGGAACTCACCACTTGCTTTTACTACCAAAAAAGGCCCTTTATAATGCGCAGGACTTTACACTAATAAAAGTAGGAAAAGCTCAAATGATGGAAAAGAAGAAGATAAAGCAGAAGATTCATCAATCTAACTCTAAACTGTTTGAGAAAGCTCAGTGGATGCATCAGATGTCCAAGTTCTCATATGGTGTGTTCCAAAACCATACTCCAACTTATAGCAGTGAATACCCAATGAATTCATTAACCACCTAAGATATTCTGGAGATCCCAAAAAATCCCAAAACTGATGCCCCTGAACTTGCTGGCTACTTTTTATACCTCATGGACACAGAGGCAATTACATCAGCCCATGGGAACACTTCACCACCTTCCTTACCAACGGCAAAGTGAGTGCTGATTCAAGAGAATCAGTAATGACCCTCATACACAAGAAGTCAGTCTTTGAGGACCTAGAAGTTTTCTCCCAAAAGTGGTAATCAACATGGATTATAATTTTTATTAAAAGCTTTTTGATAACTGGATACTAGATATATGCACCGTGACTAGACTACTAACAACACTGCTTCTTCCCAGGATAATCACTATGGTACAACTACAATGATTTCCATGCGACCCTCAGCACCAGCTCTGATATACCAATTTGGATATATGTCCTTGCTCACCTGGGAAAGGAATATGAAATTTTGAGATTTCCCTAAATCAACGCCTTTCTATGCCTTTTCCACCTCCCACAAATGTTAATGAGATGATATCAACATTTTATCTGAAAACTACATAATAATGTTGTCCACAACAGCTACATATTCTAGGTATTGTTAGAGCAAGAGCTTTGTTAAGAGAACCTCTTCAGCTCTATCCTCTTTACATTCATCTTCAATCCACTCCTGGAAGACCTAAGGAATCAGCTGTTAAGTATTCAAGTACCAGGAAACCAATCCGCCCACACAAGTGACTTTGAAGATGATACTAAAAAGTGCTTCTGGATGCTAAAAAGGCATCAACTTCACAACTATGGCTATCAAGAGTTATGAAAAAGCATTAAATGAAAATGCCAACATCTACAAGATGGTGATCATATTTGGCTTACCCACCTTTACCTCTATATTTGAGATAGATCCCACAAGTGACGCCTTCTGTCATATGGATGTCCTCACCATCTAATGGGGTTATCATGAAGGACAATGGGTACAAAATCCTTAAAGTAATTGATTCCAAAATTCCAAGCTAGAACTAAGGAAACTTTATACTACGTGTGCAGAGCATTATAGTTGATGTTTTTCTCCTACCTATTATTTGGTTCCTGGATCATTTCTTTTTTTACCTTTTCCAATATACAAATGACTCTGCATGCTCTCTGGTTCTGGCAATGAGGTATGTTTTACTAACCCACATCATTAAAGTTATAGATGAATCATAATTTGAAGGAGAACTTGGTCTCACCCCTCTTAAATCTATAACACTTTAATATTATTTAAATAACTTAACCACCCATATGCTAAGCATAACAATTATGCCATAATGGGTGCCCTCCTACATCAAGAGACATCTGCAGCACTTGGACCACCTAGATCATTTCTTACTTTCTTGGTGAATGGCTAACTATCAAACATGTCAAAGGCTCAGGCCTTTACAAGTGCATAATGTTTTCTTTCACTCTAAGCCTTGAAGCGCATATGTGCATGGCTCCTAAAAGCTTTATAATTGTAAGTCCAGGGGAACGTTCCCTTTTCATGGATTAGGCAATGTTTCCATCCCTAAATAAGAAGGGTCTGAAGAGGGCAGCTGCACCCCTCGTCACCTAGGGCAACCTCACCCATGTGGTAGACGAGTGCTGGGTAACAGCGCTCCCTCTGAAGATTCCTCCCCCAGTTCCTGCACTTGCCTTGATTGAAATAGTTTGCCAAATTGGGTAAATCTTCGCCAAAATCATTGGCAACCTTCCTTATGAGTGGGAGGGACTTTATAAAACCTGGTGGCATCAAATCCTCATAATCAAAGCCAATATGTCCGAAATCAATGGAAATAAAGCCTGACGGGCAAAAAACTATTATTTGAAAGAGACAACTAGTGAATTATTGGCTGGAATCGCCAACAACATTGAGTCATCAAGCAGTATAATCACCAATTCTAAACTCCCCGCAAAATTGTCAGGGACAATCTCCAATGAGCAGAAACCCCTATTTCAAGAATCAGGATTTGCGCCCAATGCAACTCATTTGGCCAAACAAGCACCCCAGCGACTGAGCATGGGCAGGTTGGTCATCCCAGACACATTTCCAACCAATTGGTACTGCCCCTATGTGGGGTAACCCTGGGTGATTCCCGTTGCCCATTGGTCCAGACGCGGTTGCACTAACTGATGTAAATGCAGGAAAGCCTCAGTCCAGGCATTTGTAGATGAACCAACAGTGACTTGGCCTATTGCCAAATCCTTCAATGTCAGTAAAAATTAGAATTATTTCCCCCCTCCCCCAAAAATTCACCAGGTTAGGTCAAATTTGAGGGGCCTTATCCCTTCTTTGACCTACTACCAAATTGAACACTATTTAATCAGTTGCATCATACTGAGAAAATTGTTGAATGATTTTTTTTACTTTCCAATAAAATTCCCGCTTGTACCCAAAAAATTTTAGTTTATCTCAAGTTCTCTTGCCAAAGTCCCAATAGCACTAACTTGATGGCCTGTCAGACCCTACACTGGATGGGCCATACCCATTTTAATGATCACAATTTGCCCCCACCATCATTAACTGGATTCATTGTGTGAGAATTTTCTGGGAATTTAATCTTGATATTGAAGCTATCCGCTATCAGGATATTGGAATCCTGTGGCCTCACATATCTCACCTTCAAGTAAGAATCTGCCCACTTGTCTCTGCTTTGGTGATAAACCCTTCCATCAGTAATCCTGAAGTAGTAAACCCAGTAGTGCAATCCCCTGCAGCAAGATTCGCAGGGGCTGGGGTTGTTTCTACTTTTTTAATTACCAGGTTTCTTTTCACGCTTGTCTTAGATCAATGAGTCATTGTTGCCTAATTTCCCTCACCATACAACGTCATTCTAGCATCAATGCCACTGGCATTCTGGCTTGCTTTTTGGGTGCTTAATCATTCCAACTGACAGGCCAGTCTAAACTTCTTCTGCCATTTTCCTGACAATAATGCATGAGGGATAATTAAGGACTAAGCGTCAGCAATATGCAGACATAATTAATGGTAAAGTCATCTCATACCACTTTATTTAATTAGATAGATGCCCATCAGACCCAGGCTCCTTAAACTCCTTCCATCATCCAAGAATTAGACCTTAATATGCTCTGAGAAGATTTTAACAACACAGTACTTTCAACAGGTGTCTCTACTTCACTGTGAAAAGTTTTTCAATTCTCCTAAATATTCTCAGCAGTTCAGTCAATAGCCAATCTGACAAGGAGTAGTTGAATGCTTTCCTCAGGACCTAAAGTAATACAATGAGCTTAACTGGCTTAACGCTGGTACATAAGTCCAAGGGAACATTGATCCTTAGATTAATAAGGTATAAGAGGTTAAGTTTATTATGTAAATAATAGTACTATTTTAAAGTACTAGGAGGAAATCAGGACTATGATAAGTGCAAGCAATTACCACATATAAGTATGGAAGTAGATTCAGGGATGTGGGAGGCTTGCACAGTCAGGTTCATAGTTGAAGTAGATCAGGATTCATCATTAAAGCTGGATGGAGATCGATAATAGTAACCCAGTAAGAGGTTTTTTATATCTGCTATATGTAATGGATGATTTTGTCTAGTTCGTTACATTCTGACTCAGATTCAGACTTTCTAAATCTGAGTCAGATCGCTTTATAAACATTTTTGGTTTGGTTGTTTTAGATGCTGGGTTGTCCTTGCCCAAGCTGTAGATTAGGCTTGTGTGAGCCTAATCTTTAGCTCAGGTGAGGTCCCCAAAGCACTGCCTTTATAATGCGCACCAGCACCTTCCAAAGTTCACTTCAGAATTCTACAAGGTCTCTAGAATTTCCCTTCCTGGGGAGCATTGTTGGTTGCTCCCCAGATGAGCTCTGGTTGGCGGGCACCTTTGGTTCTTATGTTCCTGAATAAAAATAAAGGATGTTTTGGGGTTCACATACCTTGCATACCTGTGGTCTTTTCAAGTGTTTCCATTTTGAGGAAGCTTTTATGTGGTTGGGCTGGACCAACCACGCAGCAGACTTTGCATATCCAACCAATGAGAGGTGAATGTTTGGCTTGTTGGTGCCCCAAACCTCTCCCTACTCGGTTAGGCCGCTTTGGTTGCTTGTCAGTGCACCAAAGCAATATGTAATTATACAGCGGTCAGAACTGGGGTTTTTCCAGTCTGTTACATTATTCCAAAATCAATGTGCAATGCATGCTGCAGATCCCCAGTTTGGACCAACCTCAGTGGTCACTTTGTCCTGGTTGTTGAGAAAACAGCACTGGTGGGAGCCAGTTTCTGATGTTCAACCCTGGACTTGAAGTGACCATTGGTTTGATTTCCTGGTGGGGCCTCCCACTCACCAGGGATCAGTGACATCAAGGGGACCTGTCTCAGCAGGGCTCCCTCACTCTGTGGGTTATCTGGAAAGGGTTGGACGTCTAGCTGCACTGGACTGCGCGCCCTTCTCATGTTTTCTTTGGCAAAAGTGCCTTTCTGGTCAGGATGGGAAGACCATCGCCATGGGAGCCTGGGAGGGGGTGCAACACAGCCACATTCTGGGCGTGCATCCTTGTGCTGGTTGGGCTGATTCTGGCAGCCCAGTGGCAATTTGATCCCACCATCTGTGTTTTTTGAGGGGCTCAGAGTTTATCTGAGCTAATTTTCTTGGGGTTTAAGGTAACTCGCCCCAGGAAACCCTCATAGTGGCGGCCTTCTGCTGAGGGGCCCCTTTGGGGAGGAGTTTTCCTTTAGTGGGGGGTGATGTAACAGATGAGTTTGTCTCATTTGTTACATTCTGACTCAGATTCATACTTTCTAAATCTGAGTCAGATTGCTTTGTAAACAAATTTTGGTTTGGTTGTTTCAGATGCTGGGCTGTTCCTCGCCTGAGCTGTAGATTAGGTTTGTGCAAGCCTAATCAATAACTTGGATGAGGTCCCCAAAGCTCTGCCTTTATAAGGCATGCCAGCACCCTCCAAAGTTCAATTCAGAATTCTATGAGGACTCTAGCATTTCCCTTTCTGGGGAGCATTGTCAGTTGCTCCCCATATGAGCTCTGTTCAGCGGGCACTTTTGATTTTTATGTTCCTGAATAAAAATAAAGGATGTTTTAGGGTTTGCATTTCTCACATGCCTGTGGTCTTTTCTGGGTATTTCCATTTTAAGGAAGCTTTTATGTGGTTGGGTTGTACCAACCACACAGCGACTTTTCATAGCCAACCAATGAGAGGTGAATGTTTGGCTGCTTGTCAGTTCCCCAAACCTCTCCCTACTCAGGTAAGCCGCTTTGGTTGCTTGTCAGTGCACCAAAGCAATATGTAATAATATGGCGGTCAGAACTGGGGTTTTTCCAGTCCATTACCTATAAGGAAACAAATAGAGTAAGGCATATTAGGTGGCATAAGGTGTTGACTAAAGGAGATAACCCCTGAATATAAACTCAAGCTTAATATCAAGATGATTTTATGTCAATTCAGGCATTTTTCCCTAACTCACCGGCTAGTGGAGCACTAATAGGGCGATTTATCCAGAATTTTTGGGTCATGAACTCAGAGTTATTGTGGTAAATTGCTCAATGCTTTAAAATATAATATTAGTGATTTTGGGCTTTAGGCCCAATAAAACATAAATTGATAAATTAACATTTAATTTAAACTGATGTCAACAGTAATAATAGATAAGTTGACATTGAATAAATTAACAACTGATTTATAGCCTAAAGTTGAGGCTTCACCTAGACTAGGGTGAAGCTCAAAAAATATCAAAGGACTAAACTGGACCATCACTACCTCACAGGAGCTTCCCACGCTGCACTGAGACTATGTATTGACATCTCCACCAATTTCTTGCATGCCCTGGATTAGCCCCATTCTGGCCAAGGGTCTGAGAGGAACCTCTAAGAATAGCCACTAATCACATACTCAGCCATGATATGATGTTTAACAGTCCTTCACTAGATTAAACAATCACTTCAGTCCTATTATATGCAACTGCAATATGGGCCATCCACAATTACTTTATGCAATCTGCCTTTGACACTCAAGTTTAAACAATTTTGCACATGCTATGTTGAATAATTGACCAGATCAGAATAATTGTCTAAAAACTTATATAGTATTTTTGCTTTGAGTCTAAGTTATTAGATCAGATTATTATATAGTTGAGTATTAAACTATATGAATTTAAACAACTACATAGATTATTGGGAAGTTGTGATCTTACAATTTTTAATCAGTAATAATAAATTTAACAATTTACTTTTAGGCCTCTCAGGTTAAGTCAAAACTAAATTCTAGTATCAATTGGGTTACAATTGAACTAGTATCTAAAAAGTGGTCCTATTTTATGGCACCACACTTTCATAGTTCAAAGGATCAGTGGCTTAGCTTTTATAATATGCATCAGAAAAGGTGGTGAAGATGAGCTAATTCCTATGCCAGAAGAATTCTAACCACAGAGGTAAAGCTGGTTGTACAGAAGGAAGCCTCAGATGTGGAGTGATCACTAAAAAATCCTGTTTGTGAGCCACTAATTAGTGGTGGTGCAAAGAGAGGATTTATGGGTGAAGATGCAGCTAGCTTTAGAAGTAACCCTATTTAAAGTAATGAATCTGGCAGAAGAAGGGAAGTTAAATTCAAATTAAGCATAGAGTTTTTTACTTTATTTGAGGTGGGTTGACCTGGGGGATGATACCACACCAATGAAGGATGCAGGGGATTTAAATTAATGGAAAAGGAGGATAAAATCCAGAAAACCTCCATGCGCAGCATATGATAGGCCAGGAACTCCATGGACCGCCTTTACTATTTGCTATCTCAGTTTGGGGCATTTATGTGCAACTTAAACATAGTCATAGTCGTCCCCTACCCAAATTTCCTGTACTGGAATAGAACTTGGGGAAGCAGTGGCAGAGGGTCCATATTCTACTACTGGGGTTAATCACTGAGTTTTTTAACAAACAACTCTTTACTTTTAATACTTTTTGTTGTAACATGTCTAAGAACTTATACTATACTGATAAGGTATATCATAGGACAGGAAGCTGTAGTTCAATTAATGGCAGAAGAATACAGTTACCAGTTTTAGGCTTATAGAGTTTACTTTAAAGGAGCACCATATGTTGGTTTATTATTTCCAAACGTTAGACAACTGCAACTCTATTTTTAACTAAGGAACAAAGAACCAACCACAGGACAAAGCAAAAAAATTTACATGCTTTACCAATTCATGGTCCATCTCAAGGTAGCATCAAATATTTTCACTACATAAACAGCTCTTCATAGCTTAGTATAAATTGAAGTGCTGTCAAGAGAGTATCTGTAACTCTCTCATTCCCAGCAAGATGATGTGGGATGCAAACCCACATTGCTAGGGAACTATCCATTAAAAGAATGGGAATACAAGCACCTCAAGCAGTGCCAGTACAAAATGTACCCCAGGCAAGTATATAAACAGCAACATAAAATACCAGGCAAGTAAGAAACAACACCACTTGAGTGGACCCCAGAGGGGCGTCCATAATCAAGTGCAGCTTGACGTCAGGGGCTCTGGGTGCCTCAATCTGGAGGGGACCTGGGCGGCCCACAGGTGCCCCTGGGATCTTGGTAAATTGCGAGATAAGGTAGTGGCCTACATGGTTGGAGACCTCCCCAAAGAGGTCCACCTCCAGGGTTGCCCAAGGAACCATTAGAAAACGTAAAATAATGGGGTGTTTTTTATTAAGCAAGTCAATCAACAAGGAGTGTTGATCACAAAATCATATTTAAAATAAATTAGGGAAATTAGGGTTCTGCGGCCATGCGCCCAAGCCTTGACGTTCCAATAAACAGACACTTCCATCCATTTTGGTAAAATACACCAAAAGGGCCTTCACTCGAGTAATCAATTGAAGCCTTATTTTACCAGAAATCAAAATCTCATAGCTGGAGTGGGACTCGAACCCTTGTTCTCCAACCAAGCTAATTGAACCATCTTCATTTAAAACGTAAATCGTTCGTTTTAAAGCCTGAGCTGAAATAGGAGGCTGGGCGTTTTGCACGCCCTTAGTATCAACTTGGGCTTGCTTGGCTTGTACCCAGTGTCAATCTAAGGTGTGCTTCAAGTCAGGCAGAGCCTGAAGCTTCATTTTCTGGGCCTCCTGTCACCCAGCCTTGTTCCTAGCATCAATGCCTACTATCATGTCATCTAACCATGACATTACCCTCTCCTCCTTTTTGGGCTCCACCCCCCCTCCAGGGGCGCTCACTAAGGAGAAGTTCTTATGTGCTGGTGGCAACTTCATAGCAGCAACGGCTGGCCTTGGCTGAGATCCTGCCGTCTCAGGGAAAGGATTATGAAATAATTTGATCAGGTCTTGGGCATGTACACAATCCCATGCCGGAACCCAGCTGTTCTCTGCTGTGTCAAACCCTTTCCATGATACCAAGTACTCAAGGCGTCACTTAACCCGGCGAGAGGCTACTATCTCCTCCACTTCCCATTCTAAAGCCCCATCCACAAGATAAGACTCAGGGGTCACAGGAGGAGGGCCTTCAAACAGGGCCAACTTACTTTCATGGAAGATGGAGAAGATCCAAAACGCTGAGGGAAGATTAAACTGGTATGAGGCATGTCCCACCTTTCTAACTACCCGGTAAGGACCAATCCTTTTTGGACCCAACTTTTTGCATGGTTGCTTGATAGGGACGTTGCGAGCATCAAGCATCACGAGATCCTCTTCCTTGTATGCTGGACCCACTCAGCGCTTTCCATTGGCATTCTCCTTATATACCTGCATAGCCGCCTCCAAAATCGTTGACACCCCTTGATGGACCTTCTTGAGAGTCTTGGCAAACTCCTGCACCGCTTCCACTTTAGAACCACAGCTGGGCTCCATGTTAAACGCAGGGTTAAAACCGTGGTTAGCAAAAAAGGGTGAACAACCGATTGAGGAATAATAAAGTGTTGTTGTAACTAAACTGAGCCATGGGAAGGTGAGGAACCCAATCTGAATGGTATGCGGTGGTGTAACAACGCAGAAATTGTTCCAAGAACTGATTCACTCGCTCAGTCTGCCCATCAGATTGGGGGTGATATGCTGTTGAACGGCAGGGGTGGACCTGAAGAGCCTTACACAACTCTTCCCAAAAGATGGAGGTGAACTGGGGTCCCCAGTCACTAATAATTTCTTGGGGAACCCCATGAAGTGCAAATACATGGGTGACAAAAAGCCTAGCCATTTCAGCGGCAGTTATAGTTGTTTTGCAAGGAATAAAGTGAGCGAACTTTGTAAAGCGGTCCACCACCACTATGATTGCATCATACCCATCTGAAACGGGTAAATCCACAATGAAATCCACCGATAGGAAAGTCCAGGGTCCTTCAGCCTTTTGGACTGATACCAACAACCCTGCTAAAGGTTGCCGATTGGGTTTCATATGATTGCAGATCAAGCACTCTTTGCAGTACCGCCCTATCTGAATGGGCAAGCCCTTCCAATTGTAAGTGCGTCGTATCAACTCCAAGGTTTTTGATTTTCCCAGATGACCAACAGTGATTCCATCATGATGGCCCTGGATGATCTCCAGGCGCAGTGGTCCAGCAGGAACCCATAGGCGTCCCTGAAACCACACCATCTCATCCTTCATGTGATATCCCTGGGATAAGTCCTCCTGATTCAGAGCACTCTTAGTAAGAACAACAGCATATTCAGCTGATAATGGCTGAGAAAGAACTACCTTCCTAAACATGCTATATTCTGCTGCATTTTTAAGAGCATGAGCGCTGGCATATGTATCGCGGACTTAGGAAGTTGAGGCAGAATCATACCTGGGGGAATCATCAACCGAGTGTTGTGAATCTCTACCTCCTTTGGATTGGGAGCCAAAGCAGGGTTGCGGCTCAAGGCATCCGCCAAACCATTCTCCTTGCCCTTGGTGAACTCATAGGAAAATGTAAATAAGGCAAGGGTTTCATGCCAACGCGTCTGACGTGGTGTTAAAACATTTGGAGCATGGTAATACAACAGGGCCCGATGGCCAGTGCATACCTGGAATGGTTGGGAAGAGCCATGTAAGTGGTGACGTCAATAAATCAGCGCCTCCACCACTGCTAATAACTCCTTGTCATATACGGCGTAGTTTAACTCATGCAGAGACATTTTCCTAGAAAAATATCCCACTGGATGTTCAAACCCATCTTCCCCCACTTGTAACAGGGCCGCAGCAATGGCAAAATTGGAAGCATCTGAGGACACAATGAACTCCTTGGCAGGGTCAACATGGCGAAGGATGGATGTGGATAACAAGGTGCACTTCACCGCTTGGAAAGCATCCTCCAGAATGGGAGACCACTGAAGCATCTTGGCCCCGCTAGCCTTATATAAGGGGGCTGCCACCTCAGAGAGACTGGATGTGAACTTCTGAGAAATGTACATGCCCCCAAAAAACTCCTCAATTCCTTTACAGAGGTGGGGTAGGCCACTCCCAAATAGCCTTTTCCTTGTCTGGAGTTATCATATGGACCTGGTCAAACATGACGTTACCCAGAAAAGTAACCTGGGACTTAAAGAATTTGCATTTACTAATCTTGAGGGTAAGGCATGCAGCCCTCAATCTCTCCACTACATGTCAAAGTTGAACTGCATGTGACTCGGGATCAGGGGAAAACACCAGAATGTCATCAATGTAGGCAACTGCACATACCCCCAACAAGTCTCCCAACGCAGCAGCAATGCGGCGTTGAAAGATGTCAGGGGCATTCTTAAGCCCAAAAGGCATAACCCAGAACTGGAAAATTCCTTTTCTGGTATGAAATGCGGCTAACTACTCCTGGCCCTTCTTTATCCATATTTGATTGAACGCATTGAGGCAGTCCAGCTTGGAGAAGACTTTTGCCTTCTCCACATAACGCGCAATCTGGGAATCTAAAGGAATGGGATGGAGGTTGGGTACAGTCACATTGTTTAAGTTCCCATAATTGACACATGGACGTAAAGTTCCATCTGCCTTCTCAACAAAAAGCAGTGGGGAACAAACAGGGGAGGTACGCTGAAAGATGGCACCTTTGGCCAACTGCTCCTTCACCCATACATCTAGAACCTCCTCCTCCCGGACAGTCAATGGGTATATGGAAGAAGAAATATGCACCAGATCCACAGTAAGTTTAAATTCACAATCAAACTAGGAATGTTCTGGTAGCGTACTAGCTGAAGCTGCATCAAAGGAGGATGCCAACTCTTTCAAACAAGAAGGTAAGGAAAGTTCCACAGGGGGCTTCAACAAAGGGGCAAGATATGGACTGGGAATATTGGGCCAATGGGGTAATTTACCTGAGGCATTATCCTCCAACAAAAAGACAATTAACTGGTGACCATTAGTTCAAAACAAGGTTAGAGTATTTTCTTTTAAATTTGTTCTGACATCAAACTTTCGCCACCACTCAACCCCCAAAATGATGGGAAACAAGAGGTTTTTGATAGCTTGAAACTGGTCAGAAAATAGATAAGAACCGATTTTGAAATTGACTGGCTCCATGATATTCAGTGTGGGAATACCTTGAGATGCCCCACCCCTAACCATACCACCTGGTGAGCAACTCAACTCAAGGTAGTCAGCAAGATTTTGATCAATAAAATTATTTGAAGCACCAGTATCCACCAAAATTGTTGTGCTGAATTTTCCAAAAGAGGATGTAAGGGTAGCAGTCAACAAGAAATATCCAGAATGGGATTTATTCAATGCAGAAAATGCCATCAACTCACCAGAGAATTCTTCCTCTGACTTGAACAAGCCATCAGAGTATGTTTTAGAATCATAGAAGGGGGAAGGATAGTGGGCCACTCTTACTATTGAGGCCACATATCCCACCCCACCTTCCGCAGGTGCATAGGCATCTTTATATTTGTGGCACAGTTCCTTCTCTACTTCCTGGGAACCCCTAATCATGGTAGGGGTCAAGCGAGGGTTCTCAGGAGTAATCTGATAAACTGAAATTAAGTCCTCCTCTAAACCATATGAGCAAATAAACGGTTCATTTTGAGATAAATTGCCTGCATTATAAAACACGTTTTTACATTTGAATGAACCCTCATTTGTTTTGAGGGTTTGGTGTGCATCGTTATCCAGGGCCATCACCCCCAAGCCTGGAGCAGATGCCTCGGCGTGCTCCTCTAAAACGTGTTGGGGAGAAAAAATGATACCGGGAATCCTTTTTGTTAATTACAAGTTCAGACTCTAGGATGTTCCCAATTTCCACCGAGATGGGGAGGAAATCAGTGGGAAACATCTCACAATTCAAGGAAAACTCACTAGTTGAGGAGGCGGTATTTATAGGGATGACCATGGGTGACATCATTGCGGCAGAATTGACTGAAACTGTTACCTCATTCTTGGGGCTAGACCCCTGTGCAATTCCAAATTTGGAAGTCATTGAAGGATTTGAAGGATAAGATTCCCTCATTTCCAAAGGCGCGCATGACTTTTCAGCACCCATATTTATAGGGATGACCATGGGTGACATCATCATGGCAGAATTGACTGAAACTGTTACATCATTCTCAGGGCTAGACCCCTATGCAATTCCAAATTTGGAAGTCATTGAAGGATTCAAAGGATAAGATTCCCTCATTTCCAAAGGCGCGCATGACTTTTTGGCACCCGTATTTATAGGATTTGATCCAATGATGGCCAAATTACCTGGCCCCTTCTGGGTTGGGGCGGAGAAACCACCCCAAAGGATTTTGACAAGATGATCAAATTTGGAAGGAGGCGACTGCCAAATTGGGAGTTACATATTGATATATCCAAGGTCAAATGGAGAAATGACGTTTTAACCTCGTCAGTTAAGGGCAACGCCTGAGCTTTTTCGCAGAATTCACTTAGGTAAACCTTCAGTGGAAGACCCATTTGATGCAGAGAAAAAAACTCAAAGAAGGAATGGAAGGAGGCTTCATCAGGTCAATTCTGCTCTAGAACTGTTCCAAACCTCCTATTGAATTCCACAAGAGCAGCTGGGTGTGGACTACCACAAAGACCCAGTCCCCAGCCTCAGGAGACAACAGGGACAATAGATCCACTCCTTGCAAAAGCGGACGGGAACCAGACAAATTGTTTTTGTCTAATGAGGGCTTTCAGTCCAGGGAAGCTAAGGCCTGGTGAATTTCTGAGTAAATTTTGGGAGAAAGGTGGGAAATCACAATCTTAGGATTGCAAAAAGTCTGAGACCACCAAGTATGAGCAGGAAGGGTGGGTACTTCCCAGTTGGTAGTTGCAAGAATAACGCCAAGACGCACTAGTACAAAACCAAATGAGAAAACTGTGGTGAGCACCATTGTGGCAGTGACAAATGGCCAGCGCACCCAATTTACTAATAACAAAAGTCCCACACAGATAATTCTTATGCATGTATAATAAAAAGGTTGATTGACTAATGTCAAGAGAGTATCTGTAACTCTCTCGTTCCCAGCAAGATGATGTGGGATGCAAACCCACATTGCTAGGGAACTAGCCAATAAAAGAATGGGAATACAAGCACCTTGAGCAGTGCCAGTACAAAAGGTACCCCAGGCAAGTATATAAACAGCAACATAAAATACCAGGTAAGTAAGAAACAACACCACTTGAGTGGACCCCAGAGGGGCGTCCATAATCAAGTGCAGCTTGACGTCAGGGGCTTTGGGTGCCTCAATCTGGAGGGGACCTTGGCGGCCCACAGGTACCCCTGAGATTTTGGTAAATTGCGAGATAAGGTAATGGCCTACATGGTTGGAGACCTCCCCAAAGAGGTCCACCACCAGGGTTGCCCAAGGAACCATTAGAAAACGTAAAATAACGGGGTGTTTTTTATTAAGCAAGTCAATCAACAAGGAGTGTTGATCACAAAAACATATTTAAAATAAATCAGGGAAATTAGGGTTCTGCAGCCATGCGCCCAAGCCTTGACGTTCCAATAAACAGACACTTCCATCCATTTTGGTAAAATACACTGAAAGGTCCTTCACTCAAGTAATTGATTGAAGCCTTATTTTACCAGAAATCAAAATCTCATAGCTGGAGTGGGACTTGAACCCTTGTTCTCCAACCAAGCTAATTGAACCATCTTCATTTAAAACGTAAATCGTTTGTTTTAAAGCCTGAGCTGAAATAGGAGGCTGGGCGTTTTGCACGCCCTTAGTATCAACCTGGGCTTGCTTGGCTTGCACCCAGCATCAATCTAAGGTGTGCTTCAAGTCAGGCAGAGCCTGAAGCTTCATTTTCTGGGCCTCCTGTCACCCAGCCTTGTTCCTAGCATCAATGCCTACTATCATGTCATCTAACCATGACAAGTGCAGCTCTGAAAACACATCTTCTTTCTTTTTAAAACATCCTTGCTTCTATACCGCACCTCTGGCTCTTAGAATACCATAAATTAATGAGTATTGTGGACTCCCCCTCAGGTCAGGATCATCTAGTACTAAAAAAATGAGCTTTTCTGTGGCCAGGGATTATGTGAAAGGTTATAAATTAATTAGATTACAAGAACTGTGGCAAACCAGACCTGAAAAAACTTACCCATGTGACTTCTCCAGCCATAGTCACCCTAAAAAAGGCCTTAAAATTAGCGGTTTAATTATGTTGTTAATCTATAATTCTCTTATAGTTTATAATAGGCCCATGGTTATCATAAATTTATTAAAATATCATATTTTATATAGCCTTCACTCAAACTATGACCAAGCATAAAGAAAGAAGGTGCTCTTTTTTAAAAAAACATCTAGTATATCTTTAAAGAGAGCAATAACTTATTACAGTGCAACTATTTTACTAAAAGTACCAAGTCACTTTAGAGAGGCATCATTCTAAAAATATGTAGGTCAAAATCAAATCCTAGGTTAACTGCTAAAATAACAATTAAGTCTATCTTAACGCTTTCAGTTTACTAGCGTTAATACCCTCTGTCAAAGCTTCCACATCAAGTAGTTAGCCACTATAAGGTTGTAAAAATAATAGGTTTTCTAACTCTTAAACCCCACTCACCTGACATATTTTAATGTTTTACATGTTGTGGCTCTATATAAAGAATGGTAAACCATTAAATCATATAAAGCTTATAAAACCACCCCATAAGAAAGAAGTTTGCAATAACACTACAAGTTCAATAATATACTAGTTGTCAGAATTGTTGTGATTACTTTAAACAATTTTTAATGGGTTTGCTTTACATTTAAGAACATTTGATAACTAGTATAATCTGGAACATGAGAGCATTCTTCTTTAGGATATTTAGATAAGCACTATTTACTTTGGGGGCTTTTCTTTAAAAATCTTAACTAAGAATTAACTTTTTAAGTTTTATTTACAAATTAGTGATACCCTAATCCATTTGTCATATATAAAGTAACTTTGGGAAATTATGCCTTAGGAGCTCTGATAGTATAGTTTCTGGAGTTCCAAGAAAACATTTATTATAAAAATACTAGTTAAATCACTCAGAGGAACAATAAACCATCTTATCAGGACTAAAACATTATCAGAATGGACTGAATTATACTTTATCTTGGTTCCTCAAAAGGCAAATGCTTTAGACTTGTCAACATGCATCATAAACTGGCAACTACAAGTTATACCATTTAAAGCTAAAGATTTGTGTCTATGAATCATTTATAAGTTAAAATTTTTAATAATAATAAATAACTTACATACACCAACAATATCCAATGTTATATTCTACATTTATCTTGTTGGCTGGACTGGCAATGTGGCAACACTATAAAATGATTCACATATATATAAATTGTTTAAAGTTTTGAAAAAAATTATGGATATATTACAGTTTCTTCTTTCTTCTTTCCTACATTTAATTTATAATCTTAAACAAATTTAATGAAGCTTCAATAAATTCTTTATTTTTACTTAATTTATATAGACTATATGTGCCATTAAGCACAAACCAAATGCATACATTTCTTTCTGATAAGTAAGACCCTCAGGCTGAGGGATGACAAGCCTATACCTCACCATCTTTAAAATTAACTGCTTTATTTTTTTTAGTACTAGATGGTCCCAAAAATTAACTGCTTTATTTATATATAATTATCTCATTTTTTCCCTCCCTACACCAATATAAAATTGTAATTTAAAAAAAACTTACTACACTTGGTTTTTAGAGATTTTGTTCAATACTTAAGCCTCATAAACAGTAATATATTTCTTCCATATTTTACCTATCAAGTGCCAATAGTTTAATGGGTCTTTGGCACCCAGATCACCTGGTTTTATCCTAGATTAGGTATAACATGTACAGTCTACTCTGGGACATAATATTAAGTTACAGTTATTATAGAGCAGGTAAAAGTCTACTTATATCTTAGTAATAATTAAAAATAGTCCACTATATTTTTACAATTTATTCCCTTTTGTCTCCAATGTTTTCATCCTCTATATAAACTAGTAAGCTCATTTTTATCAGCCAACAACTGCTTCTTCACCAAAGGTGTTTCAAAGTCAGCAATGTGCCCATATAGCACTTTTAATTTGTAAACTTATATAATCTCCACATCTTATAAACATATGTAGCTTGTATAGAACTTATGTGACAAGTTTCAAGAAATTAGGGACATTAAACTAAATTGGAAAAATAATTTAGGATATAAGAGACAATGTATAAGTTATAAGAGAAAAGCTAAAGCTATACTGTTAATTAAGTGATTAAATACTAAAATAAATTATGATATAATTTGTTAAGCAAAAATTACTTATTAATAGTTTTAGTTACTATACAATCCATAAAGTGATCAAAAGTACCTACCGTACAATGAAAAGGCTGCATGTTGGCTTAGTATTGCTAACAAATATCTAGATTTGAAATTAGTTTATATTAGGTCATAGTGCTTTCTTTTTTATATAGACTTATAAAATAATAAGGTTCCTATTCTTATAGTATATTTAGTGCCAGAGTGTGGATTCTCTGATATTTATCATTAATATTTATCACTTATTAGAATCTACAAGTTCAATTTAGTATCTAGTTAATTTTTTAGACAATAATATGTCCATATTAGTCAATTACTCACAGCTAGAGGTAATTTCCTAGCTCTTAGTATGGAAAATATATATATAAGTATATTCTAGAAATATATGGTTTTTATATTTAAAGATTGTTGCCCCTAAGACAGTATGCCGCCTATAAATTAATAGATTTATTTAAGCTCAATTTAACTTGTACCAACTTTCTTATAGATCTACCAATTAAAGTTATTCTTTTTTACTCATATAACCTCAACTTTCAGTAAAACCCAATATTTTCTGCTTTATCTTCTAGTTGACCTGTTGATATTCAATGCATGAACTCTTATATTTTACTGAATCAAATCAGCCATCTAACGTTATTTAGTTACGTTGTTTTCAGAGTCTTATTGACAGTATGGTACCATGGTAGATTCTAAGCCAAGTATTCTGATATGTACATTATCTCTGCACTCTATATATGTTTTTAGATCTAGGTGAATTAACTACATAAGCGTCCTAGATAGATTATATAAACTTTAAATCTGTCTTTCTATAGTATGAAAAGATCAGTATCTTTTAATCCATATAAATAAAGTTTAAGAAAGCTGATAGTTCTTTTTATAGACATTAAAATGATCAAAAGATAAGCAAAAAGTTTCATAATCTAAAAGGGTTACATGATCTTAATAGGATCATCAGGTAATAGTACTGATTTTCTGCTATTGGATGATACTTTGTAACTAAAAAGCTAAATTTGTGGATTTAGTCAGATACATGGTAAAATAAAGCTAGATATTAGTGTTACTAGCCTTACTTGTGGTAAAACTAAAGCAAACTTGGTGATTGTATAATTAGTTGAACATTTTAATACACAGGTCTACCATCCTAAAGATAAAGAATACTTATTGATTTACTTAATAAATGATGTATAAAGCTGCATTAACCTTATAAATGTGCTACAGCCATACGTTTGCAATCCTAAAACTATTTAGTATCACTAATAAATCAGTTATTCAATTCCAAATTGATATCATTTATAAGTCCAATAAAAGTATCACTGCTTGTCTGATATAAAAACTTAAATGGTAACAACAAAGTAACACGTTTTTATCCTTTATTAGAAACTTGCACTAAGTAAGCTGAAAAATATGGTAATTTAGTTAAGGATTAGTCTAGTAGTTTGGCAAAAAGTCCACATGATGTTTCTGCCAAGCCACCTTAGTAAGCAATTACATTACATTATAATATAGCAGCAAAAGTTGAGGGTTAGCCAGATTAAATGACTATTTCATTTTTGAGACCATAGTCATTCTAAAAAAATTATCTCTAAGAACGAATTGATGTAAATATTTGATAAATTATTGCATCAGCTTTTCAATCTATATTGATATACCAGGTTTAAAGCAATAAATGTAAACTTAGATTAAATTTGAATCCTTACTTTTTATCGCTAAGATAAATATTCACTTTGGTCAACCATTAGAAGCATGTTCGAATTGATTACCACACTAGTTATAGGGTGAGCTACTTAGAATAACACATATCCCTTGAAAGTGTAAAGAAAGTATCAAAGCGGAAATTGTGCCTAGGCTAAGCAAGCTTGGGGGTATAACAATTTTACAAAGAAATATACATACCTTTATTAGCTCTAGCACATCTACTAAATTCATTTGCACACGCAAAAGCTCACATTACTATAGCCCAAGGATCAACGGATACTCTTTGTGGACAAGTTAAAGTGGATAATTTTGAGGGTTGAATACATCATCTTTCAGATTGAAGTAACCCAATAAAGTTAAGATTTATCAGTTGTAGTATCTTACAAATCATCCGCCTATATTTTTAATTCCCTCAAAGAACAAATCCTCAAAATATGGGTTATCCTTTATTTAAGATATTCAAATTTGCATCCTTAAGAAATCATCCGTCACGTAAAGTGTTGCCCATATAATATACCTTTTATTATGACTTCAAATTTGAAAAGGTAAAGATCTTTTCTCTAAATAGATAAGATATAAGCTGCGCAGCACAGATATTAGTTTAAGAAGGGGGAGAATGTGGTGCAAACCTCAAGAAATTAACGACTCGCGCTTAGGGTATAATCTGTGAGAGTAATCAATATTAAGAGGATGGGAGTTTAGTAACGAGGGTAGAAACTAGGCGGGAGAAACATTAGCAAAGTACCACTGGAAGTAAGAGGTCGACGTAGGAACCAGCCAATCTATAGAGCTCGAGTCTCGGGAGGCCGGTGGATCCCTGCGGCGAAAAAGCTGTTCCATCAGGCGCAAAATCTCTATGAACATATTGTTCATGGCCCATACACGCGAAGCCTGACGCAAAAACTGCCGGAGGGTGCGCAGGTGGTGCTGAGCCTGAGTAGCCGAAGCGATGTTTGCCGTGTATGCAATGTTAACAAAGATGGTGGCTGCGTTAAAGGCAGCAAAGGATGAGAAGATATCCAATAAGCCATCATCCTGCAGCTCAAAGTCTTGGACAACGGAGACGATCTGGTAGGCGGCATCGATGCACTGCTTTTTGGAATGCAACTCGGAAGATGAGAGCGCTTTGTTCGAGATGCCATGAGCAATATGCGAACGGTGCAGCAGGATCATAATAAGCCAGTACACGCAGTGCAGTACTGCGGTATTACAGTGGTGGGCTGGCGAGACAGTGGCAGGGCGTGGCCGATACTCCATGTGTATTGGCAGGTGCTGGGCATACTCCAACAGTGGTTTCTCCAGGTTTGTGATGGCGGTGGTAATGACATCATTGCGGAACCACTTGCGAAGATGACGGTGCTGCGTGAAGCGAAACACCCCCCGCCATGCGCAGATAAGAGCTGAAAGCAGGCGACGAAAGTAGTATTGATCTGGGAACCCAACCCACTCCATGTCGTTATTGGGAAAGTCAACGACAAAATCGCGATCATCAATCCCCAGTGGCCGCCCAAAGAGGGTGGCCGACACCACATCGGTCGCCATGCAATCCCACCATATCCGACGCCGACATCTGAGCTCCTCACGCGACAGATGGCGGGGATTAACCGGATTGCAGAACATGGCAGAGTCAACAAAGTTGAGTCCGATATACTGCGACGCTCGGTGGGTGATACTAAGAAAATACATGGCCATCTCACCATTACCCACCGCGAATCTGTAGGTACCCAACAGCAACCCGCTCTGGATCGTGGATGGCATCGGCGCCTTGTCTAATTGGCTTAAGAACAGATGTGTCGCACGTTCTGAAAACGATTTGCCAGCCGGTCGGTTTTTGGTGCACAGCAGCGAAAAATAAGGCGAGTATCTTGCCGCTAACGCGCACATACTATATAGAAGCAACTCTGGTGCCTTCCCCATCTGAAACTGCACCATAATGAGGCGCGATGAATCATCATCAGGCTCCGCGTTACTTTATCAAAAAACACCCCCACCAGGTGCTCCAGAATCTCTGGAAAGCCCATTGATTGGGCATTGGGTGACACCACCTCCAGTGGCGTGTATGCCCGCAAATTGAGCATCTCACCCTCTTGTCCAATACTTGCAAGAGGCGGTTCCTCGGACTTATGTTCAGTTTTTTGCGCTAAAATAGCTTCAAGGGCCTCAATCCGCCTTTGTAGCATGTCTGTATATTCGGTCGCCCGCGGCTTTTTGAGCGGTTGCAACGAATAAGAACACTCAAGCCCGCGGCTTCGGCATCTTGCATGTTGGCTTCTCCAAATCGCATTTCGCTTTTCGAAGCCGGCAAGAGTCGCAGGAACTGGGCCCCTTTTTCTTCAATCCTGTCTCAAGGGATGTCGATTTCGGTTCGGACTCAGATGGGCTAGGATGCTCGCGGCGCAAATCAGTGGCCGAACTCTCTAAAGATGGATTCAGGGAGGTTAAAGTGTTCAAGTCGAGGGTATGTTCTCGATTATCAAAAGCATTATGAGGGCTCTGCGCATGCGAGATTGCTACAGGTGTACTGCATGTTTCTGACTCAAAATCTAACAAAGATATAGCTACTGCCTCCTCAGGGAAAGGACAAGAACTCATGGGCCTTTGTAGCAAGACTAAAGCAATAATGAAACGGTTTCTAAAAATAAATTAGAGGGATTAACCAAACATCTACCAAAATAAACTGCTCCAAGGCATACAACTACTCAACGCTCACCACTAAATACAATAAACGCTTGTAGCAAAGCATATTGGGTGAGAAAGACCCCAAATAAATAAGGAAACTTTAAACAGTAAGAACAATATGAAGAAGTACAGTAGCTGAAGTAAATCTGGGAGAGAAAAAAGCTGACTTGGTTAAACCCCAGCTCATCCATAGAATAAAATTGACTTAAATTTATGAAGGATAGATTACTGGTTGATGGTTCTAAGCAAATATTAATGAAGCCAAAGCAGATATTGAAACCTTAAGCGTATCAATTCAACAATTAAATGACAAAAAACAAGCTCTTTTAGGATTAGAGAGAAGGTGTTATCAGATACAAAAGTAAAAAAGGTATAATAGAAGGTTAAGAGGTATATTTAAAATATACAAGTTTAATATAGCTGTACCATGCTTGAAGAGAAATGTTAGTAAACAAAAGTAATGAGGGTGGAACATTCTATGGCAGCAAAAATAATTTTTTTTTTAAGTCAAAGCTTTAAGAGTGGGTAGCCTGGCAGGGTGATTCCTGCTTCCACTCTAGCGCAGGTTATGTTTGATTCAAGTTCAAAACCTGTACTGGCTAGAAAAAATCTTGGTGTGGTATATTTGTCCCAAGGTTGACCCACCTTGAATATTTTAAGTCAAAGCTATCAAATAGAATCAATCTAGATGAAGTTATAAAGTAACTGCACGGAAAGGTACAGACATAATCCAAGTATTTTGATTTAATTTGGTCCAAATTATATATATATATATATTTATTTATTTTTCCTAGATGAAGTTATATGATGAGCTTGGACAAACAAATATTTGTATATATACCATTGAACTGTTGGTAGTATAAATCCAACTTCAATTCTGACCTGTGTACCCAAACTAATTTTTTATACTAGTGAGTCCTAACCAAAAAGGTATCTATCCTAACTTTAGATTTCTAAAAAGCAAAAACCAAGTTTAATTATATCAAAAGTTATACTATAATAGACCAGGTGTAATATACATACCTACCAGGTATAGTTGCACACACCTGTAACCACAAGCTAAGGTGGGGTAAAAATGCTGTAACAGGTTCAAAACCTGTTCTGGATAGGTCAAACATAATTTCCTCCATACCCTCTTATCATTAATCAATTAATTGATGATACAGAGTTAAAAAGGAAGATTTGAGTGGTTTTCATATAGGGGGTGGTTCCTGCTACTACTGAGTCTTTAAAGAAAGAAAAAAGAAAGGACCATCTAGTACTAAAAAAAGAAAGGTGTAATATATATACCTGTATCAACAAGCTAAAGTAGGTGTTAAATGCTATAATAGGTTCAAACCTTGTTTAGGCTAAGATTAAATATTATTTCCTCTATTCCATCTTATCCCTATTAAATTGATAGTATGAAGTTGAAGATTGGGGTGGTTGCCATGTAGGGTAGTTGCTACTTGCTGAACCTTTAAAAAAGGTATGCTATAATAGTACTATTATATCAATAATCTAGTATTAAATTAATATTTATAAGTATTATTAAAAAATTCTAAAGTCTCCTACCTCAAATAAGCACAATATTTTTCTACAGGTTAGTTATCAACCAATTATGACAGCATTATCTATCTAAAACTTTCAGAGCTGATTTCACATATATATCCAACTAGCATCCAGATGCTTATGCTTTGCTACAGCATTTATAGTTTATCAGATAATTTATATTGATAAACCACTAAACTGCTTAGCTAAACCATTGAATATAAAAATCAACTAATCACCAACTGCTTTATAAAACTAAACTATCGAAATCAAAAACCAAAACCACCAACCACTTGCCAATATCTAAAACCATTGAATATACCAAATCAACCAATCACCAACTGCTTAAAACATATCTAAACTTTTCTTAACAACTAAAACCACCAACCACTTACCAAAACCAATTAACTTATTGAATCAACCAATTACTAAATGCTTACTAAAACTATCAAGCTTATTAATCAACCCAAAAACCACTAACCTCTTGGCAAAACCAAATAAACTATCGAATCAGCCTAATATCAAACTTCTCAGCCTGTAACAATATACCAATTAACATTAAAAATATATAGTACTTTCACTTCTTATATATAGAAACTTTTTTATTTTATTATGAAAAAATATATAAATTTTAGCTTTCTGTACTCCTTTTCCATATAAACTTTAAATATGCCAAATATCACATTCCTCCATGAGTGCAATATGCTTAAAAGGGGGTACAAAGTTTTCTCTTCACATTAATATTTAGATATCACCTATATTTTAAATTATATGACTATCTAATTATCTAAGACTATACTTTTTTAGTTAATTTAGTATAGCCTTTATATCAGTAGATAGCTATCAATAAGTTTAGGAAGTAATTGAACTTGTCGACTTATAACAGCCAAACTGTATAGGAAAACCATTTGATCTATTAGATCAACCAAAAAACCACTCGGCCAAAATAAAATGAATATAACAAATCAATAATCACCAGCCACTTAATCAAAACCATCTCAAACCATCGAATCAACTAATTTTTAACCAATTATCTATCCAAATTCCAATGCATCAACTGAACAGCAGCCGATCTGCAATCTGGAACTGACGCAGAAGTGATGTAAAGCTACAATCTAATAAATTCTTTTATTGAAACTGATCTGAAATCCTAAGTGTGAAGCTTTTTCTTAGTAGCATCTGATCTGTAATCCAAAGTCTGATGCAAAAATGATGGAAAAATCAGGTCCAGCCAATCACAGCATTGATGATCAGGCACTTTCTTTGATATAATGATAGGACTAGCGGAGTTACCTGGCGTTGCTCAGGTTTATTTATTATTAGCATTCATTACCTATGCTTTGCTATGGTGTCTATAGAATTTCAGATGATTCAAATTTATTAATTTAGATTTCATATATAGTTAAGCAATAAATACTTGGCCAAATCTAATTGCTCAATCAAAGCAACCAAAAACCACCAACCACTCAGCTAAAACTAACTGAACTTATCAAATCAACCAATAACTAGTCACCTCCAAAGCTAAACTGTATCCTGTCAAATCAACCGAGAATCATCAACCACTCGCTAAATAAAATAAACTTATCAAATCAATCAGATAACACCAAACTCTACCCAAAACATCTCTCTATATTTAAAATCATTAAATGTTTGTAACACATCTTCCAAACTACTAATCAGCTTCTACTTAACTTTCCAAAAGTATTTTATTAATTAGGGGAACCAAATTGGACAGGTTTTTTAAGATTATATAAAACTAACATCAAGATACCCTGCTTCGCTATGGTGCCTAAACTATCAGATAATCCATATTGATAAACTGCCAAAACACTTAGCTAAAACCATTGAACATACCAAATCAACCAATTACCAACTGCCTCACAAAACTCTACTTACCATAAAATAATTAAAATTTTATCATACATACAATAACTAATTAAAATTAGTATAAATATATTAATTTAAAATTATTATAAACATAAGAATAACTAATTAATAATTATTATAAAAAATAAAAAAATAATATACCTTCAACAATAATTAAAGATTATAATAAATATAATAATAAATAATTACACATAAAATAATACTAAATTAAAAACTATTATAAGTATAAATTTTATTTGAGGTGGGCTAACCTGGGGATGATACCACACCAATGAAGATGAAGAGGATTTGAATTAAATGGGAAAATAAGAATAAAACCTAGAAAAACATCCATGAATGGAATATGATAGGCCAGGAACTCCATGGACTGCCTTGCTATTTGCTATCTCAGTTTGGGGCATTGGTGCACAATGCCAATACAGTCAGTCATCCCCTACCCAAAGTTCCTGTACCATGATCAAACTTGGGGAGGCAGTGGTAGAGGGTCCATACTCTTCCACTGGGATATCCTCCTCTAAACAGGTATTTTAAATTCATAATGATAAAAATTAAAATAAAGTAGTTATTTTTAAAAATGAATGGATGATAAATAGTTAAGCTGACATATCCTTTTGGGTAGTGAACAATTATAACTGTTGGCATTGTGTAACAATATCCCAAACCAAGATAGCAAATAGTAAGGTGGTCCATGGAGCTCCTGGCCTATCAGAGCACTGCATGTTGGATGTTTGCCATCTCAGATGCAAAGGAAGAACGTCCTGGGTCAAAATCAGCCAAAAAGGGGAAATGTCAGCCATTTATAAGTTTACAATGAATCTAAGAGCAATTTAAATAACAATGACAATTTTGTCAACTAAAAGACCTTGGTTGATTCTCAGTAAAACCTCACAAATCAGGGTAACATGATTTTAGTAAAAACTAGGGTAACAACCATTAAGTTGAGCAGTTGGATTTATCTGACCATGCAGTGGACCCTGAGACATCCATCAAATGGAACTCTGACAGCCACAACCAGGTCCCTTCATGCACCTATGTGGGGACCACCCCCTTTTATAGGCATGGTGGGGGACCCTGAGGTAAAATAGTTTCCTCTGATAGAGATTGGATGAAGCTCATTAAAGCATTTCTGCACAGGTATGTAATGCCAGCTGTTAATTCCCCCATCCATCATACAGCCCAGGCAAAGTGAGTATTCTGAGCTTCAATAGGCTGCTTTTTCATATTTTCTAATTTGGATGGTAACAAGCTATTCCAAATTTACTATTGAATTCCTTCCAACCTTTGATACAGTTAAATAAAGATCAGTCAGATATCAATAAAATCACTTTTTCCTTTCTTACCCCATATGGCTAATAGAAACCCAAGTTTTTATTAGTGTATATTCATTAAATTTTATTAAAACTTTTGTGAGATCCAGTGGCATAAGCACCAGTGAGCACACATAAGCTGGATTTCTAAAAGTTGGTGCTTACTACAGGGGACACCTGTACACCAAAAAAATTGTCAAAAATGGAGGCTTAAATGTGAGTAACTGTAAGTTCTGGGGAATGTCCCCTGTGTGTTGATCAGGCTCTCTTCCTATTTCTGAGTAAAAAGGTTCTGAAGAGGGTGGCTGTACCCCTCGTTACCCAAAGTGACCTCACCCACATGATAGATGAGCGCTGGGTAACAGCTCTCCCTCTTCAGATCCCTCCCCCAGTGCCCACGCTCACCTTGGCTGAACTTGTCCACCAGATCAAGGGAATTTGTGCTGAGATCACCAAACTGAAGTCAATTGGTCCAAAAATGATTGGAAACAAGCCCAATGATTGGAATCCACATAGTCAAAAAGGGATGAAGATTGAATCATCAGCCAGACTTGCTGATGGTTTCAATTTGGCCAGCATTGTGATCATCAAAATTAACCTTCTCTCAAAATTGTCAGGGATGATCCCCAACATGCAGGTAGTAGCATCGGACACCATCAATGATAGTTTGAAGCTCCCTTTCAGCAAATTGGAAGTTGCAGCTGATGCAATGCTTTTGACCAAACAAATGGCCCAGCGACTGGGCATGGGTGGGTTGGGCATCCTGAACCTGTTCCTAACCAATTGGGACTGCCTCTACATGGGGTGGCCCTGGGGGATTCCCGCTGCACATTGGGCCAGATGCTGTCATGCCAACTATCAGAAATGCATTTAAGCCTCAGTTTGGGTGTTCTATGTCAAACTGACAGCAACTTGGCCTGCCGCTGAATCTTTGATGTCAGTTCCCATTGAGCTTATCTGCCCCCATCCCCAAATAATTCACCAGTTAGGTCAAACTTGAGGGACCCAATTCCTGCTTGTTCCTACATCAATTGACCACTATGTAATCATTTGCATTGCACTGAGAAAATTTTTGTTCAATTTTCTTTACTTTCCTTTAAATAAAATTTGCCGCTAAAAACTATCAATTTTTGACTTTATTGATATACTCCTGGCCGCATTCCAAATGACTTTACTCTGGTGGCTTGTTGGTCCCTATAATGGATGGGCTTTCCCAGTACTGATGGTTACTATAGCCCCACCGTCCTCAACTAGATTCAGTGAGCCAGATACTTCTGGAAATTCAACCCTATTATTTCAAATATTTGCCATCAATACACTGGGATCTTGTGGCCTTACATCTACCATTTCCAAGAAAGGATCCGCCCCCTTGTCTCCTCAGTTGAATTGAACCCACCCACCGGTGAGCTTGTAGAAACTATACCTATGGCACCACCCCCTGCAGCAAGACCCCCAGTGTCTGAGTTTGTCTCCATTTGGTTCATTTTCAGGTTGCTATTCACAATTACCCTACACCAACATTTTATCATTTCCCAATTCATGGCTTCATACAGAGTTATATGTGTGGCAAAGCCTCTGGCATTCTGGCTTGCTTTTTGGGTGCTTATGCATCCCAACTGGCAGGCCAGTCTAAACTTCTTCTGCCGTTTTCATGACAGTAACCCTCCATCTTTTCCTCTTCATGTTGAATCACGTTTAGTTGCTATGGAAAAGCAACATACAAGCGCTATATCCCATCTCAATAAACTTGAGCAGTGCCATTAAACTCACGTTTTAAAGACAAGTACATCCCTGGTGAAGGGAGCATTACTACCCTTGTCAAGATTTCAACATGACTGGGTGATAAGCTAGTGTTCCAGTGAATCACAAATTAGATGCAAAGTGAGCTCCAAGGGCGAGTAATAGGTTAGAGCAATGCGAGGTGAATCAATCTAATCAATTAGGGTTTGGCAATTGAGGAATTCCATTGAAGCCTCGATGATTGAACGAATTCTACATTGATAACAAATTGAGATTGACTAAGTGAAATGTGTCAAATCCGTTGAGTAATACCAAGGGCTAAGGGTTGAGCAAGAGAGAGAAGTGGAGGAGGTTTTTTTCAGAAGAAGAAAAGATAGGATGAAATAAGAAGTAAGTAGGAGTAAGTAGAGAGCGTAAGCGGAGAGGGTCTGACAGTTAGATCATATCAAAATAAAAAGTAGTGAAGCTAGGGTGATTGCCTCATAATTTTATATAAGTTTATTACATTTAATTGAGGGACCAACGATCTCCATATCATTTGGCCGTTGCTCAGTGGGCTAAACCCTGCGCAACTCATTCAGCGGAAATAAGCCATATCTGCCAAAAAATTTACAATGTGCTCACTACAGGGGTCCCATTGATCAACTAATAACAGCTTCATCAATTGCACCTATGGCACAACCAGCTCGCTTTGATGGGGTACTACCCCCAGTGATTGAATTATCTCACTATGGGGAACTGAAGCTTGCTTTGGATACCTTACTTCAGGTGCAAAAAGTGCTTTTTCAGGAGAATAAGAATATTACTGAGCAGCTCAACCATGCCTTCCGCCAACTGCTCCTGGTAGGTGACCATGCCAACCAACTTTCCAACCTCTTGAGCAGCACAACGGAGCGGCTAGACTGCGCAGAGTATAAATTAGAGAAGGTTGTTAAGGAAAAGGAAATCTTCAGTGACAGGCTGCCCCCATTTAGCCGTGATGGTAACATACATGGGTTTTTCAAGCAGTTTGAGTTTGCCATAGAGGGGGCTTCTGATTGACGGAAAGCTAAACTGTTGTTATCTGCGTTGGATGTTTTAAGTGCTGATCAAGTTACATGTTATCTTAAAAACAGTACTGTAGCTTACCAAGAGGTGAAGGAGACTGTAATTCACCTGTTTGGGGCAAAGCAAAAATGGCTCAGCGCAAGGCGGACTTTTTAACAAAATCTTTCCAAAAAATGAGTCTTTAATACAGTTTGTGGAGCAGTTCACTAATGAGGCTCATGTGTTATTGGGTGCAAATGTCTTATCTAATGAGGAGGTGGGCATAGCAGTGAGGGCGGCTATCAAGCCCTACCACAAATTGCATAATGCTATGGCGTACACTCTTCAGGAGGATGCGGAGTTACTCAAAATCATCCATAATTTACGCTGTTTATCCATCACCTTTAGTGCTCCCAATGTGAAGTGGAAGGATCCTGTATCTTCCACTAAAATTTCAGCAAATGAAGGATCCCAATAATATGGGGCAAACGGTGGGTTACTCCTCAGCCATTTAACTCATGGAATGGTCCTTTACATCCCTATTATGATCAAACCGCTTATCCTTGGGCCCATAATAAACCATGGTTCAATAGTAGACCTAGACCTTCTTTGGTGATTCAGAGATGAGTGCCAGTACCAAATGCTTGTTTCTCATGTGGACAAACAGGTCATTATGCAGTTAGTTGTCAGGCCAAAGCAAGGGTCCATGCAGTATCCGTTGTCCTAAATGAATAGGGAAAAGGGCAAGTGGAGTAGAGATGGGATGCTCTGCTTCCGCTGATTCAAATGTAATTGTCCCTGATGTTCATCATGAATCACTTTGTGTTGGCCCTGGGGCACACTCTGAGGATTTACTATATCAACAGATCCCTTACCACCTTTTGGCCTCAAGCTGAGGAAGAGACCTCAATAATGCAGACATGGGGTTTTGCCAAGACGTGTATAAGCTGTACGCCTAGCAAAACTTTGAGAGGAATGGTATGATCAGCGGTGAACCCTCCGCATATGTCGCAGCTTTGGAGGGGGTGGAGATGGAAATTCCTGTAGAAAAGATTGCCCAAGAGTATCCTCATGTTGGGGCTGGTATACACACTTTTCTGGATAATCAAACGCCCTTGAATGTTTATTTATCAAACAACAAGGGTTCTTCTTATTTGGAATGAACATACTGTGACATATTTGTACAGAATATCAAAATTCAGGCGATCATTGATACCAGCACTCCTGTCAATATAATATCCACCAAGCTTGTGGCTAAGCTTCCGCTGAAGCCAGATGTGGACCAACGAGTAGTGTATGGAACTGCGGGGCACAGAGTACTGTATCAGAAGGCGCATATAGCTCATTGCCTTTGAGGTTTGGGTCAGCTGGCGCATCCACTCCAGCGGTGGTGTTACCTAATGACCACTATGACATGTTGATTGGGGCTGCATTTATGCGGCACTTTGGGGCTGTGGTTAACTTGGCGGACAAAACCATCAGTATCCTGGGACAACGGATCCCCATCTATTTTACTTCCAGCGGAGTTCCAGATAACCCAATCCACATGGGTCAAATTAATCTTGCCTATAGCAATGGTGTGATTCCTGTAAGATATCAGCAGATGAAGCGGAAGACCCAAATGCTTCCAAACCAGATTTATGAGTACAAAGGGATTCCACTTCAAGCTGTGAATGCTTTGACTATCCCTTCTGGGATCAGGTCATAATTGGGACAGAGCTCAAAGTTGATATACCGGGAGGACTGTACAGAGAGGTTATGGGGCCTTATCAACAATCGCAGCTCAAACCTCATGTGGCTCCTGGGTTACTGTTACCAGGGCAGGGGGAAGTGAAGGTGTTGGTAGCGAATCTTCAGAAGAAGGTGATGAAGGTTCAGCGGCACCAAGTGGTGGCTTACCTGCACCTGGTCCCTATTGATGCGGTCCACCAGGTACACAACTTTGGTTCTTGGGAAGATCTTGGCTTGCCTCTAAAAACCACCTTCAGCATAATGACAGTGGTTCCGTGGGAGGCGCTAGCTGGTCTATTGGAGGATCAGAAGGACAGGGTGATGGATCTGTTTGAGAAGTATCATAGCATTTTTGCAGCTGACAATCATGACTTGGGTTGAATTTTCAGGGTCATGCATCAGGTGGACATGGGAGACCACCCCCTATCAGGTCACAACCTATTTAATGCTCAAAGGCAGCAGAAAAAGTTGTATCTGCAGAAATAGATACATTGTGGAACAGGGGATGTTGGAGCCATTAAAGAGTCCCTGGGCATCTTTAGTGCTCATTGTCAAAAAGAAAGATGGCTTTAATTGAGTAGTAAACAATTATCAGAAGCTTAACAGCATTACAAAAAAAGATTCACACCCGCTTCCACAAATTGACAAAGCTTTAGATTGGTTAGGTGGGGCCAAGTATTTCTCTGCTATGGACTTGATATCAGGGTACTGGCAGATCGAATTGCCAGCGGCGGAACAAGAAAAATGCACTATAATTACCTCAAAGAGATTGTTCCAGCCTACCCATATGCCACAGGGTTTGTGAAATGCCCCTGCTACGTTCCAGCGGGCTATGGACACTATTTTGGGTGACCTAAAGCTGTCTTGCATTCTTTTCTACCTTAATTATATCAACGTATTTTTGTGGACGTTCATGGAGCATCTTGGACACCTGGAGCAAGTATTCCGCCGCCTAGATGATGCTAATATCAAGATTAAGCCCCAAAAGTGCCACTTTTTAAGGAACAATTGGAATACCTCAGCTTTGTGGTAGAATCCAAAGGGCTTAGTCCTCAGCCAGCCAAGGTGGAAGCCATCTACCAGATGACTCGGCCAAGCATTAAGCAGGATATCCAGGTGTTCTTGGGGATGGTCAGTTACTATCAACGGTTCATTCCCAACTTCAGCTGTATTAGGGCTCCACTCTTTGAGCTACTTAAGAAAAGCACTGCTTTCAACTGGATGGATCGATGTCAAACCGCTTTTGATGTATTACAAACCGCGTTGGCTAGCGCGCCTGTTTTGCAATACCCCATTTTTGAAAAAGAGTTTATTGTGCAAATGGACGCTTTGCTTTCCGCTGTAGGGGCTGTGTTATCCCAAAAAAAAAACAATGACAGTGTGGAGCACCCCATTGTATATTGAAGCTGCAGTATAACTGGCCCTGAACAGAATTACACCATGACCAATTGGGAGTGTTTAGCAGTAATCTATGCTTATAAAAAATTCAAGGTCTACCTCCATGGGGTGAAATTCAAAGTGATAATGGATCATGCCTCCTTGCACTGGCTACAGAATCTGTGAGAACCTGAAGGGCGGCTCACGTGATGGGCTTTTAAGCTCCAAGCATATTATTTTGAGATCATGCATCAGCCAGGGGAAAAGAATCAGAATGCGGTTTTTCTTTCCCGATTACCCATGGTCATCATTACAGTGGATGTGGAGGACATAATGTATGAAAAGATGATTGTGGGCAAATATCACAATGAGCCAAAGCCTGTGATCAAAGTGTTAAATGGGCTTAGGCAGGATACCTTCTTGCACAACGGGGAATTATATAAGCGGATGGGGGAATTGACACTGAGTTTCCCAAAACCTTCTGCCAGGCCTGCAATAATTATGGATGCTCATAGAGAAGTAGGTCATGGAGGGTTGAAAAAGATGCTGGAGTTCTCGCGACCCCACTACTTTTGGGAGAGTATGCACTACGATGTACTTGAGATGGTTGGTTGTTACCATCAGTTTTAAGTGGAAAAACAATTCCATTGAAAGACCACCTACCAGCTATTGAAGCCTTGATTCGCATGACATACAGTTTTGTTAGATGTGGTGGGGCCTCTGCCAACTGCAGCAAACTGCTCCAAATATAACAGTTGCCATTGACCATTTGACAAGTTGGGTGGAAGCAAGGGCTATCAACGATTTGGGGGCTGTCACTACCGCCAAGTTCATCCTGGAGTGTGTCATACAGCGCCATGGTTGTCCAAAATTTATTCTAATGGACAACAGAACCAATTTCACATCACATATATTGGCCAAGTTGAACGAGCTCATGGCAATATGCGGGGTCTTAACTACCCCCTACCACACTGAATCTAACGGTATGGTGGATTGGGTCAATGGGATCTTGGTAAATATTCTACACAAGCTTGTAAATGAATGGTCGTCAGAATAAAGTACCCTTCTATCCACCGCTGTCTTCATGTACAATATCAGCTACCACTCAGCAACTGGAAAGAGTCCATTCCAATTGCTTTATGGATGACATCCAGCGCTACCTGCATTGCTTTACTCCTGTGTAGAGGATATCAGTGGAGTCGAGCCCCACTGCTATTTGTCTACCTTAACAAACATGCTAATTAAGCTCCAAACTGAGGCATATTCCACTAGTCTTGCCAAGAAGATTCAGGATCATGCAGCTGATCAATGTAGATGTAGCAGTCTTCCACAGTTTGGGGTAGGGGAATTGGTCCTGTTTAACAACCAACATGGGTTTGGAAGAAGGAACAAGCTCACCAGCATATGGAGTGGACCATTTGAGATCATCGAGAAGACTGGGGCTGATGCCTACACCATTAAGGAACCCGCGGGTGGTCAGATAATCAACCAAGTACATGCGAAGTTCCTTTCGCCCTAAAAGCAATAGACGCTTACCATCTAGTCAAGGGGGTAATGTTGAGATTTCAATATGACTGAGCGATAAGCTATTGTTCTGGTGAATTGTGAATTATATGCAAAGCGAGCTCCAAGGGCGAGTAATAGGTTAGAGCAATGCGAGGTGAATCAATCTAATCAATTAGGGTTTGGCAATTGAGGAATTCTGTTGAAGCCTCGATGATTGAACAAATTCTACATTGATAACAAATTGAGATTGACTAAGCGAAATGTGTCAAATCCATTGAGTAATACCGAGGGCTAAGGGTTGAGCAAGAGAGAGAAGTGGAGGAAGTTTTTTTCAGAAGAAGAAAAGATAGGAAGAAAGAAGAAGTAAGTAGGAGTAAGTTGAGAGTGTAAGTGGAGAGGGTCTGCCGGTTAGATCATATTAAAATAAAAAGTAGCAAATCTGGGGTGATTGCCTCATAATTTTATATAAGGTTTTACGTTTAATTGAGGGACCAACGATCTCCATATCGTTTGGCCATTGTTCAGTGGGCTAAACCCTGCGCAAATCATTTAATGGAAATAATCCATATCTGGCAAAAAGTTAACAACCCTTTCTGTACGTTTACAAAGCTGCCATGGATGGTGCAACGGGAAAGCAAAAGGTCAACACATCCTTCTTTGTTTAAGCCAACTAGCACAAGCGATTATAGTATCTAACCTGAACCCTTTATATACATGAGCCGAGGTGAAGGAGGCTCTTTTGGCTGAATTTGGATCAAAGCAGAGTTTACACAGGAAAAACAGGCCTTTATGTGCCTTAGCATGTATGAGGATGAATTGCCTATTGCCTTTGCTGAACGATTTTATATTGGTGCACAAAGGTTGTCAACATCAATCATGCTTACCCTTGATGATGCTATAGCCTCCCTGTTAACTGGGTTAGCATCTCAGCCTTCTCTAGCCAGCCACATCATCTCAGTGAAATACTAAAAAACCATCCGTGACATCAAAGAGGCTTTGTTAGATTTGGCCAAATTTCATTTCTGTGCCACAACAAATGAATCTGAGGTGAATCCTTCAGCTCTCACCATTGAGGAGTTATCACCTGTTGAAAAGTTGGGGGTGAGCCCACCTGTGCCTATCCTCCCTGTGAAACCTGCTTCATCAGTGCATCTTAAAAATGTTATCACTCCTTCTTATGAATCAGAGACCTGAAAGGTAGCAAATACCATACTTCTGCACAAGCTCACTAAAGCTGCTGTGCCTTACCCTCTAGATAAGATGGTAAATGCGCGCCCTAAGGCTATTCAATCTCCTGTGGCCGTCTCCCCTACCTCCATTGCAGCCTTATCAGTTGTTGAGAATACCCTTGGGGACGAATCTGAGGGGGGTTATGATGACGTTAGTTACTATATTTTGGGATCCCCTGCAAAGGTAGAGGTTCCTGATCATTTGAACGTTGGAGGAGATGAGACCATCATACCTGAGGAAATGTACCTCAGCCAAATTCTAGGGTGTCCCAAAGCTATTGACACTGCCAGCGATGGTGATCACTTCTTAGCTAGCTTGATAATAACTCTTCAGCGAACTATATCATGAAATTATCCTGGATAATTACCCCAAGACTGATTGAAAGCTAACCTCCACCTTCCGGCTCAAGGAAGTCTTAGCCTTTGTCACTTAACTTTGGAGGAACCCTCTCTATGGTTGAAGTGGTCATTCAAAAAGTCCAAATAATGGCCATCCTGGACACTGGCTCCCCAGTCAACACAATCTCCACTAAGCTTATCAAGAAGATAAAGCTAGCGCCTGACATGGAGTACACGCAAGAATTTGGAACTTCAGGCCCCAACAATAACCATGTTATCAGGGCATACTCTTCCCTTCCCATTCAAATTGGGAAGCTTATCCTATCAACCCCTGCTGTAGCTTTAGACAACAATGCATATGATATGCTCATCGGCACTTAATTTATGATTGAGTATGAAGGAATAATCAACCTGAAGCAAGGAGTCCTCTCATTACTTAGCTACAAAGTCCCTTTATTCTTATCCAATAAAGAACCCAGCAAGCATGAATACTCTTGCCTGGTCGAATACCCCTTTTCAGCTATAACTTTGCCTTATTCCAATTTTGGGTGCAACACAAAGAAATTACCTGATTCAGTGGATGCTAGGGATGAGATCTCTTTCTATGCTGCAGACGAGGTCTTGTTTGATCCTGGTGAACAAAGAGTGGTTGATACTAAAATCACACTATAAATCCCACACCATTTCTTGTTGCACCTTGTAAGTATTGAGGGCATTAGCCCCTTGTAGCCTCATGTGTTGCCTGGGATACTAGACCCAGCCTAACAGAGGCCAATTACCATTCTACTGGGAAACCTCACTGGCAAGGACATGGTCATACGGAAATACCAGGAGATTGGCAGAGGCTTCTTACTCCCAGTAAAGGACTTTGAACATATTCATTCTATTAGCTCTATGGCATATTTGGGCTTACCCATGGACAACCTGGTGTGTACTTTGCCCAATGTTCATATTTCGGATAAGCTGACCCCAGAGGAGTTGGAAAAAGTCCATGCCTTGGTGGACGAATATAGTGACATATTCTCCAAGTTAATACTGACTATGGCCACATGAAGGTCTGGTGCCACTCCATTGATGTGGGTGATGCCCGCCCTATTAGGTCCAAACCTTATCACAAGTCAAAGGTGGAGGAACAGCAAATGAGGACGGAGCTCCAGCATTATAGACGCGGGGTTACTCGTTACTCTACAAAGCCCTTGGTCTTCACCCCTCTTGCTAATTAAAAAGAAAATGGAGGTCATTGGATAGTTATGGACTACTGCAAGTTATATACCTCATGAAGGATAGCTATCCTATTCCTCGCATTGATGACGCCCTGGCCCAACTCTCTGGCTCTAACTTCTTCTCCGCCATAGAATTGGCCAGTGGCTATTAGCAAATGGACCTTTTTCCTCAAGATCAGGAGAAATGCGCTCTTATTTGTAGTGAAGGTCTCTTCCAACCCACACAATTACCCCAAGGGTTATGCAATGCACCTGCAACTTTCCAGAGCGCCATGGATTACATCTTGCAGGACCTCAAGTTAACTTGTGTCATTGTCTATCTTGATGACATCACGGCATTCTCAAAAACCTTCAACAAACATCCTGATCACTTGAAGGAGGTGTTTCAATAGTTATGTAAGTCTAATGTTAAGTTGAAGCCCTCAAAGTGTACCTCCTTCCAAAGGAAATTGGATTTCATTGGCCACTCCATTTCCCAAAAAGGAATTCAACCCATGCAGGGAAAGGTCAAAGCCATCTCAAAAATGCCTCTCCTAAAAATCTATGGGATATTCAGGTATTTCTAGGGATGATGGAGTATTACCATCAGTTTATCCCTAAGTTCACCCAACTCAGCGATCCCCTTGTCTGGCTATTAACCAAAAATACCCCTTTTTATTGGGGTGCTAAACAAAATGCTGCTTTTGAGATGATGAAGCAACTGCTACAACAACGTCCTATCCTACGGCACCCAGCTTATAATAAAACATTTATCTTGTTTACTGATGCCTCATACTACGCCATTATTGCCATCTTACCTCAATTGAATAGAAAATTGTTGATCATCCAGTATCCTATTTCTTAAGATGCCTTCAAATGTTGAATGCAATTACAGCGTAACAGAGAAGGAGTGTCTTGCTGTTTTGTTAGCTGTAAAACATTATCACCATTTCCTATGTGGGACTACCTTCACTGTAGTTACGGACCATGCGTTGTTGACGTGGTTACAGAATATGAAGGATACTACTAGCTGGTTAGATCTCTGGGCTCTAAAGCTCCAGAATTACAATATGAAGATTGAACACCATGCTGGGACCCATCACTTCAAATGCTAATGGGTTGAATAGGCTGCCAGTCCTTCATTTGGATAACAGTGAGGCGGAAAGGTTACATGACCTATTAATGACTCCAAATGAATAAGAGGATGATGATGAGCCTGTCCAGAAGCTGTTATTCCAGAACTCCCATAACACAAAAGTGGAGGATGGGAAGTTGTATAAACAGGTGGGGACAAAGTGGCTGCCTTACCTTCAGCCCTCAGAATGCGTACCTGCTATCCTAAAAGCTCACTCCACCCTAGGTCATGGAGGGGCAAGGAAAACTTATGATTGGATTAAGGATTGGTATTATTAGGATGGAATGATGGAACAATTGTTGACGTCTTGGAAGCCTGCCTCACAATTAAGAAGCAATCTGGTTTCAAGACTAGATACCAGTATCAACCCACTACCCCCCAACAACTGTTCCACACCATTAGTTTGGATGTAGTAGGTCCCCTTCCTCAGACTACTAGTGGAAACAAAGTTATAATAGTAGCTATTGACCATTTCACTAAGTGAATGGAAGCCGTGGCTCTTCCTGCTCAAACGGCAAAGACCACAGCCACCTTTTTACATCAAAACATTTAATCTTGACATGGCTGTCCTCAGGTACTACTCTGCGACAATGAGAAAAACTTCACCTCCAGAGTAATAAAAATCCTGGCCACATCTACGGGAGCATAACAACTTTTTCAGCTCTGTAAATCCCTCTACCAACGGAACTGTGGAGATAGCAAATGGTATCTTGATATCCATCCTATGAAATGTGGACACTTCTGATCCACTTCACTGGGATCAATTCTTACCCAGTGCTCTTATGGCCTACCAGATTAGTTATCATAGGGTTTTGAAAATGTCCCCATTCTGTGTCTTGTATGGGCGATAACCAGAAATACCTGCTTTCCTAGTTAAAGATTTATCCTCCTCTAGAGTTGAGGAACTTGAGAAAGTTATGAGAAGATTAGCTCAACGCATCATCAAACTCCAATCTGAGGCAATGACCAATTTAGCAAAAACGGTAACTAAAGAAGGGCAGGCGGCCAATGAGCTCAGAACCCCCTACCTGCATTCCAAGTGTCCAACATGGTATTATACTACCATATCCGCATCCCTCCTAGAAGCAGTAAGCTTGGATCAATCTGGGAGGGTCCCTTCACCATCACCTACAAAATAGGCAATGAATACTCTATAAAATTGTTAGCTACAGCAATCATCATCAACCGAGTACATGACTGCTTCCTTCAGCTTTATTCTCCTCCCAACATTCTTGAGGGGGTGATGTCAGACGTTTGCCCTCTCAGCTGCAAACTAAGAATGGCCTGGGTTGAAATCAGCCAAAATGGGGAAATGTCGCCCATTTACAACTTTATTATGAATATAAGACCAATTTAAATAACAATAATGATTTTGTCAACTAAAAGACCTTGGTCAACCCTTGGTGGAACCCCACAAGTCAGGGTAACACAATTTTGATATTTACTAGGGCAACAACCATTAAGTCAAGCAGTTGGATTTCTCTGACCACACAGCATACCCTGGGGCATCCATCTAATGGAACTCCCCAGCCACAACCAGGTCCTTTATGCACCTATGTGGGGACCACCCCCTTTTATAGGCGTGATGGGGGACCCTGAGGTAAAATAATTTCCTCTGATGGGGATTGGCTGAAGCTCATTAGAGTGTTATCACATGGGTATGTAATGCCAGCCGTTAATTCCCCATCCATCATACAGCCCAGGCAAAGTGAGTATTCTGAGCTAAAATAGGTTGCTTTTTCATATTTCTTAATTCAGATGGTAACAAGCTGTTCCAAATTTACTATTGAATTCCCTCTAACCTTTGATACAGTTAGATATGGATTGTTTGGATATCTAGGGGATCATTTTTCCTTTCTTCCCCATGCAGCTAAAAAGACCCATAAATAACACAAGTTTTTATTAAAGTTTATTTATAAAACCCTATCAAAACTTTTGTGGGATCCAGCGGTGTAAGCACCAGCGAGCACATATAAGCTGGATTCCTACACAGCACGTGGAGATTTTTCAGGTTTTATCCTCCATTTCTATTAATTTGATTCCTGTTAATAGTGCAGTATAATCCCCCAGGTTGGCCACATCAAATAAATTTAAAATATATAATATATAAAGCTAATATATCCTAAGGTATAAGTACTCAATTGAACTCAATTGAAAACTACTCAAAAATGCAGTCCTTACCATCTTATCATCTAAAACAAAACTAAAGTAAATGCAGATACATAATATTTTTTAATAATTTTATAATTATGTTGACCCATCATTTTTATAGGTTTACTTATACTTGCAGTATCAGTTTAAACTATATAAATAGTTTAAATGATAAAAAGTAATTAATTAAAAGTGATTGCACTAGAATTTGCAAAAACTGACCTTTATAAATATTAAATTTAGAGCTAAAACTGAGCCAATTATGCTAGAGGAGGTATTTGTAAAATCAATTAAGTCTTTGATTCAAAGCTTTGATTTATATAAATTTGCTAATTATCCAAATGCCCACTAACCACTTAACAAAACCATTTAAAATATCAAAGCAACCAAATAACAAACTGCTCAGTCATAGATATAGCAAATAAAATCAAGAATATATATGGTTTCTACTTCTTGCATATAAAACTTTTAATTTTACTATGAAAATAATAAATTTGAAAATAAATAAACCTTCTCAGGCATGCATACAACTCACCAAAGGTTCATCACAATTGGATGAATGGTATAGGAACGCATACAGGACAAACAGACATACAAACAAACAGACATGTATTCATTTTTATAGATATAGATAATATATATAATCTAACATATCCTAAGGTATATGTACTTAAATTGATTTGATTGAAAAACTACCCAAAAATGCTGAACTTACTATATTATTGCTAATGCAAAACTAAAGTAAATGCAGATACACAATAATTTTATATAAGTTTGATAACTACATTGGCTCAACATTTTTTAGTTTTACTTACACTTGCAATATCCGTTTTAACTATATAAATAGTTAAGGGTGGTTAGCCAAGCGGGTAAAACTGCTTCCACCCCTAGTGCAGGTTTTGAGTTCAAAACCTGTACTGGGTAGAAAATATTCTTGGTATGGTATATTTGTCCCAAGGTCAACTCACCTTGAATAATTTTATATAAATATTTTAAATGATAAAAAGTAATACAATAAAAGTGATTGTGCCAGGATTCAAACAACTAACCTTTATAAAATTTAGGTTTAGAGCTAAAAGCTGAGCTGATTTTGCTATAGGAGGTATTTGTAAAATCAATTGGTTCTTTTGTAAACTCTATAATTTAAGTAAAAATTAGATCAAAACAAAAAATTAAGAGAGATGGTGGAATATAGTTGATTTAGCCAAGATTAAAGGACTGGGAAGTCAGGCTACTAATTTCCTAGACCCTCTGACCATTGCTGGTTGGCAATTGTCATCACTAGCCACAGTTCTAGCATCAACAGGCTTAAAGGCCATTCAATCTTGAGTCAATTAATTGCTTCATCTCATACAACAAGTGATCCAGTGGGGAAATCTAAGCGCATGGCTTTATAGCATCTGGGGATTAGGTATGAGAATTTTGAGATCTGATGGAGCTGATTGGAGATAAACCAAATGGTCCTCAGTATCAAACTTTTGTGATGGGGGCACTCATTGTCAAAGCTCTTGGCAATGAGAGCTAAGTGTATTACCCATACACAATAATGGTAAAGGAAGGCTCATAGTTGGATCAGGGCTGTTCTCAGGGTTTTTGCAAAAAAGGTCTTCTGACAGATGTATTTCCAGCTGCAATTCTTCACATGAGTGGATGTACCACATTGTGGACCAACATTTTTGAATATGTCACATTCATAATATTGGTGGCTATCTGCTTCCAGTTTGGCACATACAGAGCAGCCTTTGTGCAGGTTAGTCCAGTCCACTATGCTTATCAGATTTAAATGCATAGTTTAAGATCTTCCAAGTAGCTAACTGTTGTTTTGCTGTTACCAGTCAGGAATTGAGGCCTGAGATTAACTCCTTTGTATGGTAGTTAGTGTTGTGGCCCTCAGCAACCTAGTCATTGAGAATTTGTGGTCAGGCGGGTGGGTTGCATCTGGGCTTTGGAAGTGGATCCCCATATTTGATTGAGGTTGATTTGAAGCAAATCTTTATTGTTTTAGAGGTGTACTTGTGGGCGATTCAATTGCATTTCTTCCAGCTTGTTGTGGAAATCATTGTGGAATTATGGGCTTTGACATCCCTGTAGATTTGGTCAGCATCCTGATATGATAGTTCATATGATCAGCTGCCCAGGTTCACTGCTCAATTGCACAATCACCAGCAGTATGGGTTGCCTTTCCAGGAAGGCATTTGTGGGTGGTCTACCATCCATTTGTGCAGTGAGTGTGGAGAGACTGGCTCCTGAAGGCCCTGAACTCTAGCCAAGTTCACATTCCATGTGAGGGTCAGGCAGCGCATGTGCATCTGCATTAGCCTAAGGAATGACTGCCCTGATCCTCTGAGTGTGGGAATTAATCTAAAAAGCCCATGCCCCCTTTTCTCTTCAGTTTGAACAGGGTCTCTAGGGTTATTGATGCCACTTTTTCCTTGAACCATAGGAAGGTGCAGAGCAATGTCCTGATCTTTTTCTCTAGGTTCAAGCTCATTGACAGAATGTGGGTGACATACCATAGCTTTGAGAAGATAAATACGTTAATGGACAACACTTTCTCCTTAAGGCATAGTCTTGCATTTTTCCAGCAGGCCATTTGGCTGACAGACTCAATAATACTTCCTGTCCAGTTTCAAGTAGTGCTGACCCTTTATTGTTAAAAAGTATTCTGAGGTATTGGAACATCTGCAAGTTCTGGATTGATGTTGTTTCAGTCAGTGGGATGAAGTTAGGAAAACTGATCCCATTACAGAGGTTTTTTCAATTTGATCTTCACATTTGACGCTAACTGGTATAGGTCAGGAGCTCCTTGGCATCCTGAAGGTAATTCAGTGAACTGATACCCACTACTGTGTCATCTGCAAAGGCTAGCATTTTCAGTGGCATTTGGTTAGGGTGTACTAAGCCCTGGAGTTTTGTGTCTTCCGCAGCTAATAGAATATTTGCAAAGTTAAAAATAATTGGTGACATGAGATTGCCTTGTTGGAGACCCTGACCAAATGGAATGTCATTAATTATGCCATCAACGACAATCATCTTGGTGATCAAGCCCAAGTATAGTGTTGATATCCATTATCTGAAAGATTTTGGAATACCAACCACCTTTAGCGCTGCATGGAGGAAGAACTATGCTACCTGATCATAAGCCTTATCCATTTCGAGGAACATGAGATAGCCATATTCAGTTCCTTTTGTGTCCTGGAGCACGTTTTGGACTGTATTGATATTGTCCCTGATACTTCAGTACTGTATAAACCCATTTTGGGCCTTATGGAGCGTATGTGGTGCCATTGCCATTAGCTAATTCAGCAAGGTGCGTGTGAGCAGCTTATAGTTGGTGTTGGATAGTGCGATTGGGTGCCAGTTTCAGAGTTGGCATTGAAGTCCATTTTTGTACAAGAGTACAATTCAAGTCTCTTGGCCTCTCAGGATTTGTCATCCAGTTTTCAGGCAGTAGTTGAAGAGGGTCTTGAACTCCAGTGCAATGCAGTCAAGGAATGCGCTGTAAACTTCCGTGCATATGTTATTGAGGTCCAGTGCTTCCATCTTCAGTGATTCTTTTAGTGCTTGTTTGACTTCTTCAATCAAAATGTTGGCAGACAAGCTAGTGCCATCTTTTGGACTACAGGCCCTGAGTGCAGATTGGCCAGGTCTATTAGGGCTTATGTCACCAATTTGCTCATATTATGTTGTTGGAATAGCTTGCCATAAAATTGTTCAATTTTGCATTTGATTGCTTCCAGTTCTGTTGTCACTTATCCTGTCAAAGTCTCTACCTCACTTATCCTGGCCATGATTCAGATTTCTTTGAGGTGCGCCAGGCCCTCCTTGTTCATTGTTCCCACTAGGCTCTGATATTGGTAGGTAGAGTTGACCTGTTGCTACGAGTCCTGTTTAGGCATTAAGGCCCAATATCATTTGTATGTTGTTTGATACTCAATCCACCATTATTTACTGTCCCGCTGGGAAAGTTTTAGACTCTCCAGTGCATCTTTAAGGTGCTTCATGGTGGCAGTTCATTTGTAGGCTATTGATTTCTCAAACTTAATACTTTTACGTTTGAATTTTTTTCTTTGATTTGGACCCATCTGTAACAGACCAGAAAACCCCCAGTTCTGACTGCTGTATAATTTTTATATATTGCTTTGGTGCACTGACAAGCAACCAAAGTGGCCTAACTGAGTAGGGAGTGGTTTGGGGCACTGACAGGCAGCCAAACATTCACCTCTCATTGGTTGGCTATGCAAAGTCCGCTGTGTGGTTATCCAACCCAACCACGTGAAAGCTTCCTCAAAATGGAAACACCTGAAAAAGACCACAGGTATGCGCGGTATGTGAACCCCAAAACATCCTTTATTTTTATTCTAGATCATAAAAACCTAGGCGCCCGCTGACCAGAGCTCGTCTGGGGAGCAACTGACAATGCTCCCCAGGAAGGGAATGCTAGGGTCCTCATAGAATTTCCAAAGTGAACTTCAGAATAGGCACATGCGCCTTATAAAGGCAGCGCTTTGGGTACCTCACCCAAGCTATTGATTAGGCTCACATAAGCCTAATCTACAGCTAAGGTGGGGCACAACTCAGCGTCTGAAACAAACAAACCAGAAATGTTTCTAAAGTGATCCAACTCGGAATTGAAAATCCAAATCTGAGTCAGAATGTAACAAATGAGACAAACTCATTCATTACATCACCTCCTGCTTAGAGGAAAAACCCCTCCCTGAAAAGGGGCCCATTGGCAGAAGGCCGCCACGATGAGGGCTTCTTGAGGTGAGTTACCTTGAGCCCCATGAAAATTAGCCCAGATATATTCTGAGCCCCTTGAAAAAACACTGATGGTGGGATCAAATTGCCACTGGGCTATTGGAATCAGCCCATCTGGCATGAGAATGCACGCCCAGCATGTGGCTGTGTTGCGCCCCCTCCCAGGCCCCCATTGGTGATGATCTTCCCATCCTGACTGGAAAGTTGCTTTTTCCAGGGAAAATGCAAGAGGGGCATGCAGTCCAGCGTGGCTGGACGTCTGACTCCTTTCCAGGTGGACCATCTTCAGGGTGAGAGAGCCCTGCTGGGACAGGACCCCTCAATGCCACTGATCCCTGGTGAGTGGGAGGCCCCACCAGGAAATCAAACTGACAGTCACTTCAAGTCCAGGGTTGGCCATCAGTTACTGTCTCCCACTAGTGCTGGTTCCTCAACAACTGGGACCAAATGACCGCTGAGGTCAGTCCAAACTGGGGATCGGCAGCATATAGTGAACAATGGACTTCAGAAATAATGTAACAGACCAGAAAAACCCCAGTTCCAACTGGCATATAATTTTACATATTTTTTGGTGCACCAACAAGCAACCAAAGTGGCCTAACCGATTAGGGAGAGGTTTGGGATGCTGACAAGCAGCCAAACATTCACCTCTCATTGGTTGGCTATGTAAGTCCTCTGGGTGGTTGGTCTAACCCAACCATGTGAAAGCTTCCTCGAAACAGAAACATCTGAAAAAGACCACAGGTATGTGAACCCCAAAGCATCCTTTATTTTTTATTCTGGATCATAAAAACCTAGGCGCCCACTGACCAGAGCTCATATGGGGAGCAACTGACAATGCTACCCAGGAAGGGAATGCTAGGGTCCTCATAGAATTTCCAAAGTGAACTTCAGAATGGGCACATGTGACTTATAAAGTCAGCGCTTTGGGGACCTCACCCAAGCTATTGATTAGGCTCACATAAGCCTAATCTACAGCTAAGGTGGGGCACAACTCAGCGTCTGAAACAAACAAACCAGAAATGTTTTTAAAGCGATCTGACTCAGATTTGGAAAATCTGAATCTGAGTCAGAATGCAACTAATGAGACAAACTCATCTGTTACAACATCTTTCCAGTGGATCTATTTCTGGGTGGTGGTCCAAATATGTGACCAGTTAATCATGTCCAGTTTTGATTGTCCAGTGCCACTCCCTGTCCCTCAGCGTAGCTGGTGCCAATTGCCATTCTTGGTTCCTCAGGGTTCATCCAGATCAATGTCCACACAGACAATCATATGGTTGCTCTCAGCATTTATATTGACCTTGCTGTTGGATGTTAACAGTTTGAGGTTGGACGACACCAGTATGTATTCCAGGCGTGAACCAGTCTGTGGTGAGCTGTTGGAAGTCATATGAACATCTTAATTGGTTGGCTGGGTCATCATCCTTCTTGTTGATAATGACGCACATTTCCAATTTGACTAGGTATTCTAGCATATCATCAGCCATATGGTTGGGACTTTTGCTCATTGGGAACATATCCCAACTCATATTTGTCCAACAGTTCATGTCTCCTACTATAACCATCATGACCTTGGTTGGTACCTCCAATAAAAAATTCCAAAAAGTCAGTTTTTGTAGGGCTTTGGTGGAACGTAGAAAGCCACTACATGAAGACTTTTTCCAATTTCCCTATTTGTAGCAGTTGCTATTAAGATCCTTCCAATGTGGGTTTCCTCCAAGAATACCAGGTCTATTGTCTTGTTCAATGTGACGATCATCACATGCTCTGTCCAGAGGGCTTGACAAACTATTTGATTGGACCACAGGTGGTTCATCACGTTGCAGTTTGAGCTCAGCACTACTCTCTTTAGTTGCCTGCTTGTGTTTCCAATATTAAAATTAAGTTAATATTATTATTATTTTAAATTGATGAATTTTCCGCCTTATTGTTTGTATTCTTGCCACCCCCCAAGTATTTATTGTCACAATCTTCATTTCTGGCTGCCTGACCCATGGGTATGAGGCTTGGTATAATTATCTGGGTCATGAAAAGAGTTGCAAATGGAAATTTGGTTATTGGTGGTTGGTGTCACTGAGGGCGGGTGGAGGTATTATTTGGCTTTCAAAGTTGGTTGGTCAGTACTGGTATAATGTTCCTGAGCATTTTGTGCACCGGGAATTCAGTCTCCATCCCTGTCTCCCTATTAATAATAATGGGGATGGTTTTATCACCAGCTCTTGGGTCACCTTTATCCATACTGGTGGTGCGGAAGATTCCCCTCAACTTCCAATCAGTTTCCTGCACCATCATTAGATTTGTCAGTGGTACTAGTGTTTTTCTCGCGGTTTTGATTGGCCAACTTTGCCAAATTTGCCAATTTTGTCAACTCAGTTGCTTGTTTGGTAGCCTCATCTGGTTTGTTCTCTGATGATTTCCAAGTTGGTTTTTTATTTTCATTTAACTTGTTGGGCTTAAGGTTTTATTTATTCACTTCTTGTGCTGATCGCCCCTTTTGGGGAATTTTTTTTGGACCTGCCTTCTGCCATCAATCTTCTTCTCAAATCATTCATTCACCTGGGATGGGTATGGTGCAATTGGGTCAGGACTCATTTCCTTGTCAATTTTGTAAGCTCAGGATTTGGATTCATGAAGGGCTCATCATCCACTTCAGATTTGTTGAATTTTAGGCCTAAATCAATTGGGCTGGTTCTCCTTCTAAAATAAGTTGGAGTTTTGAGCATCTATTATATGGATACAATAGAACAGATGGTGACAATAGTCAAGATATAAACTACTTGAAAATGACACTTCAAAGCTGTATTCTTCTGTCATTTACTTAGACAATAGCTCACTGCCCTGATTCTTTAGATCCCAAGTAATTCCTTGACTTAATACAACAAAAAAGTGTTAAGTACAAAAAGCTTTATATACTTAGCAATTAGCTTGTAGTAATAAATGATTGTTTTTTACTAATATAAACTTGGAGATAATTTATAGGTTTGATATTAACCACATATTACCCATGACGCCTCATTTCTAAGTGGCACTTAGCCAGAGGAACATGTAATAAGTTTGTCTGAGGGTCTACGATCCTTTCAACTCTGGAGTATCTCACACGGCCTCAGGGTCAGTGTCAAACTTGTAAACATCTCAAGACAGCGTTTCTGATGCGTCTGAAAATAGCTGAACCATCACTTCTCTCAAGAAATTTGTAGCAAATACCAAGGTGATTTGTACCACTAATAAGTAATTAATTTATACTGAAAACTTGATTAACATTAAAAGCTAATTTTGACATAGACCAACAAAGCCAATGAATCCAGGTCATTAAGTCAACTATTATTCTTAAGTCCAACTTAACCAACAAAGCCCCCAGTCCCGTGACATCATATTCAAATATTTATTAAGTGAAATTGCTAGGCCAAGGATCCCAAGTTTCAGATATACTTAGGACATTTTTGGTCCATTATCACTGATAATTTTGATATGATACATAATAAATTAGCATCAGCTAATATTATTTTTTACCTATCAAATTACCTGACAACCCTGGTCCAGTCAACCGTTTAACACTTCCCTCTCCTTGACTGGATAAAAGTGGAGGGTATTCTTTTTTCCTTGGTCACTGTAACAATTGAGTTTGACTCAATTGTTGCATTCAACTTTGATTCAGATTTTCTAAATCTGAGTCAGATCGCTTTTAACACATTTTTGGTTTGGTCATTTTGGGCTCTGGGTTGTGCCTCACCTGAGTGGTAGATTAGGCTTGTGTGAGCCTAATCAATAAACTCAGGCGAGGCCCTCAAAGTGCTGCCTTTATAAGGTGCGCCTGCCCATTCCAAGGTTCACTTTAGGATTCTAAGTCTTTTTCCCTGAGCTATTCCTTCTGGAGAGCATTATCAGTTTCTCCCCAGATAAGCTTTGTTATGCAGGCCCCCTTTTTATTACATGAATAAAAATAAAGGTTGTTTCAGGGTTAGCATACCTTGCTTACCTGTTGGTCTTTTTGGGTATCCAGTTTCGAGGAGTTTCCATGTGGTTGGGTCAGACCAACCCCAAGGATGAATGTACTAATTAGTAGGCAACGTTTGGCGCTGTCGGAGCCCCAAACCTATCCCTATTTGATTGGGCCGCTTTGGTTGCTTGTCAGTGCACCAAAAAATTGTTTATTATATGGTAGTCAGAAACTGGGGTTTTCCTGAACATGATATTATTCCAAAGTCATTGTGCACTGCATGCTGCTGGTCCCCAGTGTAGCTGACCTCAGTGGTCACTTGGTCCCAGTTGTTAAGGAACCAGAACCAGTGGGAGCTGGTGACTGATGGCCAACCCTGGACTTGAAGTGACCGTTGGTTAATTTCCCAGTGAGGCCTCCCACTCACTAGGGATTCAGTGGCACTGAGGGGACCTGTCCCAGCAGGGCTCCCTCACCTGCAGATGGTCCACCAAGAAAGGGGTCAGACGTCAAGCCGCACTGCACCATGAACCCCTCTTGCATTTCTTTGGTGAAAGCGCCTTTCAAGTTGGGATGGGAAGACCATCACCAACAGGAGCTCAGGAGGGGGGCACAATGCAGACAAGTGCTGGGCGTGCATTCTTGGGCCAAGCGGGCTGACTCTGGTAGCCCATTGCTGATTCACTCTCACCATTTGTGTTTCTTTGAGGGGCCCAGAGTTTATCCATGCTAATTTCCCTGTGACTCAAGGTAACTTGACCCAGGAAGCCCTCATCGTGGTGGCCCTCCTTTAGTGGGGGTAATGTAACAATTGAGTTTAACTCAATTATTACATTCAAACTTGGATTCAGATATCCTGAATCTGAGTCAGATCAATTTTAAAATTTTTTTGGTTTGGTCATTTTGGGTGCTGGGTTGTGCCTCATCTGAGTTGTATATTAGGCTTGTGTGAACATAATCAATAACTTGGGTGAGGTCCCCAAAGCGCTGCCTTTAAAAGGCGCTCCTGCCCATTCTGAGGTTCACTTCAGAATTCTAAGTCTTTTTCCCAAGCTATTCCTTCTGGGGAGCATTTTCAGTGTCTCCCAGACAAGATCTGTTAGGTTGGCCCATTTTTATTATCTGAATAAAAACAAAATTTGTTTCAGGGTTAGCATACCTCGCTTACCTGTTGGTCTTTTTTGGATATCCAATTTCGAGGATTTTCCGTGTGGTTGGGTCAGACCAACCCTGAGGATGTACGCAAACAATTAGTAGGCAATGTTTGGCACTGTCAGAGCCCCAAACCTATCCCTATTTGATTAGGCCGCTTTGGTTGCTTGTCAGTGCGCCAAAGAATTGTTTATTTTATGGTGGTTGGAAACTGGGGTTTTCCTGACTGTGACAGTCACAACATCCAATTTTCTTGACCTTCAGTATATGATGCTATATTAATATCCCTTTAATCCCCGTATAAGCTTTTCTTAAAACCCACACTTCCATGCTGTATGCTACAGTTAGCTCAGGCGTTTTGCTTAAGTTTCTTAGGCTGGTTTAACCAGTTATGCTTTGAAGTTTTCCAAAAGTTCAACTTCTACGCCTGCTGCAACTCCAGCAAGCATTGGCAAACCTAAACTAGCCCTTTTGGCTTTAATATCATTATCCTCCCCCTCCCAATGAAGGGTCATTTAGCCCCATTGGCAATGAGGCTTTAGAATTCATAAATTGAATTTTTTTCTTTATTGTTATTGTTTTTTTCATTTTTATAAGTATTATTATTATTGCTTTTTTGTTATATTTTTATTTTATGCTAAATATTTTTTCCATTTTTTCATTTATTTCTTTTTATAAGAATTAATAGAGCTTACTAAGTGGATATGAGAAGTATCCAAAGAGTCAAGAGTATGCTTCAGGGTATTTCCAATTCTAGGACATTATTTGTTGAATGTGTCAATTGGAATAGCTATTGCACCCCCTTTAGGCTTGGGGTATCTGATGCATTGCTCAGCCCCTCAGCCAGAATATTATCAAGTATCTTTTGCACATAGAGTTTAGCAACCACTACAGAGGCTTCAGCTATGACAACCTTACACTGAGAGCAAGTTACTGCATATACGTTCATAAATTCTTCATTTTGCTAAAATATAATTCATTTTGCTGGTAATTGAGGCCCCGTGGCCTTCATTTTCTTGTTGATCAAGTGGGACTGGTGTTTTCAGCACAATAGAGTATCCCACATCTATTGTGCTTATTCTTTTACCTCCACCTACACATTATCTGGAAGGACTACATTAACGCTACACTGACAGCATTGGGAAGCAAAATGTCCTCTATGATTGCAGTTATAGCAAGTAATCTCATTTAATGGGCATGAGGTCCTTGTATTTGAGGTTTGCTCAGTTTTCACAGGTGGATCAATGTCAGTATTCTTATTAGTTTTGTAGGGGTTTCTAGCAGAGGCAGCAGGTCCTGATCTGTATCCATTATTGGGAGGGCCATTTTTTGTGAGCATCCATTCAGATAATCAACCAAATTGGACGTTGCTTGGTTTTTTACAAATGCAGGCAGTAAGGTGTTTGACAAATTTTGGTAAGGCTGTACTGCATGTTGTAATGCAATCTTAGCATCAAAATCAATTATATCCTTTGCTCCTAGGAGAACTTGAGCTTCAGGATAGAATAAATTTCATAAATTCATCAATTGTTTCATCTTTCTTAAAGCTGATATTAATGAATTTGGATTTTCTAGTCAACATTAATTCTGGACATCCTAATTCATGAAGCATGACCCCTTTGACTTCGGCATAGGTTGGGTTCTCATCCAAATGAGGCATGTGTAACTTGATACTCCATTCATCTAAGCAGTTGATCATAATGGCCACTTTGTTACAGTCACTGGCCCCATACATGGCCATTTCAAAGCGTTTGATAAAAGTGGCTACACTTCCATTCTAATTGAAAGCAGGCAGGTTTGACACTTTGTAATTATCATTCTCCAGCTCATTAGTATTGCGATTACTTCTTTTCAGGCTTGAACCAGGCATATTGGGCGCTGAGGCGCTGCACTATGGTTAGAGGTCTTGGGTTGACCAAAGCAACCATTATACGTGACAATTGCTGATGTGACCCAGGATTAATCTCATGATGTTCAGAAGCATCACTGTCAGTAGAATTGCTTTGGGCGTTCTGGTTTGACCATTGTCTTAATCCTTTAATATTGCAATTTTCTCATTCAGATTTGTCATTTAAAATTGAAGATCAGAAATCACTTGATCTTTCTCACTGATTATATCTTTATATCATACACTTCTTTATGTTGAGCATTATTTGCCTCATTGGTAAAAGTAACTTCTTCAGTGAGATTATCAATTTGATGACTCATTATGTCCGCTGAGTCTTAAATTTTGTAAAGTTATCCTTAAAGATTGATATAGCCTGGGGTTGCTCCCCTGCTCAGTGCAGTCACCATCTGCGTTCCCAGCCATGAGCGCCAATTGATGAATTTTAGGCCTACTTCATTTGGGCTGGTTTTTATTCTGAGATAAGTTGGAGTTTGAGCATCTATTTTATGGAGACAGTAGACCAGATGGTGACAATAGTCAATATATAAGCTCCTTAAAACAGATACTTTGAAGCTGTATTCTTCTTCCATTTACTTGGACAATGGCTCAATGCCATGATGCTTCTGATCCCAAGTAATTAATTGACTTAATAAAACAATTAAGTATTAAATACAAAATGTTTGCATATTAAACAATTAACTAGTAATGATAAACGATTGTAATTTTATAATATCAACTTGGAGATAATTTATAGGGTTTGATGTTAACCACAATTACCCATGATGCCTCATTTCTCATTGACGCTTAGCCAGAGTAGTATATAATAAGTTCATCTGAGGGTTTACAATCCTTTTGACTCTGGGAATCTCACACAGCCTCAGGGTCAGTCAAACTTGTAAACATCTTAAGACAGCGTTTCTGATTCATCTGCAAATAGATGAACCATCACTCCTCTCGAGCAATTATTAGTGCATATCAAGGCAATTTGTACCACTGATTTAGTGATTAATTTAATCAAAAACTCAATCGAAATTAAAAGCTAATTTTAACATAGAACAACAAAGCCCATGAGCCTGGGTCATTAAGTTGACTATTATTAAGTACAACTTAACCAACAAAGCCCCTGGGCCCATGTCATCGTAGTCAAATATTATTAAGTGAAATTGTTAGGCCGCAGATCTCAAGTTTCAGATATACTTGGGATAATTTTTGGCCCATAATCACTGATAGATTGATATTGTTGCAAAAGCAACCATGGGCTCCACTAGTGTGCCAGGTCAACCAGTATGAATACTGGTTGGCCCTTTGCAGTTCTGCCTTCATTGTCATACCAACCCCTACAATTCCTCGTCCAACCCACCAACTAGCAACTAATGGCTTCACCTTTAGCCCTAGGTGTCTTCAGCGTGTGCCCTGGTAAGTCCTGCCCCCTTCCTGGGCGGCTCGGGAACTTCCGCACTGCCCCACGCTCACAACCCTTCACCAACCCATCTGGAATGCCCCAGCAAGTCCATTCCCCTTTCTGGGTGGCTATGGCACTCCCGCGCTGTACCCCACAAGGTTGGCGGTTATGAAGCATTCACCATTGATGGCCAACTGGCCAGGTTCCCACCGGTTCCTCATAGGGAGGAGGCATGGGAGCTGGCAGCGCTGGCCACTCCAGGCATGATCACCCGCGCCTATCAGGGATCCCCAGTCCTATCTACTCCTACTATAGCTGATCTAAGCCAATATCAAATAAAAGTACAATTGGTGCAAGAGAGATGTTTATTAGGAGGGAATGAACGACTATTTGTACTACTTTCAGGGCTACTGCGCCCAAGTACTCTTTGGCCAATCAAATGCCAGAAAACCCATTGGCCTCTTGATTCCAAAACTCTATCAGATCATGAACTTTATTCATTCATACTTCATAGCAATTCCCTCCAGATCCGCTCATCTGATCACTGAATATTAATACAGGTTAATCCATCCTCAGCATAAGTTGCTGGTCAATCATATATAAATTTGTAATTAAATAGGACTTCAAGCATCCTCAGCATGAGTTGCCAGTGATCAGAATTGGTCAGTGGAACCATTATGGATGATTCATAATGGATTCATTGGCTTTCCGCTGGAAACTTCCACAACGAACTTTAATTGGTATTTTGGCAGTGAATTCAGCTTCTGCTGAACCTAAACCCAATTAAATATATAGAATTAAATAACATCAAACTAGGCAATTAGCTGGCAATTATGCCAAATAACCAAATCCCCTAATTCTGATACTATCTGAAGTATCCATCTGGTTAAAATCCTGACATTGCCCTCCACTTAAGCAGATGGTATCCTTTAGTGCAACCCAACCTGATGGTGGGCCAAGGCCCACAGCTCCCCTTGAAGGAGCGCCAGTCTTAAGCAGTGGCTTTCACCACTCTGTAACCAAACCTCCAACTACTCAAGTGGCCCACTAGCGAAACTACCTGTAGTGAGCACCACTGCTGCAAAATTGACCATGGGCTCTGCTAGTGTGCCAGGTCAACCAGTATGAAGACTGGTTGGCCCTTTGCCATTTCTCCTTCATTGGCATACCAACCCCTACAAGCCTGCGTCCAACCCACCAACTAACCACCAATGGCTTCACCTTTAGCCCCAGGTGTCCTTGGCGTGTGCCCCGGTAAGTCCTGCCCCCTTCCTGGGCAGCTCAGGCACTTACACGCTGCCCCACCCTCACAACCCTTCAACAACCCATATGGGCACGCCCCAGCAAGTCCATAACTCTTCCTGGGTGGCTATGGTACTCCCGCGCTGCACCTCACAAGGTTGGCGGCTATGAAGTATCCACCATTGATGGCCAACTGGCCAGGTTCCCACCGGTTCCTCATAGGGAGGAGGCATGGGAGCTGGCAGCGCTGGCCACTCCAGGCATGATCACCCGCGCCTATCAGGGATCCTCAGTCCTATCTACTCCTACTATAGCTGATCTAAGCCAATATCAAATAAAAGTTCAATTGGTGCAAGAGAGATGTTTATTAGGAGGGATTGAACGACTCTTTATACTACTTTCAGGGCTACTGCACCCAAGTACTCTTTGGCCAATCAAGTACCAGAAAACCCATCAGCCTCTTGATTCCAAAATTCTATCAGATCATAAACCTTATTCATTCATACTTCATAGCGATTCCCTCCAGATATGCTCATCTGATCAACGAATATTAATATTAGGTCAATCCATCCTCAGCATAAGTCACTGGTCAATCATATATAAATCCATAATCAAATAGGACTTCAAGCATCCTAAGCATGAGTTGCTGGTGCTCTGAATTAGTTGGTGGAACCATTTTCAAATGATTCATAATGTATTCATTGGCTTTCCGCCAGAAACTCCCACAACAATCTTTGGATGGCATTTTGGCAGCAAATGCAGCTTCTAACAGACCTAAACATGATTACTTATATAACATTAAATAGTATCAAACTAGTTAATTAACTGGCAATTACGCCAACTAACCAAAACCCCTAATTCTGATACTATTGGAAGGATCCATCTGTTTAAAATTCCAACAGATATGGTACATAATAAAATAGCATCATCTAATATTATTATTCCCTGTTAAATTACCTAATGATTTAGGTCAGTCAACCATTAAACAAGGTTGTTTGGCACTTCTTGCTCCCAAACTTCCCTATAGGCGAAGTCCAACTCCTGTTGTTGGTGCTTCATATCCATGACCTCCATTAGGTTATGCGGTATCCATTTCTTGGCCGTTGGTCTAAGGAAAGTATTTTTTCTAACTTTTATGACCCCACCGATGGGGTCATAGGTATACTTGTGAAGGGTTTCCCTTTCCAATGGTGGCATTGGGCCATTTTGTGGCCAATATTATAGAAGAACCAGCACGCTTGTTTATCATTCTCTTTCTCAATATATGACTCTACTTAGACCAGGCAGGTGGCTGAATCAGGATAGGGAGATATTATTTGGTTTCATGCATGGCACCAGTTTGTAGAGTGCTTCAACAGTTTAAGGGCAAAGGCACTTTGCAATATAATTGCAGCTGGCTTGCCAAAATTCTCATACTTCTCCATAATATGATAATCTGATCTGGATCTCTTCATGCACCCATTCCTTCTCTCAATTGGTCAGTAGATTTTGGTATGTCACCCATCATGTGGTCTGGTTTGTTTATCTAGTTGGTTCTGTTCATAGGTAAACTGCCTTATATCTAATGCCAACCTTGAGGATCTTTTTCCGATCTAGTTCTCCTGTATTTCTATGTTGATGTAGCCCCATTTGGGTACCCAGTGGTGGTCAAAACCCCCCAGTCAGCACCTTGTCAAGCTCTTGATAAATTGACATTATTGGGTCAGACCACTCCTCCTCCTCCACCAGCTGTAAGTGGATTTGGATAGCGTCCTTCAGATAAGATTTAGGCGCCTGGCAGTCTGAGAAGCCACTGTTGATCAATTGGCAGATGTAATAGATATGGCTCCCCACCCGTTTCACATGCTTTCATAGGTCTGAGTTGCCACTAAGATATATGACTTGGATTTCAGATTTGGTTCAGGTACCTCAGCAGGGGTCTTCCCTTTCATTATCCTGCTTACTGATTCATCAAGGCTGAATCCCCAATTAAAGAACTCCTCAACCTGGCATATGCTAAATCCTCGTCAGTTGATGTTCCTGGCCATTTGTGCACCAATATTTAGGCTTTGCCACTTGAGGGCATCCATCAGCAAGAATCTCAGTCTGTACCATAGGAGGGCGGATTCTGGCCTACATTTTGGGTGAAGGTACTTTTGGAGGGCTTCCAGTGTAATCAAACTACGTTATCACCAGTCTCTAACCGTTACACTGTTCCATCCGCTGTCCATGAAAGTCTATGCTATGGCAGCTGGTACCCCTCCTCACACCATTGGAAGGTTTCTGATGGGGAAAATCCTTTGACAGCATATGAAGCAGCTACCAATGGTTCTGGGAAGGATTTTTTCCAATCCAATATGGTTTTGATTTGTATGCCCGCTTTAAGCCTTTCCTCAACCCAGGTCCCAGGTCATAATCCTTTTCATTGCCGCCGCTGCCTGTGGTGTAATTTCATGTTCCATCCACAGTTTAGCTGACTAGGGGTGAATCCTATGGCATCCCAGTCTGCAGCTTTGGCCAGTGTGGCGACGTCTCACCAAAGTTTCCACTTTGCAATGGGGAATGCCTGACCCTGGAGGGTTTCATGGATCAGCCTCATCACTCTCAAATTCGCCCACTCTTGTTCTTGATTGATACTGGCCCCCGCACAGAGCCAATACTTCATTTCCAATGGGGTAAACCCATTGGCGGACCAGTTAATGGCCTCTTCCAGTGATCAATTCTTGAAGGGCCCCCACTCCAACACCTAACCTTCATCCAACATGCCTTCATCAAGTCAGATGTGGTATCCAGCAGATTATGGGTATAAGCCAGTTTAAGGCTTCAGTAGCCTTGAAATTGGCCGCAATCCATGGCAATGCCTCCTCTGGGGAAAATATGGTATTGTATCATTCCAGTGCGGTATCACAGCATGGTATGCTGAGTCCATTCAAGGGCGGTCAAAATGTTTGATAATTGTTTTGCATGATAAATCAATTTCGTTGAGCTAAAACCCAAGGTCCTGATAGCCTAGGCGAATTTAGCAGTTATGTCAACCTTGTACTTTATTGCATTAAGGAGATCAATTCTGGCTGCCATCCATTCTTTCACGTCCGCCAGTTTAATTTTTTCTTGAATGGCTGCTTCGATTATATGATTCTTAAGAAGGAGTTTCATCTACTCCAAGGCATCCTCAGTTCAGATCTGCAAAGATTTGAAAAACATTGCCATGTCAAGCAATATCTAGGCGTTGAGCCAGTGCTTAAGCTTTAGCAGAGAATTTATGGTCCTGCCAGATGGCCACATGGTGGGTGTAATGTTTTTTGAGATCCACTGCATTGCCGTTGAGTATGAGAACTGCAATGTCTTCTATTGCTTAATGTCATGGGAGGACATGCTGCAATGCTCTAACATATCCTTCTGAATGAGTGTATACTTTACCAGGGCTATTGCCACTGACTTGACTATGTTTGGGGTTTCAGCTCCTTCTGGCTGTACCTTTAGTTTTTGGATGAACTTTCCTGGGCATCTGATACTTCAGATTTAGTTCCCAGATACTACTCCATCCCCATTGGTGGTGATCTACAAATGGTGCGCTTAAGCTTTTGATTTGATTTTGGGCTTTTGCCTCCCTGTCAACTGAGATTTATCAGGGATTTTCCCCAATGATTTGCTCAGTTTTTTGGCTAAATTTTGGTTGGGATTTTTCCCCAACGCCTGGCCTTAGTTGGGTATGATCCTGGACATTTTTGCTGAGCAATTGAGTCAAATGTTGTTGGGGAGTTTCCCTAACCCATTCAAAAACTTTTTTGGTGTTGCTCAAATGATTTGGGCCCTTGGCTTTTGTTGGTTGAGTCAGATTTGGACTTCAATACAACCAAAAATTCGTCAGGATTTTTTTGCAAAATTTTTCCCCTGCAGGACCCTGATCCCATCCTCAGGTTAAGGGTCAGTGGGGAATATCCCCAACACTGCCATTCTTGGTATCATATTGCTTGATCTAAGAGTGTCATTGATTGTAGGGTTTGTGGCGGTAACCAATCCTGTGGAGTTGGTTATTTTACCGCACTTATAGCTGGGTTATTGATTTTATTCAAGCGTTTTTTGATCATGTGGGTTGTCACTGATTTGGTTTTTGTCAAGCAGGTGTTGTTGCTTAATCATGTTTTGGACTGTGTCAGTGGGAAGTCATCCATATGGTGTTCGTACATCTTAGCATATTTTTTAATTAGTGGCATATTGGGCGTAAGAAAGCCATCTGGTGATTTGTGCTTAGAACAAATGGGCGGAAGGACCTACTTGTGCTAGGTTGGTTTTCTGTGTGTTACTGCTCTATAGACGCAGGAGCTTACTAACAGGTGGGATGTTCTCTCAAGTCTTGTTCTGGTCACTTTTTTAAAGTTGAAAGTGAGCTTTATGATAGAAAGGTGTTTTATCAGTCAATTGGGTTTTTGATTCAGTTTTGATTTAGATTAACTTGCTAATTAGCCAAATGACCACTACCATTTAACAAAACCATTTAAATACTAATCAACCTAATAACAAATTGCTCATCCATAATAATATAGCTTACCATTGGAGACATATAGGGCTTTACTTCTTATATATAAACCTTTTTATTTAACTTTAAAAAAATAGTTTTTAAAATCATAGACCTTTGCAGGCATGCATACAACAACTCTTTAAAGTTTCATCACAATTTGATGAATGGTATAGGAATACATATGCAACAAACAAACATACAAACATACATGCATACATTCATTTATATATATAAATAATAAATCCTTAAAAATAGTTTGGCTTACTGAAAAATGCAAGATCTAACTGTGTTGCTTTTTAATTGCTTTTCTTTACCTCACATTGAGGAGTCCTCAAATCTTGTGATTGGTTTTAACTACCTTCTAAACTAGCTAGATGTTTTAAATTTGGCACACTTATTTATCTCTGATGACAATACAATAATCCGTCATTAAATTTAGTTTTCATGCTCAAAAAAAATTTTATATGTATTGAGTGGTAATTATATATATTTTTGATGGTAGTCAGTATATTTTTATGGCAGAGAAATTTGATACTTGGTTGATTTGATAATTTCAATGGTTTTACCAAGTGATTGGTTGGTTTAGGTTGATTAATAAGCTTGATAGTTTTAGTAAACAGTTGCTGATGGTTGAAATAAAAAAGTTAACTGGTTTTGGTAAGTTGTTGATGGTTTCTGATTGTTGGGTGATTTAAAAAGTTCAGAACTTTACTCTAGGCTTTGCTTCAGTTTATGTTGTTAGCTTTTATCATGGTAGATGGCCACCCATAAGTTTAAGAAGTATTTAACTTTATTTAATCAATCCTAAAACAAAAAATAAACTTATCAAACCAAATAATATACCACAAAACACTTGGCCAGACCTCAAATAGCATATTGGATCAACTAAAAATACCACCAAATCGGCCAAAATATACTTAATTTATCAGCAACTGATACCTAAAAATGTATATAAGTGACAAGAATTTTTTTGGTAATTTACAATTGTATTTCAATAATTAAAAACATAAGTATTTGATTATTCTGTACAGTAAAACTTTGAATAAAAAATTGTTTAATATTTTTATAAACATGTGAGAAATTTCATTATATTGTTTTCTTTGAAATACAAATTAACCTACTTTTGTAACTTATGCAATGTATAATAGTAATTTAATTAAAGTATGACCAAAAAGTAGAAAATAGAAAAAAAATTTTTATCAAAACTTTCTTTTAAAGAAAAAATAATAAAAAAATTTAAAGTATAAAGTAAAAAATATAAAGTAAAAAACATAAATCAACCAAAAAGTTGCACTAAGAAAGTAAAAAATAATTTTTTGTCCAAATAACTTTTATTCTTTTTATTCATGCATGACTGCAAGAAAAGCAAGGCGTGCTGTCAGGGTAAAGCATGATATGAATAGGATTTCTGGGATTGCAGATATTGTCCACCAGATCAAGAAAATATGTGTTATTGTTAGATCAATTAATTGCATACCAAATCATAATTACATTGGTATTGGTTTGAGTAATTGCTTAAATTACCTAAATTGCAATGATATTGGGGCAATAAATTGCAAAAATCATATTTTAATGAGACTGAAATATTTCCTACTACCTTTTAAAATCATATGCCAGCACAATTTCAGAAGCTCAGAAGAATATTAGTACTAAGTAGAAAATTAATTAAACTTAGGTTAGTTCATAAATCTGGATGGAATATATAACTAAAGCATTCATATGGTTTATTTTTGTGGTCAATAAAAATATTCTTTATTGTCATGGCTTAATGATATGATTGAGGGAACCAACTGCAAGGACAAGGCTGTACGCCAGGAGGCCAAAAAGGTCAAATTACAAGGCCTTCCAGACCTAAAATTTACCCTTAACCAATGCTGGGCACAGGCAAGATATGCTCAGGTTGGTCCTGGGAATGTGCATGATGCTCAGCCTGGCGTTACAGCCAAGGGGTTAAAACACACCAGCTACATTTTAAATCCTAACAGTTTGTTAAAGTTGCTTGAGGAACAAGGTTTCAAAACCTGTTTTATTTATAATAGTACCAAAGTGGGTTAAGTCCAGTTACAATCTATAACTTAAGTTCAGTCAACTTTGGGTTAAAAGACCTGACCAATGGTAGCATGCGCCTATTGGTTTACTTAGGCTTAGCACCACTTCCACTAATTAATGACTCATCCCCCATTTTTTAAGTATGTTTTCACAAGACCAACTTTCCTCATTGGTCAAATTTCCTAATAATAAATTCCCCATTAGATTACAATTTTTGAATATGATTCCTTAGGCAAACTTGTTCATGGAGCTCCTCAAGGAGGTCTCTAACAACTGTGGTCATTTTATTCTAACAAAAATATCTACCATATCTGGTGCACTGCTGGGACGCCCTGGTCCCCTCCAGATCAGGGCACCCAAGCACTCCAGCACAGATCCTCACTTGATTATGGACTCCCTTTGTGGTCCCACCAAGTTTTACTGATTATTCATCTACTACTATATACTACATTGTACACCCTTGCACTGGGTCCCTTTTGCTCCAGCATCATCGCAGTGCTCTGTTTACAATCTTGCTAATGGCTAGTTCCCTGTAAGTGTGGCCATGCATCCCATACCACCTCTCTAGGAGTAAGAGAGTTACAGAAACTCTCTTGATATCAGTCAAACAACCACTTTTTTTACATGCACGAAAATTATCCATGTGGGGCTTTTGCTAAGTGTGAATTGGGCATACCAACAGTTTGTCACAGTCTATATAGGGCTTGTTAGAAAATCACTTTTTTGACAATAGCAGGCTCCGCTAATGTGCCAGGCCAACCAGTATGGAGACTGGATGATCCTTGCTGTTTCACCTTCATAGGCGTACCAACCCCCTACAAGTCAACATCCAACCCACCAACCCAGCAGACCAATAACTTCGCCTTAGCCCCATGGTCCTTCTTGGGAGTGCACTGGTGGTCCTCATCCCCCATCCTGGGTGGCCTGACACCTTTCTCCTTCTCCCTCATGGCAATCATAAGCCCTTCTTGGGTGTGCCCCAGCAGTCCATCCCCATCCTGGGCAGCTATGGCACTCGCGCACTGCACACCCTCATTGCTGACAGCCATCAGCCCATTGTCGTTGGTGGCTGGTTAACCAGGTTCCTGTCAAGGGTTCCTTGTAGGGCTGAAATATGGGAGCTGGAAGTGTCGGCCACTCCAGGTTCATCAATCCACGCCTGCCTCAGGGATATCCAGTCTCATCTTCCCTTAATCTAACAGACTAACTACTAACAACTAATAAAAGTGGGCAAAGGAGATCTTTATTGAAAGGGAATGACGACTATTTATACCTAGGATACTGCACCTATTCAAAACCCATCAGCCAACCAAGCTGGAATTTCAACCAATAATCAGTCATCTACAATACCAATCCCCTTCAAATCTGCTCATACCAAACACTGAATATTATGTCAACTCATCTTAGGCACAATTCACAAGTCAGTAAAATTAACTTTTATTATAAACATAATCAAGCATCCCAAGCATAAGTTGCTGGTACTCAGATTTGGGGCAGCAGAATAATCGTTAGGCGTTTGATAACAAATACATCAGATTTCCGCTGGAAAATCCTACAATGATCCACAATTTGGCAGTTGGAGTCAAACTAGGATTCCACCAAACCCAAACAACTATTATTTAATTGATTAACATCCTTAGCATTAGTAGCTGGTGTCAATCTTTGAATAACACTACTATTGGGGATTTGCCCCATTACTTCAAAAGGGCTTAACCAGCCTAAATTAGGAGCACCAATTGGAAAATATGACATAACATCAAACTAGGCGATTAGCCAGCAATCACGCCCAACTAACTGAAACCCCTAATGCTGATATTATCAAGAGGAATCCATCTGGTTAATTTTCTGACAGGGCTCACCACCATTTTCTTATTTGGCCAATGATTGATGCATCTTGGCATTATTCTTGCCACCTCCAACTGGGAAGTGTCCAATCTTCTTGCTTATAAAGGTAGATTAAGACGCCTTGTTATCCAGGTGTCATGATTCCCCAACTTTCCCCCAAAATTAATAAATTTTTTTAATTAAAATGGGTTTTTCTTGGCACCACATTTGGGCAGTGCAGGTGGGATCATCAATGAAGGGCCTGGTGTTTATGAATTATATAAAAATGAACAACCCGCCACCAAATTGGGTATGGGTCCATTCACGCCCCAAAACTCATTTTATAATGCTAATTCTTGAAAATAAAAATAAGCCAAATATCGTCTCTTGTTGCTCTAGTTTGGCTCTCATTTTGTTATACCAGATCACCCCAGAGATCCCGCGCTTGACCCCTACCATGATCTGCAGAACACATGCGGTGAAAAGAGAGTTACTTTTACAATATAAAAATGTTTATTCAACTTGTGAAATTCTAAGGATTGCTCGCTTGTTTAATTAAATACTGCACACTTAACCGGGCTGAAGTTTGGTTAAATGATCCTCAATTTTTCCAGTGGATTACAGTATTTCAACCATTTGGAAACTCGCTAGAAATCCTCAAATAGCTCCGACTCTTCTGGCCAATTTTGGGCTTGATTTTACCTCTGTAATCAGGAACTTCAAACGAGGCAGGCAAAGTTGCAAGCTGTGGATCTTGAGATCCCAGCTTGCTGACACTCTCAAAAAGCAACTTAGGCTAAGAGCCAGATGAAGAAACAATAAAATAGACCTTTATTTAGACTAAATTATTTGATTCTTATTCATAAGGTCAGGCGTAGGTATTTATACCTCTAGGGCATCTCCTGGCCACATTTGAGCATGCAATCTCAACAGATTATTTTCCAACTCAGTTTGGCCCTTGAGTTGATATGTCTGAGACATATGCTAGTTCATTGGTAACAAGATACTTTTATATTTGGGAGGATTTCAGAGATGAAAATCGCAACAATAAACGTGCAATATTGTCCTGGATCATCTCAAAATGAGTTTCATTATACCGCTGACAAAATATGAATTCTGGGAGATTTCAGCATCGATTTAAATAAATGATGTACCCTTAGTTGGGACGTTGGCAGGCCTCTCTTAATAGCAATAGGTACTCCCATTCAGGAAGTCCATTTGCAAGTGCTATCATGCTATTTACGCATATTATCATACAAAAAGTAATTTAGGACCAGCTCAAAATATGTTTTCATCACACAACTGACAATAACGACTCCTTAATTGAATGTCAACTGGCCCTATCAATAGCACTTGGCACTCCCATACAGGCAGTCCATGTGCAAGTGCTATTGTGCCATTTATGCATATTGGCATACAAGGATTATTTTTAGACCAGCTCAAAGTATGTTTTCATCACACAGCTCACAATAATGACTCCTTAATTGAATGTCAACTGGCCCTCTCAATAGCACTAGGTACTCCCATTAAGGCAGTCCATGTGCAAGTGCTATCATGCCAATTATGCATTCCAACATACAAATTTTGCCATAGGTGGGAAAGGATTATGATCTTTTCATCTATTTGTTCATGTGATTTGTAGACATTCTCTTCTGTTGATCCCAAACAATTTCTCATGCTGATTACTTAATATTTGTCAATTAGTCAAAACTAGTTGCTGAGGTTTGGTGCAGTGATAATCAGCCTAACTGTGCAAGTGTATTCAGCCCAAGCTTCTGATAGAATAATACTATTGATTTAGCATTGAGATTAATTGGCCTGAGCTGAGTAATTGCAGAGAAGGTTGTCCTAAATGTGTAGGTGTATTTAACCCAAGCTTTTGATAATATAATTAAATCCATGTTGCAATAATTGGCCTGAGCAATGTTATTGCAATAGGCTTTAATTAGAGTATTAGCCCGAGCAATAGGAGAATAATTGGCACAATCTTTTGGTTGTCAAAGGGTTTATTTTTGAGTCAGCTTCCAGAATCTAACCCGATCTATACTATTTTTATACATCTGAAAAAAGCCCACAAAAGGTTGCTTCACCATGAGTGAAGGTCATCTTGAAGTAAGGATTAATATTAGAATTTTATTTCATTGGTTAAGGGCACACAAGCCATATAGGCGAAGTTTTCTGTTTAGTAGCCAAGATTGGTTTCTACAAATGTGTTTTCTCTTAATGGCTTAACTCTTGGCGCAGCCTAGCTTTCATTTGAGATTTCAGGTCTTCTATACTCTTGTCAAAGGTGTACATGATGATGTTGTGCTATTAAAAACTTTCTCCATACCTGCTAAGGGTATGTATGTCAATCCATTATCATTTTTGGATTAATATTCGATCTTCATGTTCCTTAAAATTGGATCTAATCTGCTTCATATTTAAGGTTCCACCAACCTTTGGCGTTATAGCAACGTGAGCCCTTCTGTATGTCACTTTAATTCATTCTCACTGTGTTAAAACCTCCAAAATTTCTTGTTCAAGAGTATAAGCCTTGTCTCAAAGACTTCTCATCAATTAAAGCCTTAGAAGACCTTAATTGTGGTAAGCTTCCATGTCAGATTATCACACATTTCATATTTGATTGCACTCTTCACTATTATTGTTTGATGAAGTCACCCCTGTAACAAGCACCATAGTCAACAACTCAAACGTTACCTTTTAATTTGGGTAGGTGTTTTAGCTAATTTGCTAATTGGAGGTTTAATTAACACGTCAGACACCAAATTGGGTTTTAATTTAAAGATGTTGGCTCCATCCTCTGTGGGTGGCTCTTTGCTTGCTCAGCATTGCAGTGACTAACAAGAAATTGTATAATCTAAATGCACGCCTGACCAAGAGCCTCCCATCCAGATTCCACTTTCCATTAGTTTCTTTAATTTATCTTTTATAGGGTTTATATTGTTATATATAACGTATAAAAACCCCTATTCTATACTAGAGTAAAGTTATGTCATTTTAAATATATCTAATTTTTGGTACTTGGCTTATCTAATTCTTTTGACAAACTTAAAATAAGAAAGAAACTCTAGCTGATGGGACCTAAGCGTTACTTAAACCCTCAAATCTAAATAGAATACTTGTCATGAGTCTCATACTGCTTCAAATATAGACTGTCAAGCTTCTTATCACAGCACTATCAAGCCACAAATTATAAGCCCAACAAGCTGGTGCATACTACAAGGGGCTCAACCAACGCTTAACAATAACTGCTTTAATTGATTACAGCATGGAAGACAATTCAATTGATAGTGTAACCCACTGAGTTCTCCATTGAAACAGTAAAGAAGATATCCAAATGGGAAGTCTGTCCATAGTCACATTTGAAGAAGTACATAGAACCCAATGGAACCCCAAAAACTTGACATATAATCTGGAATTCTAATGAAGAAGTTCAAGGATTACTCTGAGGAGTCATAAACCCATGAGAAAGAGCTAGCCGCAAAGGGCATCTACCATGGACAAGTGTTTGGATTTTTGCCCATTTTTCAAGCTGCCTAGGTTACCTGTGGATCTCTAGGGGATAATTTTCCGTTGGTGAGTGAATTGGATATTGGTTGACCTCAATTTCAGCTTAATAATATCTGGGAGATTTTGGGTAATTCGTCAGGTTTGGATCTGTTGGGGATTGATCCAAGTGAATTATAAAGATCTTGTCAGGAAGAGTTAGCAACAAAATGGTGGCATCTAATAGTTGATCATTGATTAACTAACAAGTGTAATGATTGGGATCAGTCAGGTTTTATCACCAACTGATTGGTAATTCAAGTAGCAGGTATGAGGTGAGTGATGTCACAAGAAACTAGCAAATTGATCAGTTGGTTTGTAACCTGTCATAATGGGTAAAGCGTCCCATTACCTAAGCAGTTTGTTAGCCAGATATGGTTGGTTCACTGTGATTGAGTGGGAAACATTAGGAACACGTTTTCTGGCTCTTTCCGTTTTAGTTCTTGAGGATGTCTGACGGAGGAATCCTAACCATATGAAAAAGAACATCGCTGGTAAGATGTTAGAGAGAAGTTCAATGGCAACAGATGCCATTTTATGGCTGAGGTGCCAACTGAGGAGTTGGGCGCCGAATTTCCTCTATAAATTCCCTAATAATATACATTAATGAAAAATATTTCATTTTTTAAAATATTCATCATATTGAAAAAAGAGTTCTTCCATTTGGACATAAGTTATATTTACCTTCAGTAAATTATTGTTTACAATAACTATGGACTCTTTTGTTATATAAAGAGTAAGGATTGAGAATCCTTATAAGAGAAGCTGAACTTAGATGGGAATCTTTACATACTCAGCGTGACTATAAGAAAGGCCGGAAACCTCTGGATCTGAGAGAGGATCAAGTTAGATGGATAAGGGAAGAAGCCCTATAGTAGACATCAACAGAATTTCGTGGATAGTTATAGGTCTAGCGTTGGACCATATCAGGTTTATATATTCAACTACAGATAATAGTCGTCATACTATTATCAATCAAATATCAACTACTATCAAACAATGCAAATCGTGAACATATAGAACCTTTGCAGTTAACTTTTGGTATCTATCAATCGATTAAAGACCTAGGATTGTAACATTTAATACTAATGAAATAAAGTAGCCAGTCTCCAAATTTTTAACAATTGGTGCTCACTAAAGGGGTATTTGAGTAAGATACGCCAGCATAAGATGTCATATAAGGACGAGTTATGAAAAACTTTGGATAAAATTGAAACTTCCAACAAGGACGCCTATAATTCAGCCAATCATAGAGAATTTGCTACCTTGGAGGAGAGAGTCACTAAAGCTGAGGAAGGATTGAAAGATTTTTCTAATTTTGGCAATGAGTTACTTGGGAAAGTAAAGTCATTAAAGAAGAAAGAAGGAGATCTAGTTTGAGAAGTTTTATTCTTTAAAACTGAACTCAAAACTCATTGCATTCAATTGCATTCATTCAGATCAGACATAGAGCGTCTATTAAAGAAAATCGAAGAACTCGAGACTTAAATATGAGAATGTGAACCCTATGTGGCACTGATGCTGAAGAAAGGACCCCAAGAACATCAGTTGATAAGTTAACAAATCCCAGAAATATGCTGACTGCATTCACAGCTATTTTGGAGATGACCGCAGAAATCACTCCTCAAGTCAGTCAAGTAGCTGAACTGAGAGTGGTAGCTAGAGAAACTTTGGAATAATTTAAAGCTACACTGAAATTACCCACATTATATTAAGATAACGCCCCTGCATTCTTCCAATTGTTAAACATGACTATGTTTGGGTATGGCAATTGTCAAAAAGCTTTGATGGTGATAAACTGTTTGGACACAGACTTTCAAAACTTAGTGTTACCTCATCTAGAGGGGACAGCTGGTCTTATTCAGATTCCAAGGCCGCCATAATGAAAGAGTTTGGGCGTTTCATGTGTATGTCAAAATGAAAACAGGAATTTATGGAAATTCAATTCCAGAAGGATGAGACCTAGCAAATTTTGTGACTGACTTACCAAGCATCACAGATTTTGGTCGGAGCAAAAGTATTGGATAATTTTGACATGCAGATCGCATTAAAAGTGGCCCTTTGTCCCTATTACAATTTACATCAAATGATGTCTTCCGCATTAGCATTGAATTCACCACCTTAAAAAGGTAGATCATTTGAAGATATTAGGAGCCACGTTTGAGGCCCTAATCAAAGCTTTAAAATTTGTCCAATTTAAAATTTGAATCATATGAAGGTGACTGAGAGCGCTAAGGAGTCTGACAATTGAACTTTGCCAGGAAACAGGCCTGAGGATTTCAAGCAGACAGACAAGAAAGACAAACTCTGTCGTCAGTGCAGAAGGAAGGGACACTTCGCTGCTCAATGCTATAGTAAGAAGCCAAAGGAGCAGATCAGTGTAGTCTAAGCAAAAGAAAGCAAAATCGCACATGAGTCAGGAAAAGGGCCCACGGCCTAGAGGGGAACAGTCTATAGCTGCAGTTGAAACCGTTCTCTTCAATATCTTAAATAAAGAAATTAACATTAGTGATCTGTTTGTTAATGATGATGCACTGGACCAACTTTATCAAGTGGTCAATTTAGATGTCATTGTGGTAACCAGATCTGGAGCAAAGGGGATTGACCCCAAAATAGTCAAGGAGGTCACTCGCCCATATGTATGACAGATATGGACACGATTCAATTTGCAGAGAATCTGGAAGATCTGGCCAAGGTCAAATTAGATGAGGCAAACCTATCTATCCCTCTTTTCACAATTAAGGTTTATTCTCTGATCTGTCAGCACAAATATTTCACACCCTCAATTTGGCAAGCAACGCTGCTATACAATCAGTAAACATGATTTTGTAATATCTGAATGTACATATTTTGATATACTGGTCAATCAAGTACAAGTGTGGGTGATAATTGACAGTGGAGCGCCTATTAATTTTGTCTCAACAAAGCTGGTGAAGAAGATTAGAATCTCGCTTGATTTGGAGCATAAGAAAGAATATGAGACCGCAAGGCCAAATACAACCATTTCCTGTGAAGCATATAGCCTTTTACCACTCAGATTTGGACCTTTAGTGATATACGCCCTAGAAATGGTTTTGTTCAACCAAAACTATGATATTTTGATTGAGACCATGTTTCTAAAAAAGTATAGATTTAAATGTAACTTCAAAGATATAATGTTGACCATATTAGGTTAGAGGTTACCTCTAGTTTATCAGAGATATGGGAAACTCCACTGACCAGGAGAAACAATTCATCAATCTTATCTGCAATGATGGCATTATCCCGATTTTCTACCAATTGGCTGGGCAAAACGAAGAGAAATGCCAAAAGAAATCCTGGAAAATCAGGGAATCCTGCTATAAATCAAGAATTCGAGGACCATACCACTGGGATAGCAAATCATAGTTGATACAGGATTGACATTGGAAATACCTGTGCTATTTTAGAGAGGTTGGTAGCCCCTGGAAGAAATCCAGAGTAGAGCCATGAGTGGCTCCTGGAAAGTTACACTGGGTTAAGGAGAAATTCGAGTTCTCCTGGAGAATTTGAGTGGAAAACTGATGAAGATCAAGAAGAATCAAATCACTGCATCTGTCCATCTGATCCCAATGGCGGAATTGAGGAAATTCCATGATTTTAAGACCCTCAATGAGATGTTATTACCAGCAGGGGCGGCCATGAGTATCAATCTATTTGGTCAATAAAGAGCAACTCACTGATCTGATGAAAATATAGTGTAACGGGCAGGTTCACGCCAATACACAATGAACAAACTGAGCAGTAAGAGCCAAGTTACTGACCATATTAGGGACAGGCCTGCAGAAGCCCATTCCTGAACATGACCGCCATGCCTCGTCATTGCCAAATATTCTCATACCACTATTCCCATGACGCTGCACATCAACAGCAAAGTCTGGGACCAGGAAAGGGCTGAGAACGATGCCAACGCCACATCAAGATCACTGGTTGAGCTCAAGATTTTGATCAGATCTGCTTAATACTTTTAATAGAATAATATTTCTGCTTCTCAAGAAAGTTTTTCCTTTATTTGAGTCTGTTTTCCGTGTAGAAGATGCAACTGCCCTTCAGGGCTACAACATCCTCCCCATAAATAGTGCCCTGCTAGTATGGAATAAGCTCCTCCTCAGCTAAGCTCTTTTGAGCACCGCCCAACACATCATTAGCAAAGATTCCCTATCCCACTGGATCCCCATCCACACCGAGCATAAGCCTGACGTCATTCTGCGGATGCAATTTGGGTTCAGAATGGAAAATCTCCCGGCTCTGACCATCCTGAGTTTGATGCTCTTTTGTCAGGGCCACATTTGGATCAGGTGCCTCCTGATCCATTACATCACCCCCTGTAAAAACCAGTACTCCTGGACCTTCTCTGGGCACTGTGCACAGTCCTCCTTTGTCTGCCACATCGCCTCCTCCACCGGATAGCCTTTCCACTTTACCAGCAGTTGCAGCCAGCCCCTCACCCATCTTGCATCCAATATCCGTTCCATCTCATATTCTGGCACATCCCCCTCCCTAGGGTTCAGTGAAACTGGATGCTCCAGACCTATCCCCTTGAATGCTTGTAGCTGGGAAGCGTGAATCGCCAGATGGGTTCTGGAACCTATTGGCAAACTTAACTCAAAGGCTACCTGATTAATGGCTTGTACAATCCGGTATGGGCCTAAAAACATTGGTCCTAGCTTATAACTCTTAACTGGGACAGCATAGTTCTTAGCCACCACCAATACCAAGTCACCAGGCTCAAACGTTGGATCTGGCACCCTTCGTCAGCCTGCCTGTCGCTTCTGCCAAGTCAACGCCTGCTCCAAATTCCCCTATAACTTCTTCCTGATATCTGATATTTAATGAGCCATCTCATCCACCCCCTGAAACACTCCACCCACGGATCCCCATTCAATCTGGGATTGAGACCATGATTCACAAAAATGGCAACATTCCCATTGAAGACTGAGGATGATTGTTGTAAGTGAACTGGGCCATCCAAACCCACAAAACCCAATCATCCTGCTGATTACAAACGTAACACTGGAGATACTGCTCAAGTATCTGATTCACCCTCTCCCTTTGCCCATCAGATTGAGGGTGGTATGCTGAGGACTGTCCAGGACTGATCTCGAAATTCCTTAGAAAACTCGACCAGAATTTCAAAATAAACTAGTGGACCTCTGTCCAAAATGATTTCCTCAGGTAAGCCATGCTGGGAGAACACTTCATCAATTAAAATCCTCACCACGTCCTTTGCTGAGAAACTCCTGGTGCATGGGAAGAACTCAGCATATTTGGTAAGTCTATCCACTACTACCATAACTGCATCCTTCCCCTGCACCTTCGGGAGACCCATTATAAAATTGATGCTAATTGAGATCCATGGGGCCCATGAAATCAGCAGAGGATTTAACTTACCTGATGGCGGTCTTCTTAAGGGCTTCGCTCTTGCGCATACCAAACATTCCCACACGTACTTCTTGACATCCTTACACAGACCCAGCCAAGAATACTCCCACTGCACCAATTCTATTGTTTTCTCCACTCCTGGGCGACCCACCAATGGATGATCATGAGAATCCCAAATTACCTCATATTGTAGTGATGGGTTGGGCACCCACATGCGAGAATTGTAGTATAGAACTTCACCCCTTTTCAAAAAAACCTCATTTCAACTGTGCGGCTGACCCTCCATCATCTTGGCTTTCAGACGCTGGGCAAATTATGATTTCCCTTGCTTCCGTCGGACTTCCTCCCCCAACTCACTTTCCCTATCCTTCATCATCGTAAATTGGTTCAGTTGGAACATTGTGACTGTATTAAACTCCTCCAATTCCTCCTTCTCATACATGAAGCCTCCATCTTGAATCAACTAATCCACCAGGACATTTGATGCTCCTAGCCTGTACTCCACCCTGAAGTCATAACGGACCAGCTCCACATGCCATCTGGCCTGCCGCTGGTTCATCTTTCTGAGTTCGCAATAGTACTTCAATGCTTTGTAATCCATCCAAATAACAAAAGGATGCTGGGCATAGAGTAGGTGATGCTGCCATTCCTGAAAGGCTGCCATCACCGCCAACAGTTCCTTATCATATATTGGGTATTTTGTTTCCACGAGGAGCATCTTATGGCTAAAGTAACACACAAAGTTACAGCCCATCTTTCCCTTCCAAAAGCAATACTGCTCCCACAGCATAATTAGAGGTTTCCATTTCCACCACAAATGGTCTCCCAGGTTCTGGATGGGCCAGTACAGGCATAGTAAGTAGCTTACTCTTCAGTAATTCAAATGCCTGTGCTTATTTCCTTCCTCATATGAACAGGACATCCTGTGTTAGACGCGTGAGAGGTAAGGCCATATGGGAAAGGTTCTTCACAAACCAACAAAGGAAGTTCAATGTTCCCAAAAAACTCCGCACCCCCATAGGGTCCATAGGGGCCTTCCATGCCCACACCGCATGCAGCTTATCTGGACATACTCCCAATCCATTCTGGAAAACCACGTTGCCTAGGAACACTACTGAACTCCAGTTGAATTCGTACTTGGAAGGCTTCAATCTCAAACCCATCCAGCCAATTGCCCCCAGAACTTCCCAAACATCTTTGGCATGATCCTCCTGGGACAGCGAAAATACCAAGATATCATCCATATAAGTGGCATAGCATTAACCGATCATTCCCCCAAGGACATGGTCACTCATCCACTGGAATACCGCCGGAGCATTCCTCAGCCTGAATGGCATCATGCGATATTGATACACCCACAGGTGGCACTTAAACGCTGTGTATTGCTGGTGCTCCAGTATCACTGGTACCTGATTAAACGCATCCACGAGGTCAAGTTTTGTAAACACCATGCATCTGGTAACCATTGGGAGAATATCCTCCAACAAGGGCATTAGATACGGATCAGGCTCAGTGACCATGTTCAGATGTCAGAAATCCACACATGGGCGTAATTTGCCACTCGCTTTTGGCACTAGTAATATGGGAGACACAACCAGAGACATAGAGGGCTCGATTAAACCTTTGTCAAACATTGATTTCACATGGACTTCCAACGCTTCCCATGCCGATTTGTTAAGGGCGTATACCAGGCACCCCCTGGGAAGCTCCATCCCCTTTATGAACCAGAATGAAAATGCAAAAGATCCCATAGGGGAAAAAGGTGAGTCTCCAATAGGACCAAATACATCAACAAAGTCGCTATATTCAACCGGTAACTCTACCTCCTGCATCCCACCCAAGCTCCTGCGACCACTCGGGACATTGCTCCCAACCTCCATCTTCCACCTCATCTGAGGCCCAATCTGTGGCGTCAAGGTAATCATCTTATATGGAAGATCAATCTGGGTCTGGAAATTATGCCACCATCGCATCCCCAGTACCACAGGATGGACCAGATAACTGATTGCACAGAAACCCTCTTTTAACCAAAACAGGTCCTGCTGAATGACTACCAAGGGCTCTAAATTCCATGATGGAGCTCTTCGTGACACATCAGTGAGCACCACCTCAGGGTTCCTCTTCATCTCCAACTTCAGACGTTCTGCTAAGGCGAACTCCACATAATTTCCTTGGCCCCTGTATCCACCAGGGCCAGCACCTTCTCCGTTCAACCATATGAGTATAACTCCACCAGAATAAATAACCTAGGGTAAAGTGCGAAGTAGATTTAATGTTTAAAGCATTCTCAGATTGCAAATTTTCAGGTAAGGTAGGTCTAGGACTATAACTCTTCCCAGGATCCTGACCTCCTGTTCTTCCTGACTCCTCACCATCCCCATGGCAAAACCCTCCATGGATATTCCTGAAATTCATAGGTGATCCCTGCCAACCTCCTCGGCCTCTGTTGGCCAACACGGGTAACTGGCCCCTTCCTGGGGACATAGAACCTTCCCGCTAGTTATGCGCCAAGGACAATTGTTTCTCCACCTGCACCGCCACCGCAATTTCTTCCGCCAATGAACTCTGAACCTTAGCAGTCGCCATGGCGGCTAACATATCCGCTTGCAGCCCCTGTCTGAACATTTGCGATGATTGTGAATCCTTGACTTGCGCTGCTTTCTGAAATGGATGGAAAATCCGCCCTTATTCTTCAGCCAATCCTCGGCCCTGACACACCATCATAAAAGCCAACCATGCTTCATCATGAACCTCATCTGGGTAAGCAGCCTGGCTAATCCAAAGACACACTCATCCATGGATCCTGGGAGGTGACCTTGCTCCTCAACCAACTCATTCACCTACTCGGCCAAATCTAAGGGTAGTGCTTCCACAATTTGCACAATCTGCAGTGAAAAGGGGTCTCCCCTTTCATTGCTTGAGCCAACCACGCCTTAAAAGGAATCTGTAACACTATTGGTGAATCTTCTCTAAAGTTTCCATGAGAAAAGAAGCCTGAATTTTTGGAGATGTAGAACCTCCTTGGCATTTCTATATCTTTATGGGTATTGCGCCACACACTCAAACCACCTCTTTTATTACAAAAGTTAGTGAGAAACTCACCATCACCACTGTCAACACATGGCAATACCATTCCTCCCCTCCTGGAGCCACTACCTCTTCTTGGGGCCCCCACAAGACTGACAAAAAGGTATTTGAGTTGCGTCTAATGTAACGGGCAGGTTTGCACCAATATGCAACAAACAGATTGGGCAGTAAGAGCCATGTTACTGATTATACTAGGGACAGGCCTGCAGAAGCCCATTCCTGAACATGACCGCCATGCCTCGTCATTGCCAAATATTCTCATACCACTATTCCCATGATGCTGCACATCAACAGAAAAGTCTGGGACCAGGAAAGGGCTGAGAACAACGCCAACGCCACACTGAGCTCACTGGTTGAGCTCATGATTTTGATCTAATCCGCTTAATACTTTTAATAAAATAATATTTTATTATTAGAAAGCAAGTTTTTCCTTTATTTGATTTCTGTTTACCGTGTATAAGATGCAACTTCCCTTCAGGGCTACGACATCCTTCCCTAAATAGTGCCCTGCTAGTATGGAATAAGCTATTTTTGACTAAGCTCTTTTGAGAACCGCTAACACATCGTTAGCAAAGATTTTCATCCCACTGGATCGTCATCCACGCCATGCGTAATCCCAACATCATTCCTCAGATGCAATTTGGGTTTGGGATGGCGAATTATTCCAGATCTGACCTTCCTGAGTTCGATGCTTTTGGATCAGGGCCATGTTCAGATCAAACTCCACCCAATCTGAAGCAATGTACGGATCAGGTGCCTTTTGATCTGTTACAGATAGAAGGAAGAGGTGCTCAAATTATTTAAAAGGTTTTGGGAAATCTTTGCCCATGACAATCATGATTTGATGTGTGAGGAATGCCACATAAAGTCAACAACTGGGAAATTTTGCTGATAAGAATGAGACCAATTTAATGGTTAAAGGCCACTGAGGCGGTAGTGGAAGAAGAGATCAGCAAACTTGTGAAGCATGGGCTTCTAGTTCCATCATTGAGTCCCTGGGAAAGCCCTATCCTGATCACGAAGAAGAGACGGCTCTAATCAGGTGATCATCAATTATTGGAAACTGAATAAATTAATGAAGAAGGATATATATCCACTACACAAATTAATAATGCATTAAATTGATTGGGAGAAGTAAAGTATTTCTCTGCGATGGATATAATATTGGGATATTGGAAAATTGATTTGCCAAGTGAAGATCAGGAGAAATGCGCGATTATCACTGTGCAGGATTCATACTAACCATCACGAATACCCCAAGTTTTTTGTAATGCGCCTACAATGTTCCAGAGGGTCATGGACGCCATATTAATTGACTTGAAGCTGTCATGCATCCTGGTGTACTTTTACAATATAAATGTGTTCAGTAGGACCTTTACTGACCGTTTACACTACTTGGAAGAAGTCTTCAAAAGACTGTCCACGTCTAACCTAAAGATAAGCTAAGGAAGTGCCACTTCTTCAAGAAAAAGGTAAAAAACTGAGGTTTGTGATCAACTTTAGTAGATTGCAGCCGCAAACCCTGAAGATTAAGGCCATAGAGCGGATGGCCAACCTGAGAAGTGTCCTAGATATCCAAGTGTTCCTTGGAATGGTCAGATACTACCAATTATTTATAAGGGATTTTGTGAGAATTGCTGAGTCCCTCTTTCATTTGCTGAAGAATCTTAAGAAAGGATTCATTTGGAATGAAGAGGCCTAGAGTTCTTTTGATGAGTTACGCCAGTATCTGATATATTCTGTGCTATTAAAATATCCAAATTTTAATCAATATTTATAGTACTGACTGATGCTTTATTATTACCAATTGGCGCCATCTCAGGTCAAGTAGATGAGCTTGGGGATAAGAATCTGGTAACTTAAGTGAGCTGGACGTTATCAACAGCAGAATGGATTACACCTTTACAGATCATGTATGCTTTATGGTGATTTACGCCTGTAAGTAGTCTCAGATGTATATTCACTAAGTTCTATTAAAGTGGTGACGGACCACTCTTCCCTGCATTGGATGCATAGCCTAAGAGAACCGGAAGGACGTCTGGCCCAATGGGCATTTTAGCTTCAGACTTATGACTATGGGATGGTTCACCGAGCAGGAGTTTCTCACCAAAATGTGGATGGCTTATTAAGGTTGCCAATGGTCCAAGTTTTATATCAACAGGCCAATGAGCTGTTTCAGAAAATGTTTCATGGAGAAATTGGGAACAAGCCCTGAGAGATCCAATGTGCACTTTAGAGCGATGGAAAACACTGATACCAAGGATGGAAAGTTATAAGATGATTGACAGAAAACAACTATTAAAGACCGTTGATATGAGTGGAAATTATTCAAGCTGCGCATAAATTTTCAGGCATGAAGGCTTGATGGAGACAATGACCAGATTTGCTAGTACTATTACTGGGAGTCTATAAACTATGATGTGGCCAGTTATCTGGCTTGCTGTGTGGAGTGCCAGTTGCAAAAACCCCACAAGAACTTGACAGGATATTGGCTAGTCAGCCCTGGATTTGCCTGGCATACAGTGTCCATCAATGTGATGGGATTACTGACCATGAGCTCAGGGGGAGTTAAATATAATAATTGCAATCAACCATCTGACCAGATGGGTTGAGATGAAGGCTCTGGCAAAGTGGATGCTACAAGCACCGTAAGGTTTATACTGGATCAACTAGTATACTGCCATGGATGCCCACAAGTCTTTCTAAGCAACAAAGAAACAAATTATATGTCCCACATGATCCCAAGGTTGAATGAGATAATGAGGATCTGAAGAGTCATTTCAGTACCTTACTGGCTGGAGACAAACAGACTGGTAAAACAAGTAAATGGAATGCTGGCTGCGATGCTGAGGAAGCTGTTCACTGGGAGAACTTCCGCAGGGGGAACATACCTCAGTATGGTGACATTTGCACATAGTATAAGTTACCATACAGAAATAGGAAAAACGTCATTTGAATTGTTGTACAGAAGTGAGGCCGTGTTACTGATGATTCTACATTTGAAGTTGAACCAACATTATGGATGAGTGCCGAGCAGTACTTGCTTAGATTGTCAAATATCCTGATCAAGATGAAATTGCAAGCATTTGGTACAACCTTGAGAAAAAAATCAAGGCAAAATGATGGATGATAAGAACTGACTGGAATTATCTGAATATCAAATATGTGATAAGGTAGCCTATTTTTATATGCATGGCTTCAGAAGAAGAACCAAGCTAGATGGGGTATGGTCAGGTCTGTTCAAGATTGTTTCCAAGACAGTAACGGACGCATATTCCATCAAGAACCTCTTAGATGGAAGGATTGTTAATCAGGTCCATGCTAAACATTTAAAGCAGTGGATACAAGAAAAATAATAAGAGTGTTCTTAAAGGACCACTGAACCATTGAGATAGTTATATCCTGCCACTTTTTGGTTAAGTCCTAAAAAGGATTGCATGACCAAAATAAATGCTCAAGTATTAAAAAATGAGACCTTTGAACCATGAAAACTGGTAGGTCAGAGTATACTTAGAAACCAATTTAGGGGAATAATAAAAGGATGTACCGCTAAACTGAGTGAAGATCATGTCCCATAAAAAAAGAAGAAATAAAGGATTGATAGAAATATAGAAAATAATATATAATTAATAATGAAACTTAACAGAACACATAAAAACCATCTATTTTTTAATTTTATTGTTTATCCTAAATTTGGAGATGATTCCGCCTATGTCACCTCTTGGAGGAGGGAGGATGTATAACGGTAGGGATAAATAAGCCGTTATTATTAAGTTGAGATTGGACGCTAGCAAGGGCTATACCTACTCAAAGCCAAGTTTGTTGAGAAGAGGGTGATCCTGAGAGAATGCATCTAGGGGAAGAGAAAATGAGATTTTAGTACTTGCCAATTGTGATACTCCAGATTGGGGAGGGAAGCAACAGAAAAAGAAGAGGCAGTCAGTGAATAACCCTGAGTAATCCCAATATGGCATCAGAGCTAGAAGATTGGACTTGATTTCTTGTCAATGGGCTTCGTCAAGAACGTTGGGCATGGGGCCAGCAATGAGAAAGGGATACTAGGCAGAGGTTGCTGAATCATACCCTTGATCAGAGCCATAAGGGGAAGTACCAATGAGAAGCGCCATATATGAGATAGTCATGTAAGGAGTGGACAGCATCCTGAAGACGATGACTATGAGCTTCTTGGATTAAAAAAATAGAACAAAGGATGGAACTTGGGGGAAGATGGCAGCTTTGTGGTCCAACTTTTAAGAACTTGAGCTGCAAAATGAAGGGCATAGGCTGCAACGTCTTGATCTAGGGTGCTTGTGAGATTGGAGGGGTTTAGAGCTATGTAAAGAGCCTTGGTGACTTAAGTCCTCAATTCTGCATAGGGGAGCTTGAAATTTTTGCAATTTCTGATGGCCAGTTTGGTTGAAAGAACAACTGGTTTAAAAATTGGCCAAGTTGAAAAAAAAACTCCAGAAGAAAGTCAGACTAGCAAGAAATGATTGATTAATATTGGTTGGAATTGCTTCAGGAGGCCCTATGATAATAGTAGGAGTATCAGAAAAAGGAGTTGAATCTAAAACTGTTGAGGTCCAATTTGGGAATTGATGACAGAGGGAGAATTGCACACGTGTGTTTTGAGACATCCATACTCTGGTTTCGTTGGGGTTGGATACCATTTCCAGTAGTTCAGTTAATGACTGCCTGCATATGCATGACTGGGAGTATGTGTCCTAGGGAGAACATAGAAGAAATTTCTTTGCGCAAAACAACTCATCAATTGGAAGAGCTGATAACCTTTATCAGATAGACTGTCAAGATGTTGCTGGTACTGAGAATCTGAATTCAACATATGAGCTGGACAAGAGGGGAGATGTCAGACTTTTTATAGTAGTTGACATTACTCACTTTGGTACTAATTAAGCTCTAATTTTGGAGAAATAATCTCAAATTTAATTAGATAAGCTCTTCAGAAAAAAGTGTAAGAATGATATGAGCCAAAAAGTTATTAAGAGAAAATAACAAGAGCAAAAATAATTGATCATTATTAATTTTGCTGTGAGACAGACATTGATGGTGATAACCTCCTGTCAAAGACAAGGTGGGAGATCAGGAAATCAAGGACTCTGGACCAATATCCTGAATATGACAATAGGTTGTATGCCCTGACTGGGGGGAAACCAGCTTTCCAGGACTAGAATCATCACATGTAAATTGATCAGCCCATCATGACAGTGGGTTGTGAGGACTGCACTCTGAAGAGGTGGTAGCAAGGAGGAAAAGGAAGAGAACCACATACCAAAAGCTGTCCTGAGCAGCGTTGAGTGCAGATTGGATGTGCTCCACTGGAAACCAAGAAAAATTTGACCTGTCCTGAGGCGGCATTCTCTTGTCCTGATCCTATTCTCGCTGTAATCTAGGCAAAAGGAAAGATGTGTTGGGATTTTTGCCCACCTTTCCAGATGCCTAGGTTATCTTTAGATCTCTAGGGGATAATTCCCGTTGGTGAGTGAATTGGATATTGGTTGACCCCAATTTCAGGTTGATAATATCTGGGAGATTTTGGGTAATTCTCCAGTTTTGGATCCGTTGGGAATTGATCCAATTGAATTATGAAGATCTTGTCAGGAAGAGTTGTCAACAAAATGGTGGCATCTAATAGTTGATCATTGATTAACTAACAAGTGTACTGATTGGGATCAGTCAGATTTTATCACTAACTGATTGGTAATTCAAGTAGCAGGTATGAGGTGAGTGATGTCACAAGCAACTAGCAAATTGATCAGTTGGTTTGTGACCTATCATAATGGGTAAAGAGTCCCATTACCTAAGCAGTTTGTTAGCCAGATATGGTTGGTTCACTGTGATCGACTGGGAAACTTTAGGAACACGTTTTCTGGCTCTTTCCGTTTTAGTTCTTGAGGATGTATGACGGAGGAATCCTAACCATATGAAAAAGAACATCGCTGGTAAGATGTTAGAGAGAAGTTCAATGGCAACAGATGCCATTTTATGGCTGAGGTGCCAACTGAGGAGTTGGGCGCCGAATTTCCTTTATATATTCCCTAATAATATACATTAATGAAAAATATTTTATCTTTTTTTAAAATATTCATCATATTGAAAGAAAAAAGTTCTTCCATTTGGACATAAGTTATATTCACCTTCAGTAAATTATTGTTGTTTACAATAATTGTGGACTCTTTTGTTATATAAAGAGTAAGAATTGAGGATCCTTATATAAAGAAACTGAACTTAGATGGGAATCTTTACAGATTCAGCGTGACTATAAGTAAGGCAGGAAACCTCTGGATCTGAGAGTGTATCAAATTAGATGAATAAGGGGAGGTGTCCCTATAGTTGACATCAACAGCACTTCGTGGATAATTACAGGTCTAGCGTTGGACCATATCAGGTTTATATATTCAACTACAGATAATAGTCGTCATACTTTTCAATCAAATATCAGCTACTATCAAACAACGTAAATGTGAACATATAGAACCTTTGCAGTTAACTTTTGATAGCTATCAATCGATGAAGAACCTAGGATTATAGCATTTAATACTCATGAAAAAAGTAGCCAGTCCACAAATTCTTAACAAAAGGACTCTCATGAACCTATATGAATCAAATGTTCTCCCAGAGACATAAAGTTCAGTTGTAAATCTTACTCACTACATAACGTGATTTGTAAACCAGAGCTTTAACATCTTTTTGCATGTTTTAGGGGTTCATAATGATGAAAATCATAATATAATAACCAAGGGGCCTTATGGATGGCCTATGAAAATGTATAAAGTCTATCATCTCAAAAGAAAGGTGATTTCTACTAACTAATTAAAACAATAGTTCTTATGTCATACGTCCCATATCCAAATGGAGACCATTGATTTCAGTGTTATCAAGTATTTGTAGAAATTTAAGGAGCTTTTCAGAAAGGACATAACGCAGTCAAACAAAAATACTAAAAGATTACTTGACACCTACTCCCAATAGATTCAAAAACAAGATGCTGAAGCTTATGGTGCAATGTGTGACAGTTGAGGTCTATCCTCAGCATCACATTGCCCTGATCTTTGGTAAGACAGGGCAGGCTGTGTCTGGATGTATGGAGGAGGAGGGGGCGTTGGTCCTGGCAAGGACGCCTAAGGGGCAGGAGCTTGAAGGAGGCCAAGGAGCAAGATGGACGTCCAAGTCGAGGAAAAACAGGAATTGAGTAACATGGGTAGTTTCAAGATTCGATTTAGATTCAAATTGAGAATGGAATGGAACGGGTGCTTGGAAGTTTCGCGGTTTGATTTGGGATTCAAAATGGAACTGGCGCGGAACTGTTGAGGATCAGAACTGGCACAGAACCATTGAGTGAGGATTCCGCGATCCTGCTGTAAGGTTTACACCAAGTATCAGTCAGATTAGCACCATAAGCTTGTGTTATATTTTATATTAGCCTGTAGCATGTGTATATAGGGAAGGAACTGGGAGCTGGAGGCTTCTCAGTTCTGTTTTCTATCAATCTGGCCCAATATTAAATAAAAGAACTTAAAATTCATATATTTATACTTTGAGTTTATTTTAAATTATTGACTAACTGCAGCCATGTTTGGCTTGAATCAACAAGAATTGGACTTTGAGAGTGAGCTTGGGAGAGCTATTGCCTCCTTTATACCTTGTCTTGGATTCAAGGCATGTTGCTGGGGTTAAGTATATTTGGAACTGTCTTCCAGGGGGTGCTTGTCCAATCTTGTAGCGCGCTCACAAGGAGAGTAGTATCAGGAGCCCTGTCAGCCCTATGGTCTGTAACATGGATTCTGTTGCCTAACTCATTTGTGGCTCATTGGAAGGAGCCAGTGCGTTACATTAAACAGAACTCATTTACTTTCCTGTCGTTGTGGTGGCAAGCAAAAGAGTTGCCAGAAGAAGTTGTGTTTCAAAGTGGTATAACCATACTGCAACGCTCTTGATGGTGATATTCTCCACCGCCTTTTTGCTTCATGAATTATACCAGCTTTTAGAGTGTGTGTCCCGGAAAGGTGGGAAAGTGGTAGGGCCTGGGAAGGACAAAGGAAGAATTCCCACGGTTTTGAAATTGGAAGACTTGGAACTGATCCACTAGACGTTTAGCCAGGTTCAGTTTCAGGACGTTTGACAAAGGCAGCGGGTGGGGAGGATTCGTTTGCCTTGCAGTTAAGTCAGGTTCTGTTGGCACTTCCAGTAAAGCAGTCCAACTGGGTGCGAGAACTTTTGGAAGAGCAGTCAGGGTTACCCATATCAGTGGAGGAATGTCTGGATTGGATTGATCGTGCAGCATGTCCAGATGAGACGCAGGATTCGTCCTGGGCGGCTTTACTGCAGTGTGATCAAGGGAAGAAGTCAGTGGAGGAGTATGGCCAGATGTTCCGCGCATTGGCAAGAGCAGCAAAGGCACCTGAGTCTCAGCTTCCGCGCATGTTTCGCCAAAACTTGCAAGCTGATATATTATTGGCAATGGCGGCGGTGAAACCTGCAGCGACGTTGGAGGAAGAGGTGGGTTTAGCCTTGCAGGTAGAACGACAGTTGAGTTTGGTACGGGCCCGTCAGGAAGTTGTGCGACCTAAGGGGGATTCCGAGGACAGAGTGGTGGAAGAAGGGCAGGTTCTGAGCCCATACATGGTTCTAAGGGGTTTAGCTATGTGGAGGAAGAGAAGAAGAGTCAAGGGAATCCTGAGGGTATGGTGGAGGTGCGGGAGACAAGGATTTCCATCGAGATTACCACTCAGGATCCTGAGGCTCAGAATAAGAAGGCTCCTTATAATTTTCGCAAGAAACTGGTGAATCTGGTACCTCAAAATAAACCGCTTAAACATCTTATCCTTATCTGATTTTGCCCATCAGTGTGCTTGTGAGGATGAAGGAAGGGATTGCGGTGAAGTTCTAGCTTTGATTGATACCGGAGCTGGGGAAAATTTATGTTGAGGAGAAGTGGGCAAGAAGCCATGGATTGTCATTACAGAAGGATGGATGGGTAAAGTTGGTAGACACCTCCAAAAGAACGGCGGTATGGCGAGTACAGGCCAAGGTCTTGTTGAGGCAAGGCCCGGAGGTATTCAGGGAGGAGTTTCACGCCGTAGCTCACCTTCCCCATTCTGTGGTGCTGGGGATGAGATGGTGGCACCATGTCCATCCACAGTTTGATATGAAGAGAGAGAGGGTTCTGCTGTCGCCTAGAGGCCAGGGGTCGTTTGAATGGACGTTTCAGTCCCAAGGTTCGTTGGTGAAGCACATGGGTGGAATCACCTCAAGTGTGTCAGCGGAAGGATTCCCAAGGGAGTATCAGGATTTCGCGGAGGTGTTTGAGCCTAAAGGTGATGCGCCCTTTTCGCCTACAGGGGATTTTGCATTTGGATTCTGGTTCAAGGAAGGCTCTGAGTTACCAAAGGGCTGTCCAGTCTATCTGTTGAATCCCTGGGCCCGAGAGGCATTGGAGGGTTATGTCCATAAGATGCTGGATATGGGTTTGATTGCGCCTTCCAAGTCGCCGGTGGTTTCGCCAGTCCTGTTGGTTCCCAAGTCAGGGGGAGTTACGTCCTTGTGTTGATTTCCGACGCCTTAATGAGGTAACAGAACCTGACCCCTATCCAATGCCACTCATGGAGAACATTCTGCCCATGATCTCCGGGTGTGGGGTGTTCACCAAATTGGATTTGGTGGACGCTATCAATCAAATTCCTGTTCGCCCTGAGCACCAGCGGTATACAGCATTCAAATGTCATCTGGGAAACTTTGATTACAGGGTTATGCCATTTGGCCTACGCAATGCCCCTGCAGTCTTCCAGCGCATGATTGATCATGTATTGGGGGACTTAGTGGGTAAGTGTTGTGTTGCCTATATGGATGATATCCTGGTGTTTTCCAAATCGGTACAGGACCATGTGAGGGATGTGAGAAGTGTGTTGGAGGTGGTTAGGAACGCGGGCTTGAAGTTGAAGCCATCCAAGTGCGAGTTCAATAAAGAATCGGTGTCCTTCCTAGGGAACGTGGTCCTTCAAGAAGGGATAGCGATCTGTCCTGATAAGTTGCGGGCGGTGCAGGAATGGAAGGCTCCTGGGAATAGGACTGAAGTGCGAAGCTTCTTGGGGGTGGTGAATTTCGTGCGGAGGTTTTCTAGGGATCTGGCCCAATGGGCTGTGCCGTTGACAAGACTGATGGGAAATGTGCCGTTTGTTTGGGGAGAGGCTGAGGAGAGGGCATTTCAGCAAGTGAAGACGAGTTTGCTGACAGCCCCAGTTCTGGCACACCCTGACCCAAACAAACCATTCGTGGTAGAGACTGACGCGTCAAATTTTGCACTTGGAGCCATGTTGTTGCAGGAGGGTAAAGATGGGGTTGAACAATCTGTCTGTTATTTCAGTCAGAAGATGGCACCAGCTGAAACCAACTATCCAGTTTACGATAAGGAACTTTTGGCAATAGTTGCAGCCTTAGGGGAATGGCAACATCACCTAATGTATGCCAGGCACCCAGTTGTCATCCGAACGGACCATTGAGCCTTAGAATACTATAAGTCCCCACGCCTGATTAACCAGAGGCAGGCCTGGTGGCACTTAGAGTTGGTTCAATATGACCTGCGGATTGAATACAAGCCGGGAAAACAAAATATCTTGCCAGATTTATTGAGCCGTGATTCTGGACTGGTGTTTTCTGATGAGGAGTTGAGGAAGTTCAACACAGCCACGATGTTGCCACAGAACTTGTTTGCAACGATCCAGGGCTGGAGAGAAGGAATGGCAGGAAGGATCCAGACTGCGCAGCAAAGATGTGAGCTGGGCCAACGGATAAGAGAAGAGACAGGAGAAGGTGAGGCAAGCAGGGGGCATGCGGGATTCTTGGTTTGGGGTGGTATCATATGCCATGAGGGAAGATTTGGGTCCTGGTGAAGAGTCTGCAACAAGAGGTAATGGCAGCTAGTCACGACCATCCTCTGGCAGGTCATCCCGGTCAAGAGAAGACGTTAGATCTTGTTCGCCGTCACTATTCATGGAGAGGTGTGGGTGTGGCGGTGCAGAAGTATGTTTCACGTTGTGTGGTTTGTGCCAGGGCAAAGGCCCAACGGGTGGCACCAGGGGGAAATTGAAGCTGCTTCAAATTCCTTCTAGGCCATGGTCCTCAGTGAGTGTGGATTTCATCACAGGACTGCCCAAGTCACAGGGGATGGATGCCTTGATGGTGGTGGTGGATCGCCTGACTAAATATGCAGAGTTTTTCCCCTGTCAGTCGACCATTTCTGCAAAAGTGGCAGGACAGATTTTTGTAAATGAGATTTTCTCCAGACATGGGGTGCCTGAAGAGATTGTGTCAGATTGGGGTCCGCAATTTACATCTAAATTTTGGCTCCACATGTTGGGAAATCTAAAGATCAAGGCTTGCCATTCGTCAGCATACCATCCTCAGTCAGATGGCCAAACTGAGAGAGTAAATTAGATATTGTAGCAGTATTTGAGGTGCTATGTCTCAGGGCGGCAGGATGACTGGGTATATTGGGTGAAGCTGGCTCAATTTGCTTATAACAATCATAAGCATTCATCCACGGGTAAGACCCCATTTTTCGCAAATCACGGCCAACACCCAGAGGGTATGGGGCCTAGGGAGCAAGGGCAGAATCCAGTGGCAGATGAACTGTCGCGAGATATCCAGGACACCCTGGAGCTCCTGAAGAAGAATTTGGTGGTGGCAGTCGCAGCTCAGAAGAGGAAGGCAGATCGGCATAGATCTGAAGGTAGAGCTTTCTAAGAGAGGTGATTGGGTCTTGGTGAATTCTCGGAACTACGCCTTGCCTGTAAGGAGCCAGAAATTGGGGCCGGTGGCGTTGGGCCCATATCAGGTAGTGAGGGCGGTGAACGAGGTGGCATTTGAGCTGAAGCTCCCAGAAGGGTCAAGAGCTCATCCAGTGTTGCATGTATCGCAGCTCAAACCATTCTTTGGCCAGCCACCTGAAAGTCCTTCTCCTTTATTCCCAGCTGGAGGAGGAGCTGAAGAGTATGAAGTTGAGGAGATTCTCGACACCAAAGTGGTGAGAGGATGTCATTCATTCTTGGTACATTGGGTGGGTCATCCTATTGAGGAGTCCACATGGCAGTCAGCTAGGGATTGTGCCCAATGTCCTGAGAAAATCCAAGAGTTCTTCCTGTCTAGGGGGTGATGTGACGGTTGAGGTCTATCCTCAGCATCACATTGCCCTGATCTTTGGTAAGACAGGGAAGGCTGTGTCTGGATGTATGGAGAAGGAGGGGGCGTTGTTCCTGGCAAGGACGCCTAAGGGGCAGGAGCTTGAAGGAGGCCAAGGAGCAAGATGGACGTCCAAGTCAAGGAAAAATGGGAATCGAGTAACATGGGTAGTTTCGAGATTCGATTTAGATTCAAATCAAGAATGGAATGGAACAGGTGCTTGGAAGTTTCGCGGTTCATTTGGGATTCGAAATGGAACTGGCGCGGAACTGTTGAGGGTCGGAACTGGCACAGAACCATTGAGTGAGGATTCCGCGATCCTGCTGTAAGGTTTACACCAAGCATCAGTCAGATTAGCACCATAAGCTTGTGTTATATTTTATATTAGCTTGTAGCATGTGTATATAGGGAAGGAACTGGGAGCTGGAGGCTTCTCAGTTCTGTTTTCTATCAATCTGGCCCAATATTAAATAAAAGAACTTAAAATTCATATATTTATACTTTGAGTTTATTTTAAATTATTGCCTAACTGTAGCCATGTTTGGCTTGAATCAACAAGAATTGGACTTTGAGAGTGAGCTTGGGAGAGCTATTGCCTCCCTTTATACCTTGTCTTGGAGTCAAGGCATGTTGCTGGGGTTAAGTATATTTGGAACTGTCTTCCAGGGGGTGCTTGTCCAATCTTGTAGCGCGCGCACAAGGAGAGTAGTATCAGGAGCTCTGTCAGCCCTATGGTCTGTAACATGGATTCTGTTGCCTAACTCATTTGTGGCTCATTGGAAGGAGCCAGTGCGTTACACAATGGCGGTCAAAGCTTATAGTAACCATCATAGTGAGGAAGAGAAGATTAAGCTCCTCAAGTACCTGCTAGAGTAAGCCTTACAATGTTTTAATGAGCTGGGGATCCATCACCCTATGAGACTCAAACAGTACCTTAGAATCTTATTTCCCAAGTGGATCATGCTGATCAGGATCTGGCATCCCGTGCAACACAGGTGTCTACTAATTCCATTGCCAAGCAACTTAACAAATTGGAGATAGAAATGAGAGGTAAATTCACCTAATTAAGAAGACATTAACCAAAATAAACCGCCACATCTATAAAGCTTATCAATGTTAGATTACTCTCACAGAAGAGCTGAGAGACAAGACCAAAATTCCTCCTCAGAGCACTGATGCCAACAGATGAAGGAGGACTTTGCTTGACGCATTGAGTTTTAGAGGTTATAGAACAAACTCTTATAAACTTACTTCCCATCTTTTCATCAACAAATATATGATTTGGATATCCGCATAAAGAACTTGTAGAATGATAAAGTCATTTTTAAATGAAGAAATATTCTGTTAAGTCACACCAAGACTTACTATAGAGGAGAAACAGCAACGTATCAATCCACTACAATATCAAATACATTGACTTTCATGTCAAGTTGAAAAGAGTGACACACGTACAAAAATTACTGAATCTGAAGCTCCTTAAGTACATCTCCTCACAGTATTAAAAGGTCCTAACTTTAAACCTACCTTAAAGGACAAGTTTACGGTTGATGAATGGATTATTATATCTTTCCTATACATCTATTAAGCTGTGATGGAAGGTGAGACAGATCTACAAAAGGTTAGGAATATTTATTTTGTTTAAGCTGTATGGCTCAAGAAATTAAGGTAACTCATATAAACGATGTCAGTGTTTGTACTTTGAAACAGCCCAAATTTTTTCAGTAAAGGCTGATAAAACGTTTAATCATCCTCTGACAAGTCCGAGCCTTCCAGAATTTGATGGATCATCACAAATGAGAATTTTCCTCTAACTTGGAAATAATTAATAAGAGAGATGTAAGAATCGTCATGTGATGATACTCCATCTTGATCCCAGCGATTAGCATCCAGACTCCTTAGTACACTGGGAGGTCAACAATCCTGAAGCGGATCCAAGAGAAAGGTTATGGCTCAACACTTTATATTAGATGAGAAGTAAAGATCCTGAATGGAATAGACTTGAGCGCTCCATCCGTCACAAGGCCACTACTCAGCCCTATAAATATTGAACGCTTTTAATAAAAAAGTTTATTATTTATGTCCTTAAATTTGTCCCTATTTTTCTTTGCATAGTTACAATAATCAATATTGTAACCCAGGATAGTGCATAACACTGACCCTGAAGAAGCGAACGTGCTATGCCATCGCCTCTCTTGAGCCAATCTGAAGAACCAAGAATTGAAGAACATTCCCAGCTTCCATTCCTATAGCTTGTGCACCCAATTTTCTTAACTCTTGATTTTACGTGCAAAAATCCAAAAGATGACTTGACATGAAGTGAAGATATATAAACGGTCATCAAAGAAATTGGTTTAACAAAGCTTGAGTATAAAGAAACAGACATTCATGAGAATTGCGCTATATAGAAATAAACCTTGCTAAATTATTAGATCTCTTTTATATATAGGCCCACGATGCTGATGACCTTGAAGATGCTTACATTATACAATGCCATCGCTTCCATTGTTGCTGGTTTACTTAGTAACCATGACCTGTCCATGCACATCACATTTGTCAAATGAAGATTTAACTCTATCTTAGACATTAAAGACGCCCTGATCAATGTTGTTGTTATACACAAGCTAGAAACCTCCCTAAGGGCTTTTACAGAACCCAGTGTGTATACTGTGGAGGAAGCAAAGCCTAAGAAAATGGAGAAGCAAGGTGAAACTACTATAAGTAGAACAAACACACTTAAGACATGTTTAAGAAGAACCATTCCCTTTCATTTCAAGGAAAAGGGCGGCCGTCTTAAATTCAGCTACCTCTAAAGCTGACCATACTAAAGTACTTGATGGCCAAACATTTCTAATTTCTCATCTCATGTGCATTATAATATTCTTAGCGACAATTCTGAAGGGGGTTAAAAGGACACAGGTTGTTATATTTTAGGTACACCCACTAAGTTTGCATTGCATATTTCTTGAATGCTGAAACTATCAACGATGCACAGTTTTAGAGAACACTTACCTCAGACAAGTCATTGGTGCCTCAAAATAAGACATGGCCAGCAATGCTGATCAATATCTTGCTTTATTGAATCAACCCATCTCAAATGTGAGCAGTCTAATGGAGATTAAGAAGAAATATCCTTAAATTACCTAAAAGAATAATTCAAAGTTCCGCCTTAAAGAAGTTTTAACCCTCCTGCAAAAGTTTGGTGGAACCATTACCAAAGTGGAAGTTGTGATTCAGAAAGTTAAAGTAATGGCTGTCTTAGATATGGGGTCCTCAATCAATGTTGTCTCATCCTGTATCATCAAGAAAATAAATTTCGCCCCTGACCTTTAATACACCCAAGAGTATAGTACTTCCAGCCCAAACAATAACAAAGCAATAGGTATGGATTCTTCCCCTACAATTTGATCTGGTAAATTTTTCTTAGCTCCTGCAACCGCTCTGGACAATAGTCAGTATAATATAATTGCCAGGACACAATTTATTATTGAATATGAAAGAGTCATCAATCTAAAAGAAGGTCTTTATCACAAATCAAGCATGAAGTACCCTTTTACTGGATAATACATACTCCAGCAAGAAAGAATACTCTTTTCAGGACAAGTAGCCCTGATTTCGCTTTGCCTTTTTGATACCCTTACTCTGGAAGTAATATGAAAAAGCTCCCCACCTCAGTAGATGCTGCAGAAAGCATATCATTTTATTCTATCAAGGAGGTAATATTAAAAAAGAGGAATAAAGAGTGCTTTTTACCAGATAATCCAGAGTATACCCCAAACGACTTACTACACACCAATAGTGCCAATGGAGTCAGTAGATTTGACCAAGAGCTATACCAGGAGTCCTCAACCCAGCTTATCAGTGCCCTAATGATCTACTACTTAGAAACTTGATTAATTTAGGTTTCTTAGTCAAGAAACATAAAGATATTGGGAAAGGTCAATTAAATCCTATTGATAAAATCAACAATGTAAAATTTATTTGTTTTTACCTTGATTTTGGACTATCCATCATGATCTAATTTTTGCTATTCCTCAAGTCCATGTACCTTATAAATTAAATTAAGAGGAATTTGGGAAAGTGCATTAATTACTTGCAGTTTATCAAGATTTTTAATCCACATCAGATTTCGACTATGGCACATAAAAGACTTGAAAAAGAATATTGACGTAAGAGGCTCAACCTCAATACAATTGAGGTATATAGGAAGTTAAAGGTAGAGGAGTAATACATGAAGACCAAGCTCAATCATCTATTGGAGGATACTTACTTGTGCCCTCCCAGAGTCCATGGTCGTCCACACTGTTACTCATAAATAGAAAAATAGTAGCCACAGAATAGTGATTTATTGCAGGAAGCTAGATAGCCTCACAAAGAAGGAAAGCTATCTGATTCCACAAATTGACAATGCTCTGGCCTGACTCTCTGGTTCAAATTATTTATCCAATTGGAACTCGCTAGTGGATATTGGCAGATGGAGCTATCACCAGGGGCCAATTTAGTGCACGCTTATTTGCATGGAAAGATTATTTTAGCCTATCCAGCTTCTCAGGGATTATGCAATGGTCCACCTTGTTTCAAAGGCAAGGGATAACATCATTCAAGATCACAAACTTAACTGCGTGATCATCTATCTAGATGACATAAACATGTTTTTAAATCCTTATCTAAACATCTATATCACCTTAAATCAGTTTTTCAATGACCAAGAGATAACCACGTCAATTTAAAGTTTGAAAATTGTACCTTCATTCCAATAGAAGTTGAATTTTTTTACATGCCATAATGTGGGAATTAATTTAACCCTTGTAAAATAAGGTTGAAACAATCTCCAGGATGACTAAGCTGAAGAGCCTCTGAGATATAAAGGTATTTATAGTGATGATGGGATATTACCATCAGTTTTTACCCCTAATTTCGCTCAACTCACTGAACCTCTTGTACGTTTGCTTGAAAAAAACACCCCTTTTGTGAGGGGAGTAGAGCAAAGAACTGCATTTGAGACCATGAAGGATTTATTGAAAAGAAGACTAATCATATGACATCCAGTTATGGATAGCAATTCATCCTAATTACAGACGCCTCTTAATTAGTCAAATGAGTTAATCTCTTGAAACTTGGTAATGAAGGCATTGACCACCCAATGTCTTATTAATGAAAAACGCTTTCAAAGGCTGAGAGAAATTCAAGTGGCATTAAGCAATAGTGCCTAGATGTTCTCCTTGAATTAAACTAGATTTAACAGGAAGATTCGCCCATAGGGCTGTCAAAATTTGGCACTATGATTTGAACATCAACAAGTAAGCTGGGATAAAACACATGAACATAGATGAACTGGCCAAAATACCCTACTAAAAACTAACAATAGTGAGTTTTAATGATTACACGACCTACTCATGAGGCCAGACTTATGGGAGGACAAAGATAAACCAGTTCAAAGATTTGAAATGACACGTTCAAAATATTTAAGTTCTGAACAGATTATTATACAAGAAAATTGGAATTGACCGGTTATTTTACTTGCAACCTCTAAAATGGATGTCAGTATAATGGAAGCCCGCAATACCTTAGGACATGGCGAATCCAGAAAAATTTACAAATGGATCAAAATCATTACTAAGAAGGAATACTAGACTCTTTAGGGGAAGTCTTAGACGCTTGAGTAACATGTAAATACAAATGCCACATAAGGCCAAGTAAAATTATCAGCCAATGACCCCTCAGCAGAGGTTTCATACCATTAGTTTAGAATGCATAGGTCCACTACCTGAATACATATGAGTAAATAGATATATCTTAGTAGGGATTGATCATTACACAAAATGTGACAAAGCAATCACCATTCCCGCGCAGACTGCCAAGGCTACTACTAACTTTTCATAATAAAATAATTTACTAATCATAGATGCCCACATGTACTGCTATGCAATAGCAGGAAAACTTTACTTAAGAGTTTGAGAATCTTAGCTATAAGCATGGGAACTCAAAAGCTATTATCAGCGCCCTACAACCCATAACTAATGAAATTGTAGTAAGGTCAAATGGAACATTAGTTTGATGCTATGTAAATTGGTCACTACAATCCATTACACCAGGAATAATATCTCTTAGATGAGTTGATGGCTTACAGGTTAAGTTATCATTGTATCATCAAAATGTCACCCTTCAATGCCTTATACGAAAGATAACCTGACATCCCAGCTCTATTATCCTGCAGAGTTACCAATGATAAAACAGAAGATCCTGAAAAAGTGCTAATAAGATTAGCCTAAAAAATATACAACTTTAATCAGAGGCAATGAAAAATCTAGCACAAACATTTATAAGAGAAGGGCAAGCAACAAACTCATCCTGCCAATCTTTACCTTCTTTTGAGAATTTTGGATTTATTCTGCATTATCACAATCATATAGCACCCCAAGGAGGAAAATTAGATTCCATATGGTATGGGCCATACTCTATAACCTGCAAACGTGGGGATAAATACTCAAAGAACTCTTTAGAAACTGGAAACTACCAACCTCATACATAGTTTATTCCTGAGTTGGTACTCCCCTACAAAGATCCTTAAAGGGGGTGATGTCAATAATCATAATTTTGGACATGATGAGAAAGAATATTGATCAATCGACTTCCATGAGAGCAAATAACGCCTAAACCCAAGAAGGGGGTTGAATAAATCCCTTTAATTAATTATATCGAAAATTGATAGTTGATAAGGGTCAAAGGGACTATGAAATTCTATTAGACCAATTCAAGCCCAAAATACAAAATGAAATCCTGCTTCATCAAAATAAAGGATCATCGAAATGGCATGTAGATATTACTCAAGGTGGCACATGAGACAGTAAACTAAGAAAATCCCGCAAAAGGATAAAATCAAGAATCTGCCCAGTGATTAACCTAATTGAAACCATGTTTTCATTAAATTTTGTTCATTTAACATACCTTTTCTCCCTACAATAGAATGCTACAAAGGCATTATACAATCTGTATACATTGCCTGACCAAGGGACTCCCATCTAGATAACTCTTACCATTAATTTTATTAATCCTTTCCCTTATGGGGTTTATATTGTTATATGTAACATATAAAGACCCTATTCTATACTAAAATAGAGTTTAGCCGTTCTAACTATATCTTTTTTGGTAATTGACTTCAATGAGTCCTTTTGCCAAACTTACTATAGGATGGATACTCTAGCTGACAGGACCTAAGCTTGACTTGCCACCCTCAAAAAAGATTAGATACTTGTTGTGAGTCTCAAACTGCTTAAAGTATTGACCGTTAGTTTCTTTGGCACTGCATCATTGAGCCCTAATATGGAAGCCCAACAATGATGAAGGAGCTCTTTCTTAGAAAAGATGTATATTGAACAGGAGGTGGCTCTTTTTCTTGATGTATATGTGCATCCTAGTCAGGTGTGGAAATCTTATCTGTCATACATACATATGTCAATTATGATGCTTCAAACAAAATTTGAGCATCACATTATCCTAATTTGGTATAATACTGATCTGAATGGGTCTAAGATCAGTATCAGCATTGAATAACAACTTGTATCATAGGAAAGAGCTGACGGATCATACAGATCTAATCAGATTTAATTCCAGCACATATACATACTAGAGAATATTAGTTCATCAGCAAAACTTGGTCAGATGAATCCTCATTTTGACCAAAATCTTAAATCTAAATAAAAACAAACAATCTATATATGAGCCTGTGGAATAAAAGGAAAGGGCGGATTTTTTACTCAATCATTTGAGGTTCTAGTTTGGTCAATAAAGATGGAATGATTGCCATCTTTTCAATATTTTCTAATAGTTTGCAAATATCTTAATCTAAAATAACAAAAATGGCAGAATTGACATCGATGAATCCCCCTTGGGTTGGGACCATCTAGTACTAAAAAATGGCAGAATCGACATTCTTTCAGTATTCTTTTTTATTTTTCATATAGCTAAAGTAGATTAATTACAAAAACATAGACTTAAATAAATATACACTACCAAGCCTATACTTATTATAATAGAAGGAAAACTTCCTAAAAACTTTAATTCTAACTTATTAAGATCAAGTTAAATAAAATTTGCGCTTTCTATTACAACATTATATTAAAGATAGACTATAACATGGATTTCTATTACAAAGACCAGGATAAAAACTCAGACGCCTAATCATACTTTTTTCTTTATCTTGGAACCAAGGAGCACTAGTGGGACTATGTAAAAACCGGACAATAGTGCAAGGTTTCACCCCTAAGTTATAGTGGTATGAAGATATCCTTGCTGTTCTCTGGATTACTCTCTTTACTTTGGACAGTTGCCTGATTGGTCCATCCAAACTTCTTTGTCAGCCATTGGAAAAGCGAATATGTTACATTAGTTGTAATTTATACACTTCCTGTCTTTCTGGAGGAATATCAGTAATACAGCAACACAACTCTACCAGCATGGTATCAACATCACCTTACTTATGGTTATCTTTTCTTTGGTATTCTTTTTATGGGTGATTTACTGTCTTCAAAGGGGTATTCCGGGGTCAAAATGACCCTGAACCAAATGTCATTAAACCTAAAACCAACCAGTCATCTTTAGACACAATAGCCTTGAAGAAAATCCATGAGTTGTATGATAAAATTTGGTTTTAAGGAAAATTATAAAAAATCTTTTGAAGGAACTGTCTTTTTGGTGACTAAGTTATAAAATTTTAAATAGCCTACCTGGCAAACAATATACTTGGTTGAGAGGGTTTCTAGATAAACAGGAGACACTACCAGATTCCCTAGAGGAGTACCTTTAATTATTAGACTGAATAGCTTGTCCTGATGAGTCTTATAATGCAGCTTTGTCAGCTTAAAGGATGGTAACCCAGGGAAAAAACGTGGAACATGCCAAATTTTTGAGCCACTTGCACGTGCAGCTAAAGCCCCTGAGACTCAATTACCTCTTATGTTCCGCCAAAACCTACATCCAGATCTATTGGCTTTGATGGCAGCAACTCACTCTGCAAAATTCTTAAAAAAGAAGATTAAAGACACTCTGGAGGTTGAGAGATAACTTAAGCTTGCTGAAACCAAGCAAGAATTGATTGTAGTTACAGAAACAAAGGTGGTAATTGAAAGGTTATTCACCGAGGAGAATTTGAGTTACTTTTATGATCATCAGTCTGGAAGCTGGTAGTAGAGGAAAATGAGATAGGCTAAGAATTAGATGATTACAACGCTGCTACCCTGCTATCACCCAATGTTTTTGAACTATTAGAAGAGGGAGCTAAGGAAATCAAAATATGATAAGGCAGCTCAGAAGAAAACTAGGTTTGACCAGAGGTTTTGGAAAGACCTGATCAATAGGATTTCTAAAAAGATTAAAGACTATAGTTATAGTAAAAATAAAGAAAACTGTTGAGGAAAATTGTTAATTTTTAAAATAAAATTGAAAAAATGGGTCTTTGAATTTGTCACAACCACCCATTAGAAGGGCACCCTTGAAAATACCAAACCCATGAACTTATCACAAGGCATTATTTATAGCCCAGAATGATGAGACAAGTAAAGGAGTATGTGGGCTATTTCTTGATATGTGCCCATTTTGAGCCCTACCATAATCGTTCAAGTAGAAAAATAACTGCTTCTTCAACGCCCAAACAATCCTTGGTCCTCAATAAGCGTAGAACTTATTACTACCTTGCCAAAATTCAGAGGAGCAGACGCCATCCTGGTGGTAGTAAGCCAAATCACTAAATATACTGTGTTTATCCATGCATCTCTTAGATTACCTCAAAATTGTACCTGAAACTCTTCATAAAAATAGACTTTCCCCGTCATGGAATTCCTGAAGATAAGATTTCAGACTGTGGACCACAATTTATCTCAAAGTTTGGGAATAACCTTCTAGAAAACTTGAACATCAAGACATTAGATCCTTTGCATACCAACCAAAATTGGATGAAAAAACTGAAAAGGGTCAATTAGGTACTGGAACAGTACCTTTTATGCTATGTGTCAGGATGATAAACAGATTGGAGAGACTGGTTAGAAGTGTCCCAGTACTCTTACAATAACCATGTACATAAATCCATAGAGATGTCACCTTTTTTGCTAATATTGGATATCAACCTGACCCTTGGAACCCCTCAGTAAGTGGACACAGCTTCTCTGCAGATTAAACCTCTAGAAGCATGAAGAATATTTCAAATCTTGAAAAAAAGGTTGGAACTTGCGGTTAAATCCTATAAAAACAAAGCAGATTGGAAAGGACAAGAGAATCTGGGCTAGCAAAATGGGTAGTCATGTGTTAGTACGCTATATAAACTATAATATCTTGGCTCCTCACCACAAGTTTGGTTAGTCTGAATTGGGCCATCAGGTAAAGATCAAGTAAATACTGTGTCTTTTAAGATAGCCCTGCCTGAATGATCATGAGCTCATCCCACAATTAATGTCCCTTAAATCAAGTTGTTTTAAAACATAGTACAAAAAAACTCTATCTTAAAACCAGCTCACATTAAGGTACCTGATTATAAAGTTGTGAAAATTTTAGATATTAAGATAGTCTAAAGTCAGCGCAAGTACCTTGTTAAATAAAAAGACTACCCTATAGAAGAATACACATGGCAAACCGCTGAGGATTGCATACATTGCCCAGAGAAAATACGCGAGTTCTTCACTTCAAAGTAGGGTGATGTGACGATTCAGACAATATCAGATCATCACAATATTCAAATTTGAGATAGTGCTGAACTTAATGAGGAATTTAGATCTGTTTTAACATTAAATGACTTGGATCATGGGAAAAAGCCAACGGATCATCCAGATCTATTTAAATTTAAATTTATTGTGGGGAAGGCTGACCATGGGATGGACACTTCCGAATATGACTCAGACGAGACAAAACTTAGTACCAGGGGAGGCACCCCAGAGAAGCGATGCTATCTCTTGTTGCCAGCGGGAACGCCACTTATGGGAAGGGGGAGGGAACGTGTGTAGGGGACGTAGCCACTATTAAGAACGTGTGGAGGAAGGGGTCTGATTTGATGAACCAGACTGGGAACCAGGATGAGACCAGCTGTCAGTGACGTGGTGGGAGATATCCAAACATCCACGCTTGAAAGTGATCCACCAAATGAGACCAGAATCTGTGGACAGCTTCTGGGAGGGTGGGGATGGATCCAGCGATGGCATCCAAGACAATCGTGTGGATAGTCCACATGGCGATTGCAACCACCAGAGCACGGAGGGAGGGTGGGAGGGGGGAGGCCATTGATGAAGCAAACATATCTCTTGACAGACTGAAGGGATGTGTTTGATCCTGGCCTAGCAGACGTTGGACTTCGCGCCATATTACTTTAGAGGTGGAGCACTTCTCCATGCGGTGAAACAGCGTATATACTGGCCACAAACGACACAGGATGAGTGTAAAGCATTAGAGCGCTCCGCTGTATGATACACCCACCTCAGGCAGCGCCACACATGGAAGCGGACTTGAGGCTGCAACAGAGGATGGTGTGCGTATTTCCAGATAGTCTTTTGGGTCTCAGTGGAATAAGGTATTTCCATCATGTCCAGGTAGTCCACCCTGGATAGGACTTGGGGCCGAATGGGGATCACACCATCATGGATGGGTAGCCCCTGTACCTCTTGTGTGAACTGAGGAGAGGGGCAGCCTCTTTGGGTTGTATGTCCACTAATACGAATTCTCCACTCTGCGCTTCGCATGGAGAGTAGGATTCGTTTGTAGTGGGTTTTGGTCCCGTGAGGACCTGTGGCCAATGTGTGTGATGCAAGGTATTTCATCAGGGAGTGGGGGTTTGATGGATTGTTGAGGCCCAAGGCTCAGGAGAAGTTGGAGTGGGCCGCGTGGGACCAGTGTTGGGATGGGAGTGTAGGAGCAGTGACGGCCGCAATCCAGGTGCCCAGGATCTTGGCGGCATGGGCTTTGAAGTCAAGTAGGCCCATGCCACCATGATGATGAGGGCCAAACATGACCTCTAGCCATACTGGTGGAGGGCGGCCTGACCAAAGCCAACCTTGAAGCAAAGCATACAGGGATTTGAAGAAGCTTGAGGAGAAGGGGATGGCGTGGGCTCTGAACCAGACTTTGGATAGGAGCATAGAGTTGGCAAGAACAACCCTGCCAGTGAGGGTAGTAGGGTGGGCTCTGAGAGAGGCGATTCGCTTCGTCACGTTGTCCAGTATATGGCACTCCATTACTGCTGACGCGTATCCACCTGCCTCCAACCACACGCCCAGATGGCGTACCAGTCCTATGGTAGGTCGTGGCACAAAGGGGAGCACCAGTGGAGCGGTGTGTTTTGAGTTAGTAAGGTGTGGACGTGGGCGAGCAGATGAGCTGGGTTGGGAACTACTTGCTGGGGCCCAGCAGTTCTGAAACCGACCAAGGAGGATGATTTTGTTTTGGAGGCGTTCAGTGCCGCGTTGCTTACCCGGGAATATTCCTGGATAAGGGCTTCAAGCGCGCGTGCATCTTTGTTATTAGACACCCCCACCACGCAATCATCTGCAAATGCCATCATCTTGACTGGGGTTTGGCCTGGCACATGGACCCCAGTGAGTTGGGCATTCACATTTCGCAGTAGTGGGTCAAGGCTGAAGTTGTATAAGAGTGGGCTAAGGGGGTCCCCTTGTCGCAGGCCCCTTTGAGGATGGACTACTTCCGTTAGGAAACCTGGGCCGCGCACTGCCATTGTTGCAGATTCCGTGAGCAGAATCACCCAGTTAATGAAGCGGGGAGGTAGGCGGAATTGTTGGAGGCAGGCCCTAAGGTATTCCCAGTTTACTCTATCATAGGCCTTTTGTTGGTCCAAGAAAACAGGTGCCCCAGAGGCTGTGGACTGACACACATTAGCCACAGAGTGCACGTTATCCCAAATTGACCTTCTGGGGATGAAAACAAATTGTTCTGGGGAGATGGTGGCAGATGCTACAGTCCCTAAACGGTTAGCCATGATTTTGGTTAAAATTTTGGTGTCTGTGTTTGTTAGAGAAATGGGGCGCCAGTTGGCTAAGTCTAGCCTATCCCCTTTCTTGAAGAGTGTGACAGTAAAGGCCTCATGTCCTCCTGTTAGGAGGCACGTTTCCAACAGGCTTTGGTTGAGTGAGGCTAGCAGCAATGGGGATATATATTTAAAATATTTTTGTAGAACTCATATGGAATGCCATCTGGGCCTGGGCATTTTCGGTTTGGCGCACCGCAAATGGTAGTCCATAATTCGTTCGGAGTAATTAAATTTATTATTTCCAGGTATCAGAAAATGGTATGGATATGAGCTCGGTCAAGAAATTCCGCCATTTCGGCCAGCTGAATTGGTTCAGCTCAGTATAACTCAGAGTAATATCTTTGCATTTGATTGCCACTTCAGCCGGTGTATCCACAATAGAATTATCTGATCTTCGCACCTGTGTGCAGGCCACACTCTGGCATGGTGCAAAATTTTTTTTGAAGAAGTATGCGGTGCACTTGTCACATTTTTAGTGATGCATGTGGCCCTGTATTGGACACAAACCTGATGTTTGTGCTGCCTTTCAAGTGCGTTGAGGTGGGCGGCTGCCTCCACCCACTTCTGGCCCCATGCAGGGCTATATCCTGAGGCTGGAATGTTGGACTCCAAGTGGGCCAATTCTGCCAGCATGCGCGATATAACTGCTGATGTGGCTCATGAGCGTCTAGATGAGAGATAGCGATAGTGGCAGATAGTGTCTTCTTTGAAAGTTGCCCATGTGGAAATGGGGTCCGCACAAAACGGTGCAACAAACAATTTTGCCAAAGTTGCCTCTTCCACCCACGTGGAAAATCCTGGCAACGTGAGCTCTGGGGGGCGGATTTTGCACCAATGTGGGGCCTTTGCTACTGTGATGGGTAAGTGGTATGTTATCGAGACCAGTTGGTGGTCAGAGAATTCCATTTTCATTGTTTTGAAGTGGGAGATGTGGGGTTGGAATTTTGCCGGCACTAGAATAAGGTCAATGCAGGTCATGGACCTTAATTGGCCATTGTGGACGTGGGGACGCGTCATGTTTTCAAGCAGTGGGGCATGTCGCGGCAGTGCATCCATTAACCCAAGGGTGGCTTTTAGAACGCGTCGTTCTACATGACCCTGTGGGGCGTGGGGTGAGGGCGGCCACCAGTCCATTGGTGAGGTTAGCCAACAGTTCATGTCACCAATTAGGAAAGAATTGGGGGGTAGCGGGAGGGATTTGACCAACGAGAAAAATTCCCAACGCTCATGTGCACCGTTTGGGGCGTAAATGTTGATGATTGTGTGTGCAACATCAGCCCATGAGAAGGTGACAATGAGCACTCGGCCATTTAGGAATGTTTCTGAAGATGTAAATTTGAAAAAATTGTTTTTCCAAATTAGCACCCCACAGTGCTTCAACCAAAAGGATAGGGATGGTAGGAGCATTGTTTTCCAAGCTTCCTCAGAACCTCGTGGACAGTGGGACTCCTGGATGGCCAGGATATTACAGGTAAATTGTTTTGTAAAAAACTCAGTTTCCTAGCCTGGGACAGGAGGCCTTGAGTCCAGCGATATTCAGCATCCCTAGAGTGAAGGTTTCCCCCATCGCACCTTAGGTGCGAGGGGTGGGCCCCCAGGCCCACCAGCCTCTTCCAGGTCCCCACAGGCTTTCACAGCAGTGCAGGTATTAGCAGCAACGCTATCAGGGTTTTTGTTAATTTTTGCGGAAAGAGTTGCGTTGGCTTTGGCCTTCGCCTTTTGTTTTCCTGACGTCGGACGAATTTTTTGTGGTGCGGATAAGTTCAGTGCACCGTCAAGTGGGGCAAAAAAATTTTTTTTTGGTTGGGATAGGTCCCAAGTCAGTTTTGACTGGAGCTTGGGTGCAGCGATTGGGTGAGATCAAATCTCCCATCAGATCCTCGGATTGAGTGGCCCGTTCAGCATGGGCCTCCCAATCTGATTGGGTGATGGATTCCCAAGTTGCTTCCACCGCGAAGGTCTCCATGTCCTCCTGGCGTTGTGAGTGTGGGATGGTGGTGGTGGCCTTGGCCACTTCCTTGGCCGTGGTCCTATGGGCCTGCTTGGCCTTCTTCTGCTCCTGCGGGGAGATGGGCTTTACCAATAGGTAGCAGCCTTGTGCTCCCCATGGGAAAGCCTCCTTGGTGCTTGCAGTTGGTTCGTAGTGCGCCTCTCCGCTGGCCATGGCCACCAAGGGGTGCTCTTGGAATGTGATGCCCTCTTTGATGGGGCATGCATGCGCCTTATAGCTGAACACATCACAGTGGATGCAAATGGGGGGCGCGCTGTCCACGGTTACCCAGAATGGGTGGGTGGTGTGCCCTGCGATGTCAATAAAGGTGGAGTGCGGGATCTGGGTTAAGTCCTTCACGATCTCCTCAGTTGGGGTCAGAACTGCGATGGCTTTGCCAGTGCACAGGTGTGGCATCAGCGTGAAATGTTGCATTTTAAAAGATTTTATTTTGCCGTATATGGCGAGACCATCTTTCAAGTGTTGCTCCGAAATGTCATGTTTTACTGTAGTAGGCAAAAGTCAACCGTGAGGAAAATTTGGTTTGATTTTGTCCATCTGGTGCATTTAGTTATGACAACCCATTGCCCTTCAGGGAGGTCGACCACTATGCGCACCACTGCAGCCTCGTCTGCTGCTATTTTGCTTTCAAAACCTAGGTCCAGCCAACCACGTGACATGGAGTGAGGTGCAACGTACACCTCGGTCAGGAAAATTTTGTGTACATATTCACAAAATTTTTCCCATAGGGCCATTTTTTGGATGTCCAGATACACACGAACTCCAAATTCCATCGACAAAAGTGGCTAGGAATGTGGCGTGTTGATGTACTGGTTGCATCGTGCTTGCCACGCAAGTATCTCTGGGGAAATTGTGACTGCCAGTTTTTTTAGATTTTTTTCTATTCCGCCAGATTCTCCGGGGTGTTTTAAATGTTAGAGGCCGCGGGCCTTCCGCCTGGGATCATCCAGATCTAATAAAAATTTATTTTAGTCCATGTCCATCCTAGTAAATTATTAGTATATAGCAAACCTCTGTTCATAGGAAACTCCAGTTTCAACCAAAAGCTTGAATCTAAATAAGAGAATGAAATAACCATATAAAAAGCCTGTGGCATAAAAGGAAAGAGCGGAATTCTTTAAACACAATTATTGGAGGATTGAGTTTGTTCATAAAAATGGCATGATTGCAATTGTTTCATTACTTTAGGGAGTTCACAAAAAGCCTACTTAAAGATAGTTAAAAATGGTATAATCGTCATTATCAAATATTCTTTCATATTTTTGCATATAGATTAATTTATGCCATATTAAAAAACAAGGACTTAAACAAGTCTATGCATGTAACCGTATATTAAATATAGGAAAGAAAGTTGCCCTAAAAACTTTAATTCTCACATTTTATTCAGACCACTTAAATAAGAGTTGCGTTTTTACTACAAAAATTTTAAAAGTTTCCTAAACATGATTTTATATTACCAAGACCAGTACTTAGAGCTCATAAGCATGATTGCATCTATTTCTCTTTATCTTAGAATCAAGGTGCACTGTTGGGATTATGTATCTTCCTGACCATAGTTCACAGTTTAACCCACGCAAGTTATATTGATACACAGATATCTCTCTGTTCTCTGGAGTACTTTCTTACTATGGACAGTTATCTGGTTTGTCCTTTCAAACTCTTTTGTCAACCATTGGAATGAACTAGTTCATTAAACCAAGGATATACTTGGATTCCACTGGGTGTACTCCAACACCCTCAATAGCATCAATTGTCTGCATGGCATTGCCATTCTGAGATTCAAAAAAGAGGGTATTCTAGTGGAAAAGCGAAGAAAGTACTGATTAATAAACATTAACTTCTAATCCTACCACTACAGTAAAAATTAGCAGTTGTCTTGTTCACGCCTCTCATGATGAAGTAAGGCCACCTGGTTTGGTTAAACGCTGTGTTTTCCATGCTTGGTGAAGGTCATGTTTCAAGTTGTGGTTGGCCTCTAGGAGCGCTTAATAGTGGTGCACGGTATCTTGTCTTTGATTTTACTTCTGTTGAAAACCTTTTTGATTTCAAATCTGCCAGGGGATTTATGATATGATCTTGGTTATTGCAGATTGGATTATAAAAAAGTTTTTATAAATGAGAAGCGTCATGAACATACTCTTAGGCAGGTTTAGGTGCACTAGTTCCTAGGGGTGTGTTCCTCAGCTCTCCCCAATGAGGGACGCTAATACTTTTTCTAGTACTAGATGGTAAGGGGGGACGCTAATACTAAAAGCACAAGAGAAATGGCCACCGCCTTAATTAATATCAACGAATAGGGTACATATATATAAGTTGACATAGCTTTGTTAAAGGGGGAATAATCTTTTACAAATTAAATAACCTTTGTAAAGTTTTCTAGTTTGAAGATATTATTGATTTATTAAAGAGGTATAAAATGATTTAGTATTCTACTATAGGCAAAATGTCAGGCATTTATGCAAATGTGTAAGTTGGAGTATATCTTGAAACCTTCTAAAAAATGGGTGGCAGTCAAATATTCCCAGGGATTCTGAGAGCTTGTCAAGTGTCGTTTCTTAGGTTTCCATTGTTCTCTGGGGTCTTTGGAATTGTTCATGGTGGATGGCTTTTTCAGCGTTTTTATTTTAGAATTTCATCAAATTTTGAGGGAGCTAAACTTTTTGCTCCAATCTTCTCCATGTTGTCTAGTCTGCGAAAGTTTTCTTTAATGTTGCATTCATAAGACAATTGATTTTTTTGCATGAAATTTTTTAGTCAATCAGACGTGGCAATTCCACCCTTTTTGAGGAATTCATTATAATCCAAAAATTTCTTTGCAAATCTCGCAACATATTCTCTTGATTTTGTCCAGTTATGCCTCTGTAATGTGGTAATAAAAAGTGAGCTGGGTTCCCACTACCTGAGGTTGGGGTGATTTTATTCTAGGGGGCGGAGATCACTTATCAGTCATTTAGCGCATGCCTCAAGTTTTCTATCTTATAAAGGTAGTGCTCAGGGTAAATTCCTTTTCTTTGCCCAAAATGGATGTAGCATCCTGTCCAGACTATTACCCATGGCAGGGATTCTTAAATTGCCCTTTCCTAAAAGAACATTCCTATTTCACCTTCCAGAGACTGCACAAAAATGTAGTTCTTGTTCAATAAATGAGTTTGTTTCTGAAGAACTGGTAGGCATGGGAGGTGAGGGTGTGGATGATTCAGGTTCTAGACATGGAAGTCTTTAATCAACTCACAGCAGTTGGCACAGTCCTAAGAAGGGTAAGCTGTTCTTGTACGCCGGAGACCCTTTACATGCCACCAAGTATTAAATTCCCTACTTGACTCTCTGATTGTCCAATACCTCCTTACCTCAAATTCTGGTGCCTCTTTTAGCAGTGCCAGTTTGACTTCCATTGATTTTTTGCCTTTTAATGAGTATAACATGGATGCATGGAAGGCCATGTGGATTTTCCTATGAGGGGAAGCTCCATGTGGAATGACCTGCTGAGAAAATCTTTCTGGTGGAAAATCCCTGCTCTCTTGCACACCATCTTCTGGCAAGGAACCTTAAGGAGAAGATTTTTGTCTACCATTACAAGGTCGCCTACCTGGTAGTTTGGGGCTGCGTGGCGTTTTCAGTTGGTAAATCGCTTGTCATCCTTAGATGTTTTAGTCAACTTCTTCTAACCTTTTGATGAATTTTCTGAATGCGCACTAGAAACTTCCAGCTGCTGGAATGGTGAAGTGTATCTAAACTGATATTAGAAGTGGGGGTGTATCTCAGATTGGCATAAATTGGCAACATTTTTATCAACATTTGATGGGTGATATTGTAATCAAACTGGGCTAGTGTGTCATGTACCCATGACATCATAGTGGGGGTCAACCCCAAGGATAAGGCTGGGCGCTTGGAGGCCCAAAAGGTTAAGCTACAGGGCCTCCCAGACCTGAAGCACACCCTAGACCAGCACTGGGTAAGGGCAAAGTATGCCCAGGTTGGTCCTACTGGGGTGCCAAGTGCCCAGCCCCTGACAGTAGCTCAAGCGCTAAAACGAACTATCTACCATATTAAGGCGGATGGTTCAGTTCGCTTAGTTTTGGAACAAGGGTTTGAAACCTGTTCCAGCTATGAGATAACGCGCTCAGGTTGAATCCAACTTCAGTCAATATCTCAAGTGAAGTCATTTTTAGCCTATTTTACTAACTCAGATGGCAGTATCTCCCTATTGGTTAGTCGCTGCTTAGGCCCACTGTGGCATAACCCCAATTTCCCATCTGAGTTTAAATACATTTTTCCTGACCAACATTCCTTGTTGGTCGACTTCCTGCAATAAACTTTCTCCCCATATACCATTTACTTTATGCTTTTTCTTACAATCCTATGTGCAAACCTCTTCAAGGAGGTCTCACGCTCCGTTAACCTTGCCATCTTAAACACAATCCAATCTTATATCGCGCACCATTAGTCCGCCCAGGTACCCTCCAATCTGGGTCATTTACCCCTTCACTCACTGTGCACCGTGATACTTTTGGCTGGTTCATTCTAGCATTTCTTTGCTAAAATTATTATTGCTCCAGCACCCTTTGTTGGGCAATAACTAACTTTATTCTAACGGCTAGTTCCCTGGAGATGGTCTTGTGCACCCAGCACTGCCCCACTGGGAACTGGAGAGTTATAGACACTCTCCTAACATTAGTTGACCAACCTCCTTTTCTTATGTGCATGAACTTTTTCCGCGTGGAACTTTTCCAAAGTGGAAACAGTGGCTGTCAGCTGTGGGCTCTGGCTGTCATTAGCCGCACCACTGTTTCCTCATTTTCCCAAAGGTTGGAGCAACTCGGCGTTATTTTGGTTGCCTCCAACTGGAAAGTATCCACCCTTCATGTTTGTACCTGGTGGAGTCAGACACTTCGATGTCTGAAAGTTGTGATTCCCCAACTTTCCACCAAAATTACTAAATTTCATTCCAATAAACAAATTTTCCATCACCAGAACATTCAGACAATGCCAGCGGAATCAGCACAGATGGGCCTGGTGGTGTTGGCCTTGGATAACGTTGGGCATTCTGCCACAGTTTCAGTATAGGGTCATTCACGTCTAAAACTGCGTTTTATAACGAAACCCTGGCCTCTATCTCTGAACCTTTTATTTGGTTATATGGCTTGGATGAGGACTCTATTTCTGTGTATCAAATTACCTCTGAGAACCCACAGTTGACCTCTGCCATGATCTGGGGCACTCAGTAGGTGGAGAAGGAACTTCGTTTCTTATATAATCAAGTATATGCACCTGCAGAAGGCATGGTGGGGTATGTGGCCTCAGTATTAAGAGTGGCCAAATATCCCACCCCTTTTTTGATTCCCAAACCCATTCTGTGTGCATGCTTGAGCTAGATGATGAGAACTTTGCTGAAGTGTTGTCATTATCTTCCATAAATAAAGACCATTCTGGGTATCTTCTATTGACTGCCACCCTCTTCTCGCCTTTAGGGAAAATTACCACTAATATTTTGGTGGATACTGGCGCTACTGGAAACTATATGGACCAGTACTTAGCTGATTACCTTGGGCTGAGTTACTTGCCAGGTGATGTGGTTAGAGGAGGGGCGTCCCAAGGTATTCCCACTCTGAAGATCATTGGAACAGTGGATTATCAGGTTGGCAAGTACCACTTGTCTGATCACTTCAGTGTGATCAAAAACCTCCTGTTCCCTATCATTTTGGGTGTGTAATGGTGGCGGAAGTTTGACGTAAGAACTAACCTGAAGGAGAATACCTTGTCTCTCACCATGAAGAATGGTCGCACATTTGTTGTGCCTTTGTCCAAAGAAAACGCCCCAGGCGACTTGCCCCACTGGCCCCACCGTATCCCTTGTATCCTTGCCTCAATGCAGAAGCCCTCAGTGGAAATCCCTATACCTTCTTGCTTGGAGGGTTTGGAATCCTCTTTTGATGCAGCATCTGCCAACGCACTCCCTGAGCACTCTGAGTTTGATTGTGACATCAAGCTCACGGTGGATCTAGTGCATATCTCTTCTCCTATTTACCCTTTAACTGTCCAGGAGGAAGAGGCGTTAGATGTGTGGGTGAAAGAACAGTTAGCCAAGGGTGCAATTTTCAGCGTACCTGCCTGTATACTCCCCCTTACTCTTCGTGGAGAAGTCTGATGGTACCTTACGCCCATGCGTAGACTATGGTAACCTTAACAATGTTACTGTACCAGACCTCCATCCCATCCCTTTAGATTCGCAGATTGCACGTTATGTGGAGAAGGCGAAGGTCTTCTCCAAGTTGGATTGCCTCAACGCGTTCAATCAGATTTGGATTAAAAAGGGACAAGAGTGGTTTACCGCATTCCGTACCTGAAAATGAGGTTTCCAGTTTTGGGTCATGCCTTTGGGCTTAAGAATGCTCCTGCTATCTTACAACGCCGCATTGATGCAGCGTTGGGGACCTGTTAGGGGTATGCGCGGTCGCTTACATGGATGATATCCTGGTGTTTTCCCCTGATCAGGAATCCCATGCAGGTCACCTTTGGCAGGTGGTGGAGCGGTTAAAGGCAGCCAGCCTTACGTTGAAAATATCAAATTGTGAGTTTTTTAAGTCCCAGGTCACGTTTCTGGGCAAGTTGTGTTTGACCAGGGACAAATGATAACTCCAGACAAGGAGAAGGTGATTCGTGAGTGGCCTACCCCCACCTCATTTAAGGAATTAAGAAGCTTTTTGGGGACGTGCACGTTCCTTAAGAAGTTCACTCCCAATATTTCTGAGGTGGCGGCTCCCCTATACAAGGCTAGCGGTGCCAAGGTGCTTCAGTGGTCCCCCACTTTGGAGGATGCTTTCCAAGCAGTGAAGTGCACCCTATTATCCACGACTGTTCTTCGCCATGTTGACCCTTCCAAGGAGTTCATTGTGTCAACTGATGCCTCCAACTTTGCCATAGCAGCCGCCTTGTTACAAGTAGGCGAAGATGGGATAGAGCATCTGGTGGGATATTTTTCTAGGAAAATGTCTTTGCCAGAGTTGAATTACGCCATTTATGACAAGGAGTTACTGGCAGTGGTGGAGGCGTTGACTTATTGGCGTCACCACTTGCATGGCTCTACCCAACCATTCCGTGTATGTACAGACCACCGTGCCTTGCTGTACTATCGCGCGCCCCATGTCCTAACCCCATGGCAGACCCGTTGGCATGAGACCCTTGCCCAGTTCGCATTCATGTATGAGTTCACCAAGGGCAAGGATAATGGTTTGGCGGATGCTTTGAGCTGCAACCCTGCTTTAGCCCCTGACCCCAAGGAGGTAGAGGTGCACAACACCCAGGTTATGATCCCTCCAAGTAAAATTATGTCGTTGCTTCCCTCTCCCCTGGCTAACGGGCCAGCGCTTGCACCTCTGGATAACGCGGAGGAATATGGTATGTTCAGAAAGGTCGTCCTCTCTCAGCCTCTGTCAGGCGAATATGCCATGGTCCTTGCAAAGAGCGCGTCAAATCAAGAGGATCTATCCAGAGGCTATCACATAAAGGATGAGATGATGTGGTTCCAGGGGCGCCTTTGGGTACCTGCTGGACCACTGCGCCTGGACATCATTTGGGACCATCATGATGGAATCACCATTGGTCATCTGGGGAAAGCAAAGACCTTGGAGTTGATACGTCGCACATACAACTGGAAGGGCTTGCCAGCTCAGGTGGGCCGTTATTGCAAGGAGTGCCTGGTATGCAACCAGATGAAACCTAATCGTCAACCTTTAGCAGGGTTGTTGGTACCAGTCCAAAAGGCTGATGGGCCCTGGACTTCCATCTCAGTTGATTTCATTGTGGAGTTACCAGTCTCAGATGGTTATGATGCCATCATGGTAGTGGTGGACCGGTTCACGAAGTTTTCCCACTTTATTCCTTGCAGAACCACCATAACCGCAGCTGAGATGGCTAGGCTTTTCGTTGCCCATGTGTTTGCGCTACATGGGGTTCCCCAAGAAATCATCAGTGACTGAGGCCCACAGTTTACCTCCATGTTTTGGGAAGAGTTGTGTAAAACTCTTCAGATTCGTCCTTGCCGTTCAACTGCCTATCATCCCCAATCAGATGGGCAGACTGAACGAGTGAACCAGTGCTTGGAACAGTTTCTGCGGTGTTACACCGCTGCAGATCATTCAGATTGGGCTTCTCACCTTCCCATGGCCCAGTTCAGCTACAACAATACCTTGCACTCTTTGATTGGCTGTTCCCCATTTTTCGCCAGCCATGGCTTTAACCCCGCCTTTAACATGGAGCCCAGCTGTGGGTCAAAGGTTGAAGCGGTGGTGGACTTTGCCAAGACCATCAAGAAGGTCCACCAGGGGGTTTCCACAAGCTTGGAGGCGGCAATGCAGGTGTATAAGGAGAATGCTGATGGGAAGCGCCGAGTAGGTCCTGCATACAAGGAAGGGGATCTCGTGATGCTTGATGCACGTAACATCCCTATCAAGCAGCCTTGCAAGAAGCTGGGCCCTAAGAGGATTGGACCTTACCGCGTTGTTAGAAAGGTGGGCCATGCCTCATACCAGCTGGATCTTCCCCATCATTTCAGATCTTCTCAGTGTTCCACAAGAGCAAACTCACGTTGTTTGAGGGCCCCCCACCAGAGAATCCTGAGGCCTATCTCGTGGATGGGGTGCCTGAGTGGGAGGTGGAAGAGATAGTTGCCTCTCGCCATGTTAAATGAAGACTCGAATACCTGGTATCATGGAAGAACTTTGATGCTGCCAAAAACAGTTGGGTTCCAGCACGCGACTGTGTGCATGCCCAAGATCTAATTGACGCCTTCCACCAGCGTTTTCCCCATGCTGCCAGATCCCAACCCAAACCGTCTGTCATTGCCATGAAGTTGGCCCCTGCCCACAAGAACTTTTCCCTAGCACAGCCCCTGGAGGGGGGTGATCCCCATTGGGAGGAGAGGGTAATGTCATGTACCCATGACATCATAGTGGGGGTCAACCCCAAGGATAAGGCTGGGCGCTTGGAGGCCCAAAAGGTTAAGCTACAGGGCCTCCCAGACCTGAAGCACACCCTAGACCAGCACTGGGTAAGGGCAAAATATGCCCAGGTTGGTCCTAGTGGGGTGCCAAGTGCCCAGCCCCTGACAGTAGCTCAAGCGCTAAAACGAACTATCTACCATATTAAGGCGGATGGTTCAGTTCGCTTAGTTTTGGAACAAGGGTTTGAAACCCATTCCAGCTATGAGATAACGCGCTCAGGTTGAATCCAACTTCAGTCAATAACTCAAGTGAAGTCATTTTTAGCCTATTTTACTAACTCAGATGGCAGTATCACCCTATTGGTGAGTCGCTGCTTAGGCCCACTGTGGCATAACCCCAATTTCCCATCTGAGTTTAAATACATTTTTCCTGACCAACATTCCTTGTTGGTCGACTTCCTGAAATAAACTTTCTCCCCATATACCATTTAATTTATGCTTTTTTTATGATCCTGTGTGCAAACCTCTTCAAGGAGGTCTCACACTCCATTAACCTTGCCATCTTAAACACAATATAATTCTCACATCGCGCACCATTAGTCCGCCCAGGTACCCTCCAACCTGGGTCAGTTACCCCTTCACTCACTGTGCACCGCAATACTTTTTGCTGGTTCATTCTAGCATTTCTTTGCTTAAATTATTATTTCTCCAGCACCCTTTGTTGGGCAATAATTAACTTTATTCTAACGGCTAGTTCCCTGGCGATGGTCTTGTGCACCCAGCACTGCCCCACTGGGAACCGGAGAGTTATAGACACTCTCCTAACATAGTGGGAGGGTGGCCACCCAAGTACACTTGGAAGCGAGGGCTTAGCAACAGAGGTATTGTTCAACTGACTAATTGGTTCATTCCATTTGTCCATCCAATTGTGGGTGGCACACTAATGACCTTCAAGGTTTGATTTTTAGTGCCTCGCATAGGGCGTCCCAGTTTTTTGAGGTGAACTGCAAGCCTCTGTCAATTTTAACTTCTTTTGGTACTCTAAACATGGTGAAAATGTGGGATATAAATAACTGATCCATGTCCTTGGCCATGGGTGTTGTCAAGAAGGGGTGGATATGGCGTATTTTTAAACTGGTCTATGACCACCAGAATCATTTTGAATCCCTAGGAGGTTGATAAACCAACAATTAAGGCCTTTTTACACTGACATCCAGGATCCTGCTGCCTATTGAAGTGGGTGAAAGAGTCCATTCTGGCCATCCTGCCTTGCTATGATCGCATGCATACAAGGAAGCATTCTAACCAGGTGGGCACGTCCTTTGTTAACCTGTACTGTTTTTATTCTCATTTTATTAATTTGATTTATTTCTGACGCCATAAGGGCCTCATGATAGCGCTATGACAGCACCCTATGACCCAGGGCACGAATTTTTGGGTACCCATTTTCAATTTCAGAGGTGTTAAGTTTTATAGTTCCCATATCATCAAGCTTAAAAGGTTATAATATATATCTGCTTTATCCGCTGAGGGGTGACTTATTATAAATAACCCCATAGCAGATTTGAGAATTTATATTTAATTTGTCATCTAGTATTGGTTTATTATGTATTCAAGGCAAGCTGACTAGGGGACAGACATTACCAAAATAGAGAAAGAAAGTATTGACATTAAACCTGAGCAGGGTCAACTCTGTCATAGAAAGTTTTTTTCACCTCTGGATTGGGACTCGGATTTTTCTGGTTATGTCATGGGTAAGGTTTTCGTGTTATTATACCTACTAACCGCCAATAGCTTCCTTTGGCTGGCACCCCAATCAATGTGCGAAGGGTGGGAATCAAACCTGCAACCTTCAGGTTGATAGCCATATGCCCTATCAACTTGCCTTCCACCCCCTCTAGTATTGGTTTAGTTCTTTATAGAATTTTAACTAGTTCACCATATTTTATTCCACCATATTATTAATGTTCTAACAGTAATAAAACATGACAATGTTTTCAAGTAATGTAAGTATAGTTTAGATATAATAAGTTGAATATTTGCATGGATCAGTTGGTTTTGTCACTGGTCAACAAGGGCTAATTGGCAATTGCTGAGCGTTGACAACGCTTTTATTGGTAGCAACTTTCTGGTTAGCCTAAAAAGGCAACGCTCTGTTGCTAATGGGTAAAGGTCATTACCTAAGCAGGAATATAGCTTCATAAGGTTAATCCGCTGGGGTTGGATGAAGGCAATGGGACATGATTTCTCTAAATTTAACTCCAGGACAGATCACAACCTAGTTTGTTGTGGATACCAACATTGTGGATGGATGAGCATATTTGTCATTCATAATTGGTGCAAACTTTAAGGGTTGAATTCATCAGCGATGGATGCTGTTCCTATTGGGATGCCAACAAAAGAGTTTGGCGCTTAATGACCTATACAAATTTTTAAAATAGTCCAATAAAAGCAGACTTGTTAAGTGTAATAAGTAATTAATCTGTTATACATTTTTATATTGGGTTCTAGTGATTAAAGTTAGGAGGATAGTTTTCTTTGTCTATAGCTGCTTTCAAGATTTTAAGATTTATTATGTTAATAGTAGAGTGAGAGGTTCCCTTGTTGTTCAAAAGTTTGCAACTCTAGAGAAAGAGTAAAGGAATTGTTCTTTTCTGGATTGTTTCCAAGTACCTTCAATTGGTTGAAGGAAGGTTGCCGTTACCAGTCTATAAGAAACCCTGAGCAGAATTAGTATATTTGTTTACCAAGAACTCAGCTGGATAATCGTTTTCATACACATATCACTATACCCACATTGCTTTCAAAATCAAAATCAACAATATTTAATGCACATTTTGAACCTGTGCAATAAACCTAAAAATTTTACAGTAAGTAAATCACCCTATCCTTTGGGAGTATAATCTAAAGTGATTTCCCCTATAGTATCATGTCCCAGGGCCTGTCCTTCATGGGATATTGATTGAGCTTTTAATGCTTCATCTAGGAGGGAGACCACAGTATTATCAATTGGGTTTAGTTTAACTGTATGGTTCTGGGTGGGGGCTTTGAGGTTGATGTTTGGTTTAATTGAGGGTTTTAATGGGTGTTTTTGATTTTATGGGGTGTTATATTGGTGATGGTAGCCGCCTCCATCAGATATACTTTCAGGTTTGTTCTGATGTAAGCACCAATACCAGTTCTGCATCTTCCATGAGATTGAGTTAATCAAATGGGCTTCTGCTCAAAATGACTAATATTATGTGAGTCGGCCCTTGTAAAAAATTTCAAAATCAAAGTTGAGGAGGTCACAATGAGTCCTGGTTTGATGATACACCAGCTTCTGTGGTCTGTAATAATATTTCAGTGACTTGTGGTATGTGTGCACTCTCACCGTGTATTTCTCTCCTTGATACACATTTCTCCAGTGCATCATTGACCAGCTGACAGTGGCCAGCTCCTTGTTTTAGATTGCCCATAAGCATTAAGCACCCTCGAATTTTCTAGAAATATAAGCTACTGAGTGTTAGCATTCATAATGCTCCTGTAGCAGAATAACCTTGTGATCGTTTTGTATGCATCTTATGCTACTATGAATGGCTTATTCCTATCAATGTGGTGCAGGACAGGCGCAGGTGTAGTACTTCCTTGATGGCGTCAAAAGACCACTGACATCCTTCTATCCAGACATATGGCGCATTATTGCCCATTAGGGATGGAGAGGGATACCAGTTCCAAGATTGATGAGGATTTTTTAAGATTATGACCGAGCCCAAGAAACTGTGGAGTTGCCTCTAGGTGGTTGTGGTTGACATTACCTTATTGCTTTTAGTTTTGAGTTATTATAGCATGTCCATCTTTAAGTACAAGGTTTTTAATATATTGGACTTAGATCTTAATAAATTTGCATTTTAAAGGGCTTTGAATGCATGCACGCTCTCTGCAGGGCGGCGACCATTGTTACCAAGTCTTTTTTGTTGCTCCAGTATAAAGGAGTGGACAAAAATGTCGTCAATGCATGCTATGGCACTGAAAAAGTGAGGTCCTAAGCATGATTAATGACCCATGGATTATGTGAGAGCATTTTTTAGGCCAAACTGCATGACCTTGATTTGGTAGATGTCATGGAATGTTTGTATGGCCATATGCCATCCTTTCCTTCTACACTTATACCTGGTGAAACATATTGACCAGATCCAGCTTTGAACAGACCTTATGTTTTTGTGATTGCTTGTTGGATTGCATTCTCAAGTGATAATGGATAAGGATCTAAACTTTATCGTTGATTATATGGCTTTAATCTACACATTGCCGCAGGGTACTATATGGTATCTGGGCAAACACCACTGTAGGATACCAGCAAAGTTCTATTAATCAGCCATTTCTTAGATAGCACTTTTCTAAACCAGTGTTCAGTGTTTGGTCCTTAGCCATGGTGTAGAGTAGAGTGGGCAGTTGATCTTGATGAGGTCCACCGTCAGGAAAAATTCTAAATCATACTCTGAGTGGGGTGGCAGACAGTTGGTCCCATTCACGTCAAAGATCTTTTTATAGGGCTCAATTATTTAAGGCATTATGGGCAATGTCAGATAATGCCTTAGAGTAGGAGTATTCCATGGAAACTGCTCCTGCATTTCCTTCCTTCATGGTATTGAGCAGCGGGATCTCGTCTAAATGGTAGAATAATGTGAAGGCAATAATGTTCCACTTGAGGTTGATGTATAACAACTGTCAACGCCTCCAACCCACGCTTAGTATTGTGAGGTGGAGGTTGTTGGGAATTGCCAAATGCTGGCATGGAAGCAATGTCCTTGGGTTGAGAAGTGTAAAAGCTTGCGTTGGAGTGTGTAACTAACAGCATTTGTGAGGCCCTCATTACTGGAGTCACATGGTAACCGCTAAATCTAAGACCCAGGCCACCTTTAGGTAAATATTGTTCTTGGAAGAGCTGGTATCCACCTAGGTATTAATTGCAGCGCATCTTAAACCAATTGTAATATCTGCAGCAAACAAGAAGTAAGCACAGTAAAATTTATTAGAGACTTTTATAGCGAATATTCTGGAGTTGTTATCTATGCTCTCAGCTAACTTGCTATGATCCTGAGGTTTGTTGAAAAATTGGGAAGGCATTTCTGCTACTTTGACATCTAGCAAAGGGGCCAAAGTGGAGCCTGATGGGCCCGTCAATGGGCATATGTGGTCAAGGCCTTCAGTGATAATATTTTTGATAGTGATCCTCGTTGTCCTGTTAAATCTTCTTATTCTGGAGAAGAGGACTCCATTGAGGCCTTCAGGTTTAACAGTATAAAAAGGATGTTTGGGGTCTATTGGTTACTTAACCCACAAGATTCATAAGTTTTGGACCTTGTTAGGCTGCACCACCAGGATCCTGGGGGTGTGATGCTGGTGATTGCGGTAGGCAGTTAATTTTGTACATATCTGTCTGTCCTTTGCAAGGTCAGAGTATGGTGCCAAGGATGCATATGGGGGACGCCACCTCATAAACTTACTGTATTGGGGTAGAGCGGGGTATTAATGTTGGGAACAAGCACTGTTGGAACATGGATGAGGGTATCCTGGAAGGTTTTTTTCTGTTGTGTTAGGCTGAATGTTCCATTGCCTAGTTGGTCTCATCACTTATCTCCATTGTCAGTAGTTCTTTTATCACCATCAAATAGCTTAAGAACGACCTCATTGAGACTGGACGGAAATGGTCCATTAGATCAGTGGTATTATTTCTTTGGGGTCATATTTCTGCTCCATCTAAAAATCAGATTATGCCTTGATCTGCTAACCTTTGTGTATGCTCCCTTCAGAGTCTAAATTCCATTGTACCATGCCATGTTAGAGCCCTTTCCCTGGTTAAGAGAAGCCCAGAATGAGAAAATGGTGAGTCCCCTGGGAGTTGGATGGAATCATCTAGTTGGAGTTATGCCTTGCTGTGGTTGTCTAAGATTGAGGAAAGAGCGAGTCAGTGAAATAAGGTAAATAGGACTTGAGGCCTTGATGCTGAGTGGTTACATTGATGAGACAATTGTACAAAGAGAAGGTGAGGCCTCCCCTATTTGATACTTCTGGTATAGTAGGGTGTAAGACTAGGTTTTCACTTCTCCTTGCAGGGCATCAAGTAGGACCAGCAATTGCTATTCTTTGGAGGCCTCCATAGCTCCCATTAAAATAGCTCACAGTTTAATTTCAACCAGGACTCCCACCACTTGGCGGGTGTTGGGATCTTTGCCCATATTCCCATCCTGCTATATTATCTGGTATCACTAGGGGAAAATTCCCTTAGGTGAAGTAAATCAGAAATCAGTTAGCCTGAGTTTTGGAGGAACTACATTTGGGTCATTTTAGATATTCGCCTGGTCATATCTGTTGGGGATCGATCCAGATGAATACCTAAGATCTCATTGGGCGGTGTGGCTGACAAAATAGGGGCATCTGATAGTGATTAACTATCAAGTGTACTGATTGGGATCAGCTGGGTTTCATCACCAACTGATTGGGAATGAATAGCGAGTTGTGAGGTGAGTAGTTCCACCTGCAACTAGCAAATCAATTGGTTAATGAAGTGATATGCCATAATGGGTAATAAGTCTCATTACCTAAGCAGGTCGCTAGCCAACTATGGTTGGTTCACTTGGATCAAGAGGAAAACGTTAGGGACACGTTTTCTGACTCTTTCCATTTGAGGTCTCGAGGATGTCTAATGACAGAATCCTAGCCAGGATGGGGAAGACCATTGCTGCTGAGATGAGGAAGGGTGATTCAATGGCAATGGCTGCCATTTCATCGAAGAGGTGTCAACTGAGGGTTAGACAGCCGAATCCCCTACTATATAATTCCTTAGGCTTTACTAAAATAAACACATTATTATTATTGACATTATTATTATCTACAAAAGTATTATACTTTACAGTAATATTATCAATTTGGTGTATAGTTAGACTATCAGCTTCTATTGTGTCATTCTATCTCAAGGATATTATTGCAGAAAGCAATAATTGGAAGACTCTCAGAGAGAAGAGTAAAGATCCAAGTGGGGATCTAGAGACAAAAGGAACCACAATCAGGGATAGCTGCTAACTGTGTTGGACCAAGAGAGACTGTCACTGGGGTATCTTAATGAAGATTGGGTGGAAAAGAGTATAGGGAACAAATCCCTACAAGTACGAATTACAGAGTATTTAATCAGAAGTACTGGCCAAAGCATTGGGCTAAATAATAGTTCAATCTCAACTACGGATAATAGTCTCCATACTATTATTGATTAATACATTCTATACAACGTGATGAAGTGCACAAGGAAATTTAACCTGTGCAGTAAAAAGGTTACTGGGTTGACAGCTGATAATCAATCCTAAGTAAATTTTTACAAGTTGGTGCTCACTACAGGGGGTAGTTGAGTAAAGAATCTATTATAATGTCATATAAAGAAGAAATATGCAAGCTGTGGACTGAGATCGCCACTGTGAATCAGAATGCCTTAAACTCAGTGGACCATTGGGAGTTTGCAGCCTTGGAAGAATGAGTTGCCAAGGTGGAGGAAGGAGTAGAGAATGTAGCCAACTTTGGGAATGAGTTACTCAGCAAAGTAAACTCGTTGAAGAAGAAAGAAGGGGACCTCATTTGAGAGGTCCTATTCCTGAAAATGGAGTGAGAAGTGGATTGCGTTCATTTTAAGAAAGTTTGGTGTGGATATTGAGAAAATAGATCAAAGAAGTGGAGGAACTGAAAGCTCACAGATGTGCTTGTGAGCCTGATATATGGCCAGAAATGCCAAAGAGAAAAGTCCTCATGCAATAATTGGGAAGTCAAATACCCCAATAAATATGCCACCCGCCTTTAATGCCATTTTGGAGATGACGCCCAAAGTCACTCCACAAGTTAGCAGAGTAGCCAAACTGAGAGAATTGGCCCAAAATGACTCAGAGGAATTTAGGGCAACGCCAAAATTGCCAACGTTCCATCAGGATAATGCCTCAGCATTTTTCCAACTGTTCAACATGATTATGAACAGCTACGGGGATTGTCAAAAGGCGTTGATGGTCATGAACTGCCTGGACACCAACTGTTAAAACCTAGTGTTACCTCACATGGAGGGGGACAGCTGGTCATATGCCGAGGCAAAGGCAGCCATCATGAAGGAGTTTGGGAGTCCAACCCGCATGTCAAAACGCAAGCAAGAAGTTATGGGAATTCAATTCCATAAAGACAAGTCTCTTGCTAGCTTTGCGGATCGATTTTACCAGGAGTCGCAGATCCCGGCTAGAGCAAAAGTATTGGATGACTTTGATGCTAGGATCACTTTGCAAGCAGCCCTTTGGTCCTATCGCGATTTGCATCAAATGATGTCTTCCATGTTTGCGATGGAGATAACTACCTCACAAATGGTAGACAACCTGAAGATTTTGGGAGCAACATTTAATGCCCCAAATAGAAGCTTCAAGTTAAATCCAGTAAAAAATCTTTTTCCCACGAAGGGAAATAAAGAAGCAAAGGAGGCTACCAACTGAACTGTGCTGGTAAATAAGCCTGAAAAATTCAGACGGTTAAGCAAGAAAGAGAAGGTCTGCTATCAGTGTGGCGGGAAAGGACATTTTGCCGTACACTGCAAAAAGCCAAAGAATCAGATTAATGTGGTCCAGGTCAAAGAGACAGCAGCCATCAAGGATTCGGGAAAAGGGCCCACTGCCTAGACAAGGAACAGTCTAGAGCGGCGGAGAAACCTGTTCCTCCCAATATCATGAATGAAGAAATTGACATTAGTGATCTGTTCATAGATGACAAGCAGGATCAGCTATACCAAGTGGTCAATATGGATGTGAATTATGTGACCAGAGCCAGGACAAAGAAGATTGACCCCTGAGATAATTCAGGAAGTTGCCCAGCTTTACGCCCAACAACTGGCGGAGAAGATTTGAACCACTGAGAATTCTGAAGAGTTATCAGATGTTTATTTAGATGAGGCCAATCTGTCTATCCCCCTCATCGCAATAAAGGAATCATTTCCTGAATTATCAGCTCAAATTAATCACACCCTAGATTCAGCTAATAATGCCGCCATTCACTCAGTAAATACTATATTACAATACTCCAAAAGTATGTATATAGATATTCAAGTGAATTGAGTAAGGGTGAGGGCAATTGTCGACAGTGGAGCGCCCATCAATATTGTGTTGACCAAGCTGGTAAAGAGGATGAAGATCTCGCCAGACTTGGAACACAAGAGAGAATATGTAACAGTGGTCCAAACACCACCATTTCCTAAGGAGCGTATAGTGCGCTGCCACTACAATTCAGGTCGCTGATGGTATCTGCGCCAGCCATAGTTTTGGCGAACTAAAACTACAATATCCTAATTTGAATGGAGTTCCTATGGAAGTACAAAGTTAAATGTAACTTTGAGGATAATACGTTGACCATTCTGGGTCAGACGTTACCATTGGTATATCAGAAGGATGGTGAAGCTCTGTTGAATTAAAGAAACAACTTTATTAATCTGATATACAATGATGGTATTGTACCAATTTGATACCAATTAGTTGGTAGGAAGCGACGTGAGATGCCGGCAGAAATCCTAGAAAACTGGGGAATTCCATTAAGGATCAAGAAAGAGAGGATCATACTGGCCAGATCACAGATGATAGTTGACACAGGGTTGACTTTGGAGATTCTGGAGATGTTGTATGGGGAGGTCAGAAGCCCCTGGAAGAAGTCCAGAGAGGAGCCATGGGTGGCTCCCAGGATAATAATGCTGGTCCATGGAGAAATATGAGTTCTCTTGGAAAATTTGCGCGAAAAACTGATGAAGATCAAGAGGAATCAGATCATCGCATTTATTCATTTGATCCAGATGGCCGAATTGAAATGATTCCATGATTTTAGGTCTCTCAATGAAATGGGATTACCAGCCAGGGTAGCCAAAAGCAACAACCTATTGGTTGATCAAGAGCAGCATGCTGATCTGCCGAAAGGCCAGCAGGAGGAGGTGCTTGAACTATTGAGAAATATTGGGAAGTGTTCACTCAGGATGACCACAATTTGGGATTTGCATGAGATGTAATCCACAAGGTCAACACCAGGGAAAATCTACCAATAAGGATGAGACTGGATAAAAGATTGAAAGCCACCAAAGTGGTAGTGGAGGATGAGATCAGCAGACTAGTGAAGCATGGGCTTCTAGTTCCATCGTTAAGTCCCTGAGCGAGTCCAATTCTGATTGTGAAGAAGAAGGATGGATCGAACCAGGTGGTGATTGATTACTGGAGGCTGAAAAAGATTATGAAGAAGGATTCATATTCCCTTACCAAGGATTGACAATGCACTAGATTGTTTAGGAGAAGCAAAGTATTTCTCCATGATGTATCTGAGCTTGGGATATTGGCAGATTGACTTTCCAGAAGACCAAGAAAAATGCGCGATTATTACCGCGCAGGGGTTATACCAGCCAACGAGGATGCCCCAGGGTCTCTGTAATGCGCCTGCGACGTTCCAAAGGGCCATGGATGCGATATTAAGCGACCTGAAGTTGTTGTGCATCCTGGTATATCTGGATGATATTAATGTGTTCAGTAGGACGTTTACTGATCACTTGCACCACTTGGAAGAAGTTTTTAAGAGACTGTCTGGCTAACCTGAAGATCAAGCCAAGGAGGTGCCACTTCTTCAAGAAAGAGTTGGAATACCTGGAATTTGTAATCAACTCAAGTGGATTGCAGCTGCAAACCCAGAAGATAGCAGCTATAGAGCGTATGGCTGTACTAAAGAGTGTCTGAGACATCCAAGTATTCCTTGGGATAGTCAGATACTATAGAAGATTTATTTGGGACTTCAACTAAATAGCTGAGCCTTTATTTCATTTATTAAAGGATCCGAAAAAAGGATTCTTATGGAATAATGAGGCCCAGGACTCCTTTGATGAGTTATGCCAGTATTTGATAGCTTCACCAATTCTGATATATCCAAATTTTGATTGGGAGTTTATCATTCAAACCTATGCTTCATTGACAGTGATCTGCATCATACTGAGCCAAGTAGATGAACTTGGGGATGAGCATCCAGTGGCATATGTGAGCTGGACACTCTCAGCTGCTGAGAGGAACTACACTGTGACTGAGCGGGAATGCCTTGCGGTCATATATGCATGCAAGCAGTTTTGGGTGTATATTCATAGACCGCACTTTAAGGTGGTGACGGACCACTCTTCACTGTGTTGGCTACACAATCTAAGAGAACTGGAAGGACATCTGGCCCAATGAGCACTTAAGCTTCAGGCTTATGATTAAGAGATAGTCCACCAAGTGGGGGCTTCTCATCAGAACATGGATGGCTTATCACGGTTGCCAATGGTCCAGTTGGTATACCCGCAGGTGGATGAGCTATTCCAGAGAATGGTCAAAGGAAGAATCAGGGATGAGCCCTGAGAAATCCAAGGTACGCTTCAAAAAGTGATGGAAAACACCGAGACTATGGATGGACAAGTATTCAAGACAATCAATGGGAAGCGGCTATTATTCCTAAAACTTTCAGAAAGAGCAGCAATAGTACAATCAGCTCATAAGGTTGTCAGGCATGGAGGTCTGAGGAAAACAACTGTTTATATTCGCCACTATTATTACTGGGAATCGATTGATTATGATGTCGCGGATCATCTGGCTTGTTGCATGGAGTGCCAGCTGCACAAACCACACAAGAATACAACTGGATACTGACTGGTCCACCCTGTATTTGCCTGGCACATGGTGTCCATCGATGTGATGGGAATGCTGATGATGAGCACAAGGGGAGTCAAGTACATCATAGTTGCCATCGACCATCTAATGAGATGGGTCAAAACAAAGGCCTTAACCAGAGTAGACGCTACCAGTACTGCGAGATTCATCCTGGATCAAGTAGTATACTGGCATAAATGTCCGCAAGTTCTGCTGAGTGACAATGGGACTAACTTCATGTCTCATGTGATCCAAGTTTAAATGAAATAATGGGGATCCAAGGAGTCATGTCAGTACCATACTGGCTGGAAACAAACGGAATGGTAGAACAGGTCAATGGAACGCTGGCCATGACACTGAGGAAGCTAGTCGCAGGGAGAACTTCTGCATGGGGAATGTACCTGAGCTTGGTGACATTCGCCTACAACATTAGTCATCATACGGCGATGGTAAAGATGCCATTTGAATTATTATATGGAAGAAAGGCTGCGTTGCCGCCAATTTTATATTTGGTGGTGGAACTGACATCAGGGATGAGTACCAAGCAATACTTGAACTGACTGATGAATATCTTGATCACTATGCAATCACAAGCATTTGATACAACCTTGAAGAAAAGTATACAAGTGAAATCAATGGATGACAAAAACTGACTGGCATTAGAAGAATATCGAATAGGGGAAAGAGTCGCCTATTGCAATATGCATGATTTTAGACAAAGAAACAAATTAGATGCATTGTGGTTGGGTCCATTCGAAGTAATTTCCAAGACGGCGACCAATACTTACTCCATCAAGAATCTCTTGGATGGAAGAGTTGTAAATTGAGTCCACGCTAAGTATCTAAAGCATTGGATCAAGGAAAAATATAAATGAAAGAGTTCATAATGGGCCAATGAACTATTAAGTTGGTCATGTCCTGATGATTAGGTCAAGTCCAAAAAAAGGACCTCTGAACCAATCTAAATGGTTAAGTCCAAAAAAAGGACCTCTGAACCATGGAAAACTGGTAGGTTTAAGTACCCAGGACCCAGTTTAGGGAAAAGATGGACCTCTGAACTGAAACAAAATCAAGTCCCATAGTAAAAAAGAAGAATTAAGAAAAAACGTTCTATAAAAGATATTAGAAAAAAATATAAACTACATAGATAAAAAAGCTGATACATTTTTATAATTTTTATTTTTATTGATTGTCCTTGGTATGGGGATGATTCCGCCTATGTCGCTTCTTGGGGGAGGGAGAATGGATCACTGTAGGAATGAACAGCCCATCAGATTGATATGTGATTGGACGCTTGCAAGGGCGAGACCTACACGAAACCAAGTTTGTTGAGCAGACGCTGAGCCCTGAGAAAAAGCAACTAATGGAAGGGAAATTAAATGTTGGAAGATGCCAATTGCAAAACCCCAGAGTGGGGAGGAAAGCAGCTATAGATAAAGAGGCAATCGGTGAATAACCCCAAGTAATCACAATATGGCACCAGAGCCAGAAGATTTGTCCTGAGCGCCTGCAGATGGGCTTCATCAAGGACACTGGACATTTGGGCCAGCAACAAAGAAGGAATACTCGACAGGGGTTGCCAAATCATGCCCCCTATCAATGCCATCAGCGGAAGATACTGATGGGAAGCTCCAGAGAAGAGATAGTTGTGCAGAGAGTGGATTGCATCCTGCAAGTGGCAACTACGGGCTTCACAGAAGCTATAGCTGAATGATTGGTGGAAACCAGGTGAGGCTGGAAGCTTCATAGACCAACTTTGAAGAACTTGGCCAGCAAAGCGAAGAGCATAAGTAGCAGTATCCTGATCCAGAAGGTTATCTAGATCAGAGGGATTCAGCACTAATGTCAAAGCCTCAGTGACTTGGGTCCAGAGTTCAGTGTAGGGGAGCTAGAAGTGAATGCTGTTACTGATTGACTGCTTGGAGATCAGAATAGCAGGTTTGTAAAATTGACCAAGTCAGAAGAGGAACTCAGGGAGTAAGTCTGACCCAGCCAGAAACGAACTATCCAGAGCAACCGGCATAATCTCTGGAGCATCTACAATGATATCCAGAGAATCAGCAAAAGGAGCTGAATCCAGGAGGGTTTTGAAGTCCAACTCTGGAAGTGACTGCAAGGGAAGAGTCAGCTGAGAGTTGTTCAAAATGATGGCTACCTGATTTTGGAGGGATTAATACCATTTCTAGTAATTCAATGGAAGGACTAGTTGCTTGCGCCAGACTAGGCGTATAAGTCCTTGAAAGATCATAAAAGAGGTTCCGTCAAGCATCCTGACTCATCTGCTGGAAGAGATGGAGGTCTGGATCAGACAGACTATTGAGGAGCTGCTGGTAGCGAGATTCAGAATTCAACATATGAGCTGGATGATAGGGGGATGTTGAACTTATATAGAAGTTGACATTATGCACTCTATAATCCATTGGGCTACAATTTTGGGGAAATTAATCTCAAAATTACTGAGATAAAGTTTCCAAGGGAAGAATTAAGAATGACTTATGCCAAGAGGTTATGAGCGAAATAACAAGGGCGAATAAGAAATAAGTATTCTTAATTAAGCCATGAAACAAACATCAACGGCAAGAGTTTCCTGTCTAGGATGAGGAGAAAATCAGGAATTCAAGGACGCTGGACTAAGAATAATGAATATGACAGTGGGTCATATACCCTGATGGGGAAAAACCAGATCCCAGGATTAATATCGTCATGAGTAAATCTATCAGCCCAGCATGACAGAAGGTCATGGGGACCGCGCTCTGAGAAGGTGGTAGCGAGGAGGAAGAGGAAGAACACCATATGCTAAAGGTCATCTCAAGCAGCGTTGAGTATTAACAAGTGAACTCTTCTTGAACCAATAAAGTATTTGACCAAGTGTCCAAAGTGGTGTTCTCATGCCCCAGTCCTTTTTTCGCTGGAAATCTAGGCAAGAGGGGGATGTGTTGGTATTTTTGCCCATATTTCCAGCCTGCTAGATTTTTTGGTATCGCTAGGGGAAAATATCCTAAGGCGAAGTGAATTGGAAATCAGTTGGACTGAGTTTTGGAAGAACTACATTTGGGGGATTTTAGATATTCGCCTGGTCATATCTGTCAGGGATCAATCTGTATGAATACCTAAGATCTCATCAGGCGGTGCGGCTGACAAAATAGGGACATCTGATAGTGATTGACTATCAGGTGTATTGATTGGGATCGATTGGGTTTCATCACCAACTGATTGGGAATGAATAGCGATTTGTGAGGCGAGTGATGCCACCTGCAACTAGCAAATCAATCGGTTGGTGAAGTGACCTGCCATAATGGGTAATAAGGCTCATTACCTAAGCAGGTTGCTATCCAATTATGGTTGGTTCGCTTGGATTGAGAGAAAAACGTTAAGGACACATTTTCTGACTCTTTTCTGTTTGAGGTCTCAAGGATGTCCAATGACAGAATCCTAGCCAGGATGAGGAAGACCATTGCTGCTGAGATGAGGAAGGGTGATTCAATGGCAACGGCTGCCATTTCATTGAAGAGGTTTCAACTGAGGGTTAGACAGCTGAATCCCCTACTATATAATTCCCTAGGATTTACTAAAATAAACACATTATTATTATTGACATTATTATTATCTACAAAAGTATTATACTTTACAGTAATATTATCAATTTGGTGTATAGTTAGACTATCAGCTTCTATTGTGTCATTCTATCTCAAGGATATTATTGCAGAAGGCAATAATTGGAAGACTCTCAGAGAGAAGAGTAAAGATCCAAGTGGGGATCTAGAGACAAAGGAACCACAATCAGGGATAGCTGCTAACTGTGTGTTGGGCCAAGAGAGACTGTCACCGGGTATCTTAATGAAGATTGGGTGGAAAAGAGTATAGGGAACAAATCCCTACAAGTATGACTTACAGAGTATTTAATTGGAAGTACTGGCCGAAGTGTTGGGCTAAATAATAGTTCAATCTCAACTACAGATAATAGTCTCCAAACTATTATCGATTAATACATTCTATACAACGTGATGAAGTGCACAAGGAAATTGAACCTGTGCTAAAAAAGGTTACTGGGTTGACAGCTGATAATCAATCCTAAGTAAATTTTTACAGCAGGCAACCTATCTGAAGGGGCTGGAAGTAATCTCTATCACCATCACATTGCATGCTTGGCGCTTGAGGGGGTGTTTGGTTGTTCTGCCCAGGTGCAAATCACTTATTTAATGACTCTAATCAGCGTGACCCATGACCAACATGTCAGAGCGCATAAGGCCATATTAGGCTTCTTTATTCATAGACTGACCCAAATTCAACAGGTCTTGGGCCATCAACACAATTACAGTATCAAGAGGCTGAGTTAACACTTCAGACATCCAATGTGCCAAGGACAGATACTATTTATATTGAAGATACAACAATAAATATAATATCATCCATAGTCTTCACATCATTGCCGTTCTGAGAATTTGCAAATAGGATCCACTAGGGACAAATGAGTAAAGTACTGATTGATGAAAATCAATCTTGTTCCTACCACTAAGCTAATAATCAGCAGTAATATCGCCCACGCTTCTTGCAAGGAAGAGAGGCCATGTGGTTTTGTTGGCGCGCTGTTTCTGCCATCCTTGTTGATGGTTAGGTTTGAAGTTAGGATTAGCCATGAGGCGCAATTAATATTAGGCGCAATCACCAGTATGACTTCAATCATAATTCATCTATGATCATTTCAAATTTTAGAATCCGCCACAAGCTTAACAATCTGATCTTATTTATGCATATTGGGTTGAAGTATGAGTGTTTAATAAAAACAAGGATTAGTGAGGTTATTCTTGAGTGGGTGATGGTGCGTCAGTTCCTTGGGGTGTGTTCCTCAACTCTTCATTGAGGGGCTTTTATATCAATTACACAGAGAAACGGCCACTTCCATCATTAATATCAACGCGTGGGGTCCTTCCATAGGTTGGGACAGTTTTATTATAGGGGCATAATCTTTTACAAATTCAATTGAACTTTTTAAGCTTCTAGTTTGAAGATGTTATTGATTTATAAAAATACTGCAAAATAATTAGCACTCTATTATAGGCAAGTGCCAGGCATTTATACAAATGTGTGAAGGTAGATGGTATCTTTCAAACTTCTAAAAAAGTGGGTGGCAGTCAAATATTCCCAGGGACGCCGAGAATTGTCCAGTGTATCTTCTTGGTGGTTCCATTGTTCTTTGTGGTTTTCAGAACTGGACACAGTGGATTTCTCATCTAGAACCTTGACTTTGGGTTTTTTGCCAACTTTTAAGGGCACTGACCTTTTTCATGATCTCCTCTGAAGTTCCTTATCTGTGAAATCTTTCTCAATTGTTGCATCCATGAGACAAATATAAATTTACTTTTTGTTTTTTTTAATAAGTCAATCTTGGAAATTCCACCCCTTCTATGGATTAGTGGTAATCCAAAGTATTTGTTTTAAAACTTCGTGGCATTTGTGTCAAACTTGTCCAGTCATGCTCAATGGAATTAGTAGTAGCAAAAGAGCATGGTTCCCACTAACCTGGGGTTGGGGTGAGCTTAGTCTAGAGGGAGGCTGCCATCCATCAGTCATCAAGTGTATGCCCTAAGTCCACTATCATCTCAGCGTTAGTGCTTGGAGGCATTCTATTCTCTCAATATGAGAGGATGTAGCTTCTTTTTCATCCTGATGACTGTGGTAGGATCCATTACATTATCAGTTTTGATTGTTTGTTTCCCTTTTAATGTATTATATTCTAAGTTTGCTTAATGTCACCATTATGTTGCAATTGACTATGAGCCTTTTTTAAATTTTAAATTTATTGCAGGGAAGGCTGACCATGGGACAGACACTTCCAAAATTGACATAACCGAGACAACACTTAGTAACAGGGAAGGCGCCCCAGAGAAGCGATGCTATCTCTTGTTGCCAGCGGGAACACCACTTATGGGGAAGGGGAGGGAACGCGTGAAGGGGCCGTAGCCACAATTGAACACGTGTGGAGGAAGGGGTCTGATTTGATGAACCAAACTGGGAACCAGGAGGATACCAGCTGTCGGCGGCGTGGTGGGAGGTATCCAAACATCCACGCTTGAAAGTGGTCCACCAACTGAGACTGGAATCTGTGGACAGCTTCTGGGAGGGTGGGGATGAAGCCTGCGATGGCATCCAAGACAATCGTGTGGATGGTCCACATGGCGATTTCAACCACCAGAGCACGGAGGAAGGGTGGAAGGGGGAGGCCATTGATATAGCAAACATATCTCTTGACAGACTGAAGGGATGTGTTTGATTCTGGCCCAGTAGACGTTGAACTTCGCGCCATATCACTTTAGAGGTAGAACACTTCTCCAGGCGGTGGAACAGCGTTCCATACTGGCCACACACGACGCAGGATGAGTGTAAAGTGTTAGAGCACTCAGCTGTATGGTACACCCGCCTCAGGCAGCGCCACACATGGGAACGGATTTGAGGCTGCAACAGGGGATGGCGTGCATATTTCCAGATAGTTTTTGGGTCTCAATGGAGTAAGGGATGTCCATCATGTCCAGGTAGTCCACCCTGGATAGGACATGGGGCCGCGTGGGGATCACGCCATCATGGATGGGTAGCCCCTGTACCTCTTGTGTGAACTGAGGTGAGGGGCAGCCTCTTTGGGTTGTATGTCCACTAATATGAATTCTCCACTCAACGCTCTGCATGGAGAGGAGGATTCGTTTGTAGTGGGTTTTAGTACCGTGAGGACCTGTGGCCGATGGGTGTGAAGCCAGGTATTTCATCAGGGAGTGGGGGTTCAATGGATTGTTGAGGCCCAAGGCGCGGGAGAAGTTGGAGCGGGCTGCAGGACCAGTGTTGGGAGGGGAGTGTAGGGCGGTGATGGCCGCAATCCAGGTACCCAAGATCTTGGCCGCATGGGCTCTGAAGTCAAGCAGGCCCATGCCACCATGCTGATAAGGGCCAAAAATGACTTCTAACCATACTGGTGGAAGGCGGCCTGACCATAGCCATCCTTGCAGCAGGGCATGCATGGATTTGAAGAAGCTTGGGGAGAAGGGGATGGCGTGGGCTCCAAACCAGACTTTGAAGAGGATCATAGAGTTGGCCAAAACGACCCTGCCAGTAAGGGAAGTAGGGTGGGCTCTGAGGGAGGCGATGTGCTTCATCACGTTGTCTAGAATATGACTCTCCATTACTGCTGATGCGTATCCGCCTGCCTCCACCCACACGCCCAGATGGTGGACCAGCCCTATGGTAGGGCGTGGCACAAAGGGGAGCACCAGTGGGGCGGTGTGGGGTGAGCTGGGAGGGCGAGCGCGTGTGTGAGCAGATGGGCCAGGCTGGGCTCTGGTTGCAGGGGCCCAGCAGTTTTTGATACTGACCAAGAGGGATGATTTCAGTTTTGGAGGCGTTCAGTGCAGCGTTACTTACCTAGGAATACTCCTGGATGAGAGCTTCAAGTGCGCGTGCATCTTTATTATTAGACACCCCAACCACACAGTCATCTGCAAACGCCATCATCTTGACTGGGGCTTGGCCTGGCACATGGACCCCAGTGAGTTGGGCATTCACATTTCGAAGTAGTGGGTCAAGGCTGAAGTTGTATAAGAGTGGGCTAGGGGGGTCCCCTTGTCATAAGCCCCTTTGAGGGCGGACTACTTCCGTTAGGAAGCCGGGGCCACATACTGCCATTGTTGCAGATTCCGTGAGCAGCATCACCCAGTTGATGAAGTGAGGGGGTAAGCAGAATTGATGGAGGCAGGCCCTGAGGTGTTCCCAGTTTACTCTATCATAGGCCTTCTGTTGGTCCAAGAATGCAAGTGCCCCAGAGGCTGTGGACTGGCACGCATTGGCCACAGAGTGCACGTTGTCCCAAATTGACCTTCTGGGTATGAAACTGAATTGTTCTGGGGAGATGGTGGCAGATGCTACAATCCCTAAACGGTTAGCCATATTTTTGTTAAAATTTTTATCCGTGTTAGTTAAAGAAATGGGGCGCCAGTTGCTAAGTCTAGCTTGTCCCCTTTCTTGAATAGTGTGACAGTGAAGGCCTCTTGTCCTCCTGGCAGGAGGCGCGTTTCCAAAAGGCTCTGGTTAAGTGAGGCCAACAGTAGTGGGGATATAAATTTGAAGTACTTTTTGTAGAATTCATATGGAATGCCATCCGGGACTGGGCATTTTTGGTTTGGTGCACCGCAAATGGCTGTCCATAATTTGTTCAGAGTAATCAAATTCATTATTTCTGGGTATCAGGAAATGGTGCAGATGTGGGCTCAGTCAAGAAATTCCGCCACTTCAGCTGGCTGAATTGGATCAGATTGGTACAACTCAGAGTAATACTTTTGTGTTTTGATTGCCACTTCAGCTGGCGTATCCACAATGGAATCATCTGATCTTCACACCTGTGTGCAGGCCACACTCTGGCGTGGTGCAAAAAAAAAAAATTTAAAAAAATATGCGGTGCACTTGTCACCTTTTGTGATGCGTTTGGCCCTGTACTGAACACAAACCCGATGCTTGTGTTGCCTTTTGAGTGCGTTGAGGTGAGAGGCTGCCTCCACCTACTTCCAGCCCCATGCAGAGCTGTATCCTGTAGCTGGGATGTTGGACTCCAGGTGTGCCAACTCTGCCAGAGCACGCAAAATGACAGCTGATGTGGCTCATGAGCGTCTGGAGGAGAGGTGGCGAGAGTGGCGGATGGTATCTTCTTTGAAAGTTGCCCATGTGGAAATGGGGTCCATGCAAAATGGTGCAACAAACTCTTTTGCCAAAGTTGCTGATTCCACCCACATGGAAAATCCTGGTGATGCAAGCTCGGGGGACGGATTTTGCACCAATGTGGGGCCTTAGCAGCTGTGACAGGTAGGTGGTAGGTTATTGTAACCAGTCAATGGTTGGAGAATTCCATTTTTGTTATTTTTTAAGTGGGATATGTGGGTTTGGAATTTCGCTGGCGTAAGAATAAGGTCAATGTGGGACATGGACTTTAATTGGCCATTGTGGACGTGGGGGCGCATCATGTTCTCGAGCAGTGGGGCTTGCTGCAGCAGTGCATCTATTAACCCAAGGGTGGCCTTTAGAACGTGTTCAAAGTGGCCCTGGGGGGCGTGGGAGGAGGAAGGCTACTGGTCCGTTGGAGTGTTTAGCCAACAGTTCATGTCACCAACTACAAAAGGGTCTGGGGGTAGCAGGAGGGATTTGACTGACAAGAAAATTTCCTGATGCTCTTGTGCACCATTTGGGGCATAGATGTTGACAATAGCGTGTACCACGTCAGCCCACAAGAAAGTGACAACAAGGACTCAGCCTTTGAGGAAGGTTTCTGACAATAAAAATTTGAAAAAATTATTTTTCTGAATTAGCACCCCACAGTGCTTTGACCAAAAGGATAGGGATGGGAGAAGCATTGTTTTCTAAGCCTCCTTGGAACCTCGTGGACAGTGGGACTCCTGGATGGCCAATATATCAATGTGTAAAATTTGTTGTAAAAAACTCAGTTTCCTAGCCCATGACAGTGAGGCCTTGAGTCCAGCGATATTCAACGTCCTTAAAGTGAAGGTTTATCCCATCGCACCTTAGGTGTGAGGGGTGGGCACCTGGGCCCACTAGCCTCCTCTAGATCCCCATGGGCCTTCATGGCGGCGCGGGTGTTTGCAGCAATTCTATCAGTAGTTTTGTTGATTTTAGCAGAAAGGTTCGCGTTGGCTTTTGCCTTCACTTTTGTTTCCCCAACGTCGGACAAATTTTTTGAGGTGTGGATGAGTTTGGTGCACCATTGAGCGGGTTAAAAAAATTTCAGTTGGGATGGGCCCCAAGTCAGTTTCAACTGAAGCTTGGTTGCAATGATTGGGTGAGATCAAATCCCCCATCAGATCCTCAGATTGGGTGGCCCAATCAGCATGGGCTTCCCAATCTGATTGGTTGATGGATTTCCAATTTGCTTCCACTGCAAAGGTTTTAATGTCCTCCTGGCGTTGAAAAGTTTGGGATAGCGGTGGTGACTTTGGCCGCTTCCTTGGCTGCGGCCCTGTGGGCCTGCTTGGCCTTCTTCCACTCTTGCGGGGAAATAGGCTTTACCAGTAGGTAGCAACCTTGTGCTCCCCATGGGAAAGCCTCTTTGGTGCTTACGGTTAGTTCATAGTGTGCCTCTCCGCTGGCCATGGCCGCTGAGGGGTGCTCTTGGAATGTGACGCCCTCCTTGGTGGGGCATGCATGTGCCTTATGGCTGAACGCGTCACAGTGGGTGCAGATGGGGGGCGCGCTGTCCATGGCTACCCAGAAAGGGTGGGTGGTATGCCCTTCATTATTAATAAAAGTGGAGTGCAGGATCTGGGTTAGGTCCTTTGCAATCTCCTCAGTTGGGGTCAGAACTGCGATGGCTTTGCCAGTGCACATGTGTGGCATCAGCGTAAAGCATTGCATTTCAAAAGATTGTATTTCGCCATAGATGGCGAGACCATCTTTCATTTGTTGCTCCAAAATGTCACGTTTTACCGTAGTAGGCAAAAGTCAAACATGAGTAAAATTTGGTTGGATTTTATCCATCTAGTGCATTTTGTTTTGATGACCCATGCCCTTCAGGGAGGTCAATCACTACGTGCACCGCAGCAGCCTCATCTGCTGCCTCTTTGTTTTGAAACCTAGGTCCAGCCAACCATGTGACATGGAGTGAGGTGTGACGTACACTGTGGTTGGGAAAAAAATTGTGCACATCCCCACAAAATTTTTCCCATAAAGCCATTTGTTGAATGTTAAGAAACATGTAGACTCTGTATCCACTGACGAAAGTGGCTGGGAGTGCGGCATATTGATGTACTGGTTGCATAATGCTTGCCAAGTGAGGATTTCTGGGGAAATAGTGACCGCCAGTTTTTTATTTTTTCTATTCCACCAGTTTCTCTGGGGCGTTTTTGAATGTTTGAGGCTGCGGGCCTCCCACCTGCAACTCTTACCTTACTTGCCCAACTGCTCCCTGACATGGGCGCAGACTAATCTCCTCTATGAGATTATCAAACTATAATCAGACTTGAATTGAATGGGTTACAAAAGTGATTGCAACGAGAGAGAAAAGTCAACTATGAGCCTTTTTTATAACTGAAGCTTTCTAATTTATCCAAATAGTAATAGTGGGGTCATTCACTAATCTTTGGGTGGTGGAATTCAACTTGGATATAGTATTGGTGATTTGTACATCACTAGCAACTTTTGGGCTGTGTTCCTCTGTCGTTGGTGAGTATCAAAGCATTTTACTCCCCTTGGAGTATAAAGAAGCTTGATATCCGCCTTCACCAAATCTTAAATTATTGAAGCCAAGAGATATAAAAGGACCCTGTCCATGGAGAAAATTATATTAGTTGTCATAAGGTATGTAAGGGGCTTGATGCTTCCATCTGCAACTAGTGTATAAAAGAGTTAATTCTAATGTTCTTATTTTCATATGAAATAACTATTTCTGTGGGTGATGAGTTATTATTTGTTATACTTATGACTTCATCCATTACTAGAGATAAGTAAGAATATATTTACATAAGAGATAGAAAATTTAGTTGCTAACAAATGGATCTAGATATGAGATGTAAGAAGACTTTCAACATGTGTGATGCAATATATTCAGGTACCTTTTATTGTTCTTAATAAAATATTTTGCATTCTTACATGTTGATATACTTCTAAGATTATAGGTTAAGTATTTTTAGTACATCTTTTTAATATAAGGAACTCAAATTGTTTAATTAAACTAAATGATATGATCTGGAGAATCAGGCATAAATCTAATTTCTGTTGCATACAATAACCGCTGTATATCCTATGGTTCCCATAACTTGCGGATAGCACTGATAATTTTCTTTCTCTATCATTAATATTATCTTACTATCATACTGCCACGGATAAGAATTGAAACATGTGTCCTTACTTTTTGATTAAGCTTTTACCTTAAATTAAAATGGAAGGAGATTGCCACGTGGCGTCCTTTGACTCATCAGGGAAAGAAGTCTTGTCATTCAATGCTAAAAAATTAACTGATACTAGTATCTACATCATTTTTCCATCACTTTTATAAGTCATGTACTTGGTTCTTAGGAAGGGTCGCCAATATCTGTTTAATTTGAATATAGATTTTGGCGTCTTTCACTGACTAGCTAGCTTTCTTTGGCGCCAGATTATCACAAATGTGAAATGTATTTTCTAAGGCTCCACAGCTAAAAATCTTTTCTCGTCTCCTTGACAATCTTCTGGCGGCTTATAGAATCCTTGCATGGCCACATGATTATTATAAGCCTTACACTGCCATGCAAAAGGAATGCAAATGGTTAAATGATTACTAGAAGTGTGGCCATCTGTAGGCACTTCACTGAAATATGAGTCTATTAACTCTTAAAAAACCCAAGCTTTAGAGTTTTTAGGTTTTGCCTATTGTGACACACTTGTTTAATCTAGTAAGCTATAGAAAAGTTTTTCAGAATCAGCCAAGTTATTAACCACAATGCTGAAATAGTCCTCAAAGATATACTTTGAGGGCGTGCATCATCTCTGAAAAAGCTATAAATCCTTGAATTATAATTGGGACGATGCTTATCCCTTTATGTAGGATTTTCTGGTTTGAGCATCTTTAGTAATGCAGGATATTGGTTAAACTCACTATCATTTTCAATCTTTGATTACTAAATGACTTAGATGAACAAAGATATGTTTTACTATACGCTTCTATAATACTGCAAATTATAGTAAAATAGAACTAAAGATCTTAAAACACTTTTGCCCTTGTGTAGGAGCAATAGCAAATCCATTAATCTATGTAGCCTCTATCATTCCCGGTGCCTGATTGACCAATCAAATAAACCCTTATAAATATTACCATACTGAAGAGCTTGATGCAATTTGATTATGTATCGACAGTAGAAATAATTTTTCAAAGCATCCAATATCACTCAATGGCATGGTGGCATCTTAATCAGTGTCTTAATTCTTCTAATATCATTTGATATACCTATTTTTGTATCTGATTGGAGCATTATGGGACCATAAGTAAGACGTGCATAGATGAATGCAATGTGATAGTCTGATAGCACGTTACTGTCACAATTTTGTGTCAGGATGTTTTTAGTGAAGTGTAATCTGTACATTTAGTATGACTATATATTAGAAAGATCAGCAAAGTTGGTTGTATATTTTTTGTAAATAAACTACATTAATCAGGTATTGATAGGTTTTGACTTATTAACATAAGCCTAAAAAATTTAATTTGTGCTTTCTTAATTCTTAAAAATAATAAAAAACACTTTGAAATTTGTTAACAACAATAAATAACTAGTTGTCCTCCTTTTATACTAAGCCATTCTAAGGTGTAACTCATAAAGACCTGGAATGGTACATGATTTTGTAAGGCTACCACTTTCATTTATAAGTGGCAATATTTTCCATCTTTGTGAAGCTTGCCTACCAGGGTTATTCACAGATACTTATAAGTATTTGATGTGGGTTGACCTTGGGACAAATATACCACACTGAGAATTTTTCTAGCCAGTACAGGTTTCAAACTTATATTGAACAAAACCTGCACTAGGGTGGAAGCAGGAATTACCCTGATATGATAAACAGCCTTTTTTTGTTTTTTAGCACTAGTGGTGCCCAACCCAAAAGGGGGAGCCACCATGCATCTTTATTTGCAAATGGGCCAAACAAAGGGATTATCATAAATTAAAAAAAATCTAATATAGCCTTAGGTTATCAGCCTAGCAAGCCATATCAGATGGTGAGAAAGCTTTGGGGAAACTTTTGTCTGGCGCCCGCTTTAGCTGGCAGACCATGGTGGACAACATTGGGGTAGGAGCATCAGCAACATGAGGCATAAGAAGGTATAGTTGTTGGTTTTCTTTGTTAATGAGGCTGGTGGTGTCCATCGCCTCAATGTATTGAGAAAGTTAATGCTCAGCAAAAGTGATGAGAGCTGGCACACAAGTAAATGACCTGATGCGCCGTTGAGTTTGGTGATAGTTGGGGTCAAAAAGAGAGGTTTTCGCTGCATTGATGCAAGTGCAGCTTGCACTGAAAGCGAGCTCTTCAATTTCATATTTAGCATCCTCATCAAAATTGGAAGGGAAATTTGGGATAGGAATACCCTCAACTAGAGATTCCATCACCCCATGGAGGTGCTGGCGGAGAAGGGTGTAGGCAGGGGCAGCTGCGGCTTCAACTGCCATTTTCTTGATATTTTTATAAATTTGGAAAGCCGCTTTTAGAGCAAAAATGGCGGGGGTGCAAATTGGGAGGATCGCTAAACGCCCTTTATTTACAGATATTTAGATCTAGTGATAGGTGTTAAATCTTTTAGGATTCAAAAATATTATTGGAGAGCAGATAATAATATAAAGCTCTAACCATTTTAAAGAGAAATATATAAAGTTATGTATAAGCTATAAAAGTTTACTCTATTCTGGTTGGGTTGCATTTTCTATAAGTGCTTTTAGGAAATAGGCTTAGATAATCAAATCAAGTTCAAAAAACTAAATCAGGAAAGGTAAAAGTGTGTTATGGTGGCCATAGCAGATTAATTTTTGAAAAAAAAACAAAAGTTCCATAATAATATTTGTGATTATAAAATTAATCCAAAAAAGGTTAATTACAGGATCTTTACTCTGGAATAAGTATATTCTAAATCTATGGCAAATTCTGACACTAAGGTCATCTATTTCCCTTTTCAAAACAGTCATAGATCCTTTTCTCTTTCCCTTGAGCATTCTTTGGACATATGTTTATCTTCCTTCTCCAAGCTGAAAATCATTCTTACTTAACCTTATTTTTCATCCTTGCCTCTTTAACCTATGCAATCTGTCCAACTATTGACATCCTGAAAGTTCTTTAAGGTTAATATAGTACCTTATAAGAAAGTATTTAATATTATACTATAAAATAGCGCGTTAAAGAATATTGTAAAATGATTCTTACTTTATACATTAGAATATAGGTTAAAAGTGGATAAGAAGCTATATTGTATTTAAAGGATAATCCACTTAGCCAATCATATAGGGCATTAGTATAGAGAAAAACTTTATCTATTAAATATAATTAATAAACAGTTAAAATACCAATTAGATCAAAAATCACAAAACTAGAATGGCTTTTTGTAGATTGATAGGGTATAACAAATTATTACTATATTATAATTATATAAATAACCTTAGTGACCCTCTACCACTGCCTCCCAAGTTTGATCCTGGTAATGGACTTTGAGTAGGGGATGATTTTAACTGTGTTGGTTTTGCGCGCCAATGCCCCAAACTGAGATAACAAATAGCAAAGGCGGTCCATGGAGTTCCTGGCCTATCATATGCCGCGCATGGAGGTTTTCCAGGTTTTATCCTCCTTTCACATTTTCTTCACTTCCCTAATCAGTGTGGTATCATCCCCAGGTTGGCCCACCTCAAATAAAATTAAAATATATAAATAACCTTAGTGAGAAATAAGAAAACAGCTAAGAAAAGAATTTATAAAATAAAGGACCATTTTGAAAAAGAAAGAAGTTTTATATGACTATTCTTTCTAAGGAATTATTTTGCGCATAACTTAAGAAAATTACTTCCACATTGATTGCAAATCATATCTATCATCAAATTGGAATGCATGGCACTTGATGCCAGTTAAATCTGAGACAGGATGATGAACCTGTAAACCCAATTTAGACTACCATCAGATATTTGGATAACTGATAACAAGTTTTCTTTAGACTGAAATATACTCCTATCTTAGTGCCATTTCTCACATCGTTATTGGGCCATGATTTCAATCTGAGTATTGAATTAGAGGCAAAAATTAGCACAAATCTTAGCCATTGAAATTTTGTGCTATGTCATGATAAGGTAAAACATTTATCATGCGATCACCCTTCTCTAAAACATTAACTTTGGCATTGGTAGTGGAAGTAGTAGACACTAGTATGTGCTTAGTAAAAGTGTGTGTAAAAATCAAGGACACAGAGATTTTTAATGCAGTGGACCCTATTGACACAGTAGATAACGCTTTCTGAGCTTTATGAGATTTTAAATTTATTCAATCTTGGCTATGTAGCTGTATAATTTTAGGCATAGTATTTAGATTCTATGGACATACAGTCAAATGGGCAATGTGAGCTTAGGTTTACTCATTACAAGGTGACAGATAATATGGGTGGCACAGCTAACACAGGTTGTGCAGGTAACATATGGGCACAGGTGTCCTATGAAATTTGAGTATCACAAACAATATGAGTAAACAGGTGTCAAAACTCTTTCCCTAGAATAAATTTTGTAAAAGGGATGTGGGTAATAAATTGGACAATCTTGGTGGGTAGATAATTTCTTCAATAGGAAAGTCCATACTATCCAACCTGATATTAACCTGTGAAAATTCCAAATCAAAATTAGTAATAACAATAATTTTCTTGATTTAAGTGCTTTCTATATCAAATACAGGATAAAGGACAAATGAAACAAAACTAAAACCCATGCTAAGGTATCCTGTGAGTTGTGGATCTATAAATTGTCAATGGGAGAAGTAGTATTCAAAATAATTTAAATATCAAAATTTATAAATGTTTTTAGTAAATTAGTAAAAGTGAATTTAGATTTCACAAAAATTAAAATGTTATCTAAAACTATTGAAAAAGGAAATAAAAGAGAGAGCAATCTTTCATGGATTTTGATGATATAAAAAGACTTCAATGCACTCATGATGTTTTATCATAAACAGTAACTGTTAAACCACTGCTGGTATAGATAATTATAATGTTTGGTGTAAAGTGAGGATGGAGATGTCAACACTAATCAGTTAATTCCAGAAATCAGTACATAACTAGAAATTAACACAGCAAACTTTTTAAACTAGTAATAAAAATTGTCATATAAGTTTTATATTCTATATGAAAGGTGAAGTGAGAATTGAATTGTAGTGACAGTAGAACCTTTTTTGGGACTTCTGCTTTAAAAATTACTAGTGACAATGAGGGTGGTATTGGTAAACAAATATCAACACAGAGATGGAACCAATTATAAAAACACATTATTAAAATTTAAAATTAATCTGAGGGGGGCTTTTCTTTCTCATAACAACCACTTTAGTTACTACAATTTGATTTGAACAGCAAATTTGGATAATCACACACATGAAAGATGGGCGACTTTATCAATAAAAATAATACAACATGGGCGAGCGTCATGGCGAGCGGTGCGCTTAATGGTGCAACTAAGGGCAAGAAACGCCCTGGAGGGGGACCAGGAACCCAATCTGTAAAGAAATTGCAAACTCAGACACTGTCTGGGTTTATGTATTTACTGTAAAGCACGCGCAATATATGTACATTCAATTCAACCAACCCTTGTCAAAGGTGAAGCATGGGATCAGACTCTTCCTTGGGGATGAGTCACTGACCCTGTGGGAGAAAACATGTGAGGCACAGCCCTCACATTTCCCTCACGCGGTGTACATAGCCACCAACAACATGGGCTGCAGCTGGATTGATATTGGTTTTGAAACAGCTGATGAAGCCAATGCCGCAGCAAAAAATCCCTGTGGAAATTACCCTCCCCAAGGGCAAAAAAATTGTGTGCACTGCGCACACCAGATGGAACAAAGCTAAAACTTTGTTCATCTCTTTTGACTTGCTCCCCACCAACCTTCCTTGTAAGGTAATTGAGGGGGAGCTCCGCAAAGGTCTCATGGCCTACAGAAAAATTCAGCAACGCAAATTACAGCAATTTCGCTTGATGCCCAACCTGTGCACAGGTAAAGGTATTGCCATAATCAACCCCTTCCCAGAAGTGGAAGAGGACTTATCCAGAATTCCCCTCACAGCAAAATTTCACTTTGCAGATGGGGCCAGTCAGCTGCATTCTGAGTTATACAGGAATGCACGCCACCCATTTGCAACCACTGTGGCTCACTGGGCCACAAGGAACATACATGCCCTGTGAAAGAGGGCTTAATGAAAAATGATTTTTGTGAGGAAGCAATGGATGAAGATAATGAAAACTTCGCCAAAATGACTGACGGTCACCACCCATTCTGCTGGAGTGAAGATGGACTATACTCCATCATGGACCCAGTTACAAGTAAACAATTTAAAGTGGCACAAAAAGCCTGCAAGCAAGCAGTGGCTGAAGCGGCGGCACATGCGGAGTCCATCATTAACTCCAGACAAATTTGGGAGGATATTTTGGATATTCACTGAACCAACCAATCAGAACAATATGCCCAGGTCAAAATTTTCACAGTAACCAGACTGAGTCACAAAGCGACATCAGTCATGCACATACTGAGGAACAATGCAACTGCAATTTTGGCGAAAATGTGGTGCACAATGCAAAAAAGTTGAACCTCAAAAATATAAAATCCAATCAACAATCCGCATCAAATCAACCCAAGACCTGTGCAGGAAAAGCTGATGCAAATGCAAAAAACTGCAATTCCCTTGAATCATTGGGTCAGATCAAGGGAACCAACAATGGCAGTGAAAGAGTTGGAGTACAGACGCAGAGCATGGCCAAAATGAGCTGCGGTGGGATAGGGCCAGAGGGCCCTCCCAACTGCTCCTGAGGCGCCGTGGGCACCTCAGTGTCAATAGGGATGCTAAACATTGCGGGAGCCAGGGCTCATATGTCCCAAGCCAAAAAGCTGGAATTCCTGAAAAAACCTCTTGTAGACATCTTGACCATCCAAGAAACCCACTGTCTACATGGGGAGGAAGGATCCTGGTCAACCAGGGTCGCACCATCACAATCAGTATGGACATCTCACTGTGGGGTGATTGTCCAAAACAACAAAAAATTTAAAATTACAAATTTGTCATCACACTTGCATGGGTCGAGTCCTAGTAGCAACAATCACATGCCAAGAGGAAATAATTTTGATAGCATGTATCTATGCACCGTGCACTGCAACTGAGAGAAAACAATTCTTTAAAAACATTTCTACTCTCACCCTCCCACCAGATACCATTATGTTAGGTGATTTCAACTGCTGGGATAACCCCAATACGGATTGATGGCCTAATCCCAGGGGATACCCACCTGGACACATTGAATTCCGCAAAATGAAGGCATCTCTTGGCTTACAGGATGCTCTTCCCCCCAGTTCACCACTCCTTCCCCACATGATGCGGCCCAACATATGTGAGGGAGTGCTCATATCAATGAGTTGCATTGACCACATCCTCATCCCAAGATCCCACCGCTCAAGAATCTCCAAATTTATAACAAAAAAGATCAATTTTCTGACCACTGATTAGTTACGGTGCAGTTAGCACCAACCCAATCCCACACACAGGTGTCGCCTTGGAGAAAGCTTCACCTGTAAAATATAAAATTGCCTGAGAAATCTGACTGGGTTGAAAACAAGGCTACAAACCCAGAATTCACAGCCCCATTCACTTCAGGTCCCATTGGAATGTGGGAAAATTTCAAAAAGGATTTAATTAACAAAACCCAACATATTGCATCACGTAAGTACACCGCGGACATGGCCACAATCAAGCGTACCTTGGCAGAACTAGACCACTTGGGAATAAATACTCTGAGATCTGGCTCTAGCCCCAACTGGGGATGCAAATGGGCAGAAATTTCTGCCCAACTTGACAATCTCATCTTCAAACACCAACATAGAATCAAAGTATCAAACAAAGGTAAGTTTATAAAGGAAGGCGAAACCTGTTTAACATACTTTTTCTGCCAATTCCACTCCTGTGGAAACCAGCCCGCGTGCACACAGGTCTGAAATACCAATGGCACCGTGGCAACTGACCCTGAGGAGGTCAAGGCGGAAGTACACCGTTATTACACTGAATTATATCATGAAACGCCAACAGATTTACAAAAAAATTAAAGAATTTATATAAACTGCTGAGAATAAAGTCCACCACCAAATTACGATATAATATCCCTTATTACATGGGAGGAGCTTTGGGAGACAATTAGCGGTGCACTACATAGGAAATGCCCAGGGCCTGATGGGATACCCTACAAATTTTACAAAAAATATTTTCATCAAATCGCCCCTCTCCTATTGGCGTCTATGAACCAGAGCTTGTTGGAAACACACCTATTACCAGGAGGCCATGAATCCTACGTTATAACCTTGTATAAAAAGGGTGACAAGTTGGACCTGGCCAACTGGCGCCCAATTGCACTCTCCAACACTGACACAAAAATTCTAACAAAAATTTTAGCAGCCAGATTAGGTGCAATTGCATCTGACGTCCTATCACCCAACCAGTTTGGGTTTATACCAGGGCGTTCAATCTAGAACAACATTCACCCTGCTGCAAATATTTGCCAATTTAAAGCAACTGGTGCCCTGGTCTTCTTGGATCAGGAAAAGGCGTATGACCGTGTTAGCTGGCCATACCTAAAAGAATGTCTACATGCCTTCAAACTCCCACTAAGATTCATAAAGTGGGCGATGCTCCTAACAGAATCTGCAACCATGGCTGTATGCGGCCCTGGATTCCTAACAAACAAGATTAAACCACACAGAGGGCTCAAACAAGGGGATCCCCTCAGCCCACTGCTATACAATTTTAGCTTTGACCCACTCCTCCAAGTAACTGACTCACGTCTCATGGGGATAACCGCACATGGACAACCAACGGTCAAGATACTGGCCTTTGCGGATGACTGCGTAGCAGATATAGCAAACAATGAAGATGCCTGACAGCTGGAATGCAATCTAGAGGAATACTCCAAGGTGAGAAATGCATCGCTCAACAAAAGAAAGACAGAAATCATCCTCTTAGGCAAATACACAAACAATTGGGCCACAACATCAGAACCTCATACCAACACATGAAGAAAAAACCCAATCATTTTACCCTTTGCAACATCTCCCACCACCACTCCTGTCTGACACCTTGGAATCTGGCTAGAATCAGGGGGATATGATAATGAGACAATGGAAAGTAACCTGTTACAACGGGTATCCAAACGCGTCGCTTCCCTCAAGGGAAGAACCCCAGGATTAACAGGACGAGTTACAGTTGCTAACTCGCTCATCCTCCCAATATTGTGGTACCAGGCCCACGCAATCGCCTTCTCACCTACCTTTATAACCTCAATCCGCGCGCTTATCCAGGGCTGGCTGTGGCCTGGCTCTCACCCTCCTATACGGATGGAAACACTATTTGGCCCACACTCAAGTGGAGGCATGGGACTAATAGATTTCGAGAGCCATGCCAATCACATCCTAGGTACCTGTATAAAGGAAGTCCTTGCTCCAGATCTCCCGCAACAACATTGGTCCAGAGAAGCAAGGAATAACTTTGCACAGGCGCTCAAATTAACAAACCCACATAGTCCACCCAGGCTACTTTCATACCTTACCAAGCACCCTACTGCAACGGGACCGCATGGAACATCCCCTCATTTCAAACATATCCTCCAAACTATCCGCTGTATGGGATGGACCATAGAGAACATGGGTACTATACAGGGAAGGGGAACGACCCAGCCCCCAATTCAAATTAAGAAACCCAGAAAACCACCCCAGAGAGATATGCTCGCAACAACCCCAAACATAGCTAGGATAGAATACCTAAATATGTTGGACATTCCCTATGATTTAACCACACATAAGGCAATGTGGAAAATGACTCACCACCCACTCCTACAGCTGAGGATAAGAGCAAACGCTTAAGCGTCTGAAAAGGACCTATAGGATGGCGGACTGTTCCTACTCCCTCCACAAAACATGTGCAGTATGTGGATGGGAGTTATCCCTACATCACCGCCTAAAAACATGCCCCTCAACTAAAGCTATATGGCAGGAAGTCGCACGCCTGCTCAAGATCCAAAACGAACAGGAATTCTCAATATCAAAGAGCATCTTCGCGCTCCAGATCGAGTCACCAATCCCATCCACACTCCATTTCCTAATAATACCCATTGCAATGTGGACAATACACACAATTTCATTAGATGCGTTCAAGGGCACGGTCCTAACCATTCATGGGGTTATTAACAGAAAACCATGTCCACTTACTAGAGCACTTCCAAGCCTGGCTCTATGGATATATGAGACCAAGGCAAAAAGCGCTCATAGAATCATGGTTCTCACTCTGGTTCCTCACACAGACCCTTTCCTTCACACCTGCCCATAGCAGGGGAAACCCCCTCAGAGTAGCGCACCAACCCCCATACCTGGCAGTCCCGCTGGCAACAGGGGTAACTTGAGTACCCTGGGGTGCCCAATTTTATATTTTTCAGTTATTCCCTTAGTTTCACATATATTTGGTAATGTCCATCCCTGGTTGGCTTACCTCAGTTAGATAAAAATTGATATGAGGGGTTCTGGTGGATCACCCAGCTCTCCATTCATCTTAATTTAAAAGTTTACTATTTTTGTGGCTTAAACGCAACTAGGTTGACAAACTGGACATGCCATGGGATACGTCCATGGCCAGGGACAGTAGGGCCAATCCTCAATTATAATTATTTTTTGATATGTTTGAATCTGTTAAGGAAAGCTTAAATACCAACGTTCAAGTCAGAGGATGGGAATGCGACTTTTGAGCTAAAATTTAAATAAAATGATTTGTGGGTGTTCAATTTTGGCCTTCAATCTTTTAGAGGACTTACCCCTGCTTACTTAATATATGACAATCAAGGAACAAGCAACCTGCCTGCTGACAGATACCTCTGGCCGCCACTTCTTCCTCACACAGCCCTCTAATCCTTCTCCACCAACTCTTTGGTGGTGGGAAGGACTGGGAAGTTGGAAACCTTGAGAAGTAGACTGTCACCCACCTCACATCCAGAACATGGGCCATATAGCCTTATTGGTGAGAGGGCAGCCACATGTTTGGCCCCTTCTTGGCTCTGTAAGGGAATTTTTTTGCCCAGGATAGGGGTTGTTCCCCTGGACTTACATTATCCTTTACTCTTTATATAGGAAATACGCCTTTACCAGGAACACGAAAAAGTGCATAGTTTTTGCAAGCCTTGGGAAGCTTGATGGCCATGATAGCCGCGATTTTTTGTGATGACAGGCAGCTTTGGGGCGGGCTTTGTGAAACGCTTCTACCAACGCCTTGCAATTGGCAAAATCTCTGACACTTACCAAGCTGTATTTCTAAATTAGAAATCCTTCCAGGAAACCAGGTATGAACCAAGAAATGAGATTTTCATGATGTCAGGATGGCTTCACCTTCATACTCCAGAGATTCATCTACCACTATTGGCTCTGGCGCAGAAGGTGCTTCACTCTTGAAAGTGGACAACGGAGATATGCGGAAAACATTAAATGTTTTTAATGGGCAGGCAGCGTCAGGTGGAAAGCCCTATTACCCAGATCTGCCTCGACCACATGTGGTCTCAAATGCTTACTCAAAAACTTCTGGGTAGGAAATTCATGAGCAAATGGTATTTATGCAACATTACTTGGAATTTCACCTCAAACTTATGGGCAGGAAGCCGCTTGCAGTCATCAAACTTCATGTAGTCGCTGATGGATTTTGTAAAATGCTCAAGTACTATGTTTAAATATCCTGGATCTGCTTCAGGTGTCTCTCAGAAGCATGCATCTCTGAGAAGAATCTTGGACCTACCTGGAACAAGGGGCTGTACTCCATGGTAGCTTTATATGGGGAAAAGCCTGTGTATGAGTGAGTTGCATAATTGTACCTTAAATGTTCCAAGGGGAGATCAGTCACCTAGTAGTGTTTAGTGGCAAAGGCATAGCAACTAAGGTACTGCTCCAGGATCTGATTGATCTATTCCATCTGCTTTATCAGACTATGGATGATGTGTGGTAGTACAACATGGCTTGATCTTAATGATGGCTAACAATGTACTCCAGAAACAGCTGCAAAATTGGAGCCTTGATCACTTACCACTTCCTGGGGTAACCCAAACATAGAAAACACATGAGTGACGAAAATCCTGGATGTTGCCTCTGAAAATTGCAGAATGACATGGGATATATAAGGAGTTTTAATAAAATAGTCTACTGCAACCATAATCATGTCAACCCCATTAAAAATAGGGAGTTTGAAAATTAATTAAATGACACGGAGGTCCATGGACCTTCTGCTTGTTGCAATGGATGTAACAAATATTCTTAACTGACCTGTTTGATTTTTCTCAGGAACAGGTCTCACAACTTAAAATTCAGGTGTGAATAACCTTTGAGATAACCAATCTAATATTGACCAGTTAATAAGATCAAAACTCGTCTTGTTTCCCAAGTGCCCTACCACTGGGGGATTAAGGTGTTTGTAGATAACCTCACTGCAAAACAAGGGAGGTACCCACACTATATTTTTAAACATAATCATCCCATCATAAAGAGTATAATGGGACCTTTTATGAGACAGGAGTTCCTGTTGCTCTAACAATTCCACCCTTACATCAAGATGTCTGACCATCCAATACACTAGAAGCCAGGGTACATCAGAGGCCCAGTCTGCAACAAAAACTGGGAGAAAACAATGGCCAAATTCTGAAAAGGTGTAATAATGGTGTTCTTTTCTTTGGACTCTCCAATAATAGGACTGAGAGAGGGATAACAACTCAGCATATCTGGAAGAACATTCAGTATGCCCTTAACAAACTTGGGTCTAAAACTAAAACCGCAGATGTTGCAATAAGTACGCGCCTGATGATGTGCCAATTTGTGTGGTTTCCTGAAGTACATGAGAGATTGATGACTCATTCTGACGACTATTTCATGATTATCCTCCTGGAGCATATGCTCTCAATGTGTAAGCGACCACGCCACTGCTGCAAGGTCCTTATCATAGATTGCTATAAATATTCTGAGTAAGAGAACTTATGAGAGAAATAGCAGACTGGGTGCTCTGCTCCATCGTGGGCCTGGAATGACACAGCGCCCACAGCAGCCACAGACTCATCACATGCCACAATAAAGGGCTTTGAGGTGTCAGTATGCTTAATAATTAGGGTGAAAACAAATACCTATTCAAAAGCATCAAACGCTTGTTGACAAGCATATGTCCATTTGGAAGGCCAGATTTTTCCCATCAGGGTGTGAAGGGGTGCCACCAACTTTAATAGCATGGGAAAACTTCTTGAGGAATAAATATAGTCCCTAAAAAAACCATATAGTTTTTTTTATTGTGGAAGTGGCAATGAGAGGATCGCCTTTAGTTTACAAGAAGGTATGGCATATCTATCTTTGAGAACCATCTTACCATGGAAAGTGACCTCCTCCTTAAAAAACTTGCATTTGGAGGGCTTAACATACAAAACTGCTTTCTGAAGAGCTGCCATAACACATCGATGAATCCCCCCTTGGGTTGGGACCATCTAGTACTAGAAAAAAGAGCTGCCATAACAGCCTTTTGATTTTTTGTATGTTACTCATGATTGAGCAAATGCATCAGGATGTCATCAATATAGTATACCGCGCAGGTAAAGCGGAAATCACCTAAAATATCATCAATCATATGTTGGAAGATTTTAGATGCATTTTGATACTATAAGGAATACTATAAACTGTAATATAACCCTCTTAGAGCTGATCTCCGTAAGCCTCTCTTGGCCCTCCATCATCCTTGTTTGGTTGAACGCATTTAAAAGGTTAATCTTAGAAAAGACACGGGATTTCATAATAGCTTAACTGATTTTTTACTACAAGGGAAGAGGATAAGGATCATGCACATTGATGTTGTTTAGAGGGCCATAAGCAACACAAGACTGAAAAGTTCATTGTCCTTTTGTGCAAATACTATAGGCAAAGCAATGGGAGAAGTTTTACAATACCCACCCCTTCAGGATCATGTCCTCTAAAAAACCTCCAGGGCTTTATCTTCTTGTCATATTTATGGCTAAACTGGAATTAATATTAAGCAAATTTTACTATCAGATGGAAAGCTGGATCAAACTCAGAGTGAGGTGGTAGGCAATTGTCTTTTTCCATATTAAAAATGTCTTTTCTAGTGCAACATCCCATAAGGGAGAAATGGGTGGTAAATCGGTGGGGGAGGGAGTTGCAATGATAGAGCACACTTATCTAGTGGTGGAGAATGTAATAATGAGCAGGAACTCGCCACATAAATGAGTGTTCTCAAAAGGCAAGAGGTTGGGTCCAGATTTGATACTTACCTGTTAAAGAAGCCACCAATCTACACAAAAATGACTGTAAACAACAATTATATACTGCAGTAAACTGGTTACAGAAGCCACAATTATGAACAAAGAATGGAACAGGCTATCTGATTGGATTCTTCTTATGTAAGGTGAAGGCCTTGTCTCAAAAATAAAATCAACAGATACCTATATTTGGGACTTGATTTTAAGATATCCTATTGGTCCCATAAGCCCCAAATTAAGGTTTAATTCCATTTAAAATTTGAATTTAGGGTATTACTTTAATAATCCAAATTTGGTTAACAAACATTATATTTTTATTCACCATATTTACCTAATAGAAACCTTTTCTGAAACTGCTGGTTTATTTAGCAAACTTTTTGTCATTTGGAGTTCTTGGAAATCAGCCACTTCAATCAAAGAAAACCATATACGCCAAAACCCTTCCCTTTTCGCCATGATTTTCAAGGAATCTCTTACCCAAATCAATCCCAATTTTCTACTAAAGTCTACCACACATGATCCCACTATCTTAATCAGCTGTTGCTATGAAATTATTACAAGGAGATTAATAAGCTCAGCTGACCTTTATGGGTGGGATGAGATGGTAAAAACACTTAGAATTAAGAATCACTCTTAGAAAATTCTAAAAATCTTGAATCTTCTTTTTGTTTTTGACAGTACTATAAATAGTGCTGATTTATTTTAAATAAATTAGTTTTCCAGAGGAATCATTAAATTTCTTATCTTTTCTAAGTACTTATTTTATTCCAATGGACAAAGTCTCATCCAACGCTGCAAACTTTGAATCCCTGCCCTCAGATTCTTGCACTGCCAGTGATTTCCCCCTGAACGCCTGACAAAATGGTGTTTTCTGCCAGGTTGCTTACAAGTCACTTCAATAGGACATAGCCTCAATCATGGACGAAGAGAATTAATCTATTGTCAGCGCTCCAGACCCTGACCTTATGCTATATATACTCTGGAATGGCATGATGCGGTAACTATGGGGGACAACTCTACAAAGAAATTCTTTGAGTGAGTCCCAGAAGACTTTGTGTATTTCTGAGCTCCCAGTCAACTCAAACCTTTGCTTGACCTATTAAGAATGCCTAAAGAATTTAAAAGGGATGTTTTTGAGCAAAATTCCAGCATCATAAAGAAAAAAGATTAGATGAAGGCGATATTTTATTACAAGGATTAGTTACTACATTACAAAAAGAAGTGTGATATTAGGAGAGAAAAAACCTTTGAAGATATCACTCAGAGAATGATACTGGATTCTATGACCTGTTTACTGTGATGAAAAAAAGTGTTTTTTAAAAAATCTCTCAGTTTTAAGTCAATACCTGAAGATATAGTCCAAGCAACACATTATTTCCAAGCTAAAGCTAAAGATCAACCCAATCAGAATGCTCATAGTTCAATAAAACAACTGAATTTTATACTAACTATAAAATTTATATAGATAATCAAAAACAAACTCCCTATTCTAGTGTCATTTCTCACTCTTCTGATTCAGAGCAGAAAATTTTTTAAAGCTCATATGTTGCTTGAACCCAAAAAATCCCAAATGCCAAATCATATTTGGCCAATGAGCATTAACTGAACTTTCAATCCAATTAAATTGGGACAAGTTAATACCCATGGAAGCCCCAAGGGCAACTAATGCAAATATGTGCCAAAAGCGATGACAAATACTAGAGTCTTAACTTCAGGCAAATGGTGACAAGATTGATGACTTCTCACTGTCAAGTCTATCACCTGTTGATTACAACTGCCCTCCTCTGAAGTTTTGGCCAGATACTGGCAAAAGAAATTATCAAACTTACCTAGTTCAGCTCTCATCTTGGGATAGCGCCAATCCCAACAAACCAGGGCCTGCTCCATATTTTATTGACACAAATAATAAAATATTAAATGACACTGCTCCTAACAAAACATGACTGTTGAGATTTCACCAAATTCTCATATCTCTGAAAAATCTACTACATTAATTCCCCCAACATTATTGGAAGGAGCAAGCAATATATCGCAATCTATCAAGGTTAATGATCAATCTGATCCTGATCAATTGATTGAAGATTCGATCATGCAGAGATTAATTCACTCTGATAGATTATGAGCAGTTAAGAAGCCTATAAATATTCCCTTTTTTTATAAAAATTAGGTCAAATTATAACCTGTATTTTCAATTAAATCTAAAGCCTTTTTGGAGAATCCGCCCAGTGTAACTTTGAAATTAAACCTGCCTCATTGGAAGTGTAATTCAAAACTTCCAGACTGGTGCTCACTACAGGGGCACTCTGAGTTACGCACCAGTGACAACGTCTATCACTACTATGGATTCTCATTTTTCGCCTGATGAAGCTCAAGACCAAGAGCAGGGCAGCATTTTACGATGGATCCGTTCAACTGAAGCCCAAATCCCAAGATTACCCTCCACGTTGGAATTTTGGGCCAACTTGGAATTTTATGCACCTAGCTTAAGTTTTACCTCAGACTTTCAAATACTGCCTGAGGCTTTATGAAATATTATCAATCAGTTGCTTGAAGGGGCCCTAATCCCTGGAATCTGTTCTACTCAATCTTGATCTAATGCTGTACCTTCTGTATTGTGGGAAGTGCTTGCAAACCTTTCAAAAAGCCAGAAATTGGCCCCAAGCAATATTTGCACCAACTCATACATCCTACCTTATACCATTTATTACCTGTAGTTGTAATGCACCACCAAGGGTTGCTCAACTTACCAGAAGAACTCCAGTCCTTAAATAATTATATTCCTCAAGTTTTTCAAGTCAGCCTCTTTGTTTAGCTGAGATAATTGTGATTCTATCATTATTAATCAGGCCTTCCTCAATGAAGTACATCAGCTCATTCAGCTCGATTATGGGATGTCCAATTTTGTTGATGTACAGTTCCCCAAGCAAGTTCAGGAGATTCAGAGAGAATGGAGAGAGGGTATTTCCCAACTCTCTGAGCGTAGCCTTCAATGGAGGAGGAAATTAGAACCTGTCTCTTACAATTGGAACAAATGTACTCAGGAATTCAGTTTTGGGGCAATGAAGTAGAGAAAGCCTCTGAAAATATGGGTCCTCCTGGGGTTGAAGGACCTCGTGGGCCACCTGGGGGTGTAGGACCATGTGGACCTCCTGGAGCTGATGGGCCCTGTGGACCCCCAGAGAGTGTAGGGCCTCAGGGACCTCCAGGCGCCAATGGGAACTCAGGACCTTACCAGAAAATTGACTCTCTTTTGAATATGATTAACCACTTGCGTGAACAATTCTCTAAATTGGCCAAAGAGTGTAATCTAACCCCTTATGGGGTACCAATCGATCCCCACTTGTCACTTCAGTCATTATTTGATGAATTGATCAATCTGGGAAAATGGGCTAAGGACACCAATATCTTACTACATGCTTGTGAATCAAAAGGGGAACTGTTCCAAGCGAAAATTGAGACATTGGAACTCAAGTACAATGCTCAGCAGGAACAGGTTTTTGAGCTATCTCACCGATTAGATGAGAATTAGGGCATGCTGATCTGAACCATCAGATTAGCAAAGTGCATGCTGAAGCTGTTGGTCCTTACCCTCAATTTTCTTCTCAAGTTTCTGATTCCACCTCTTATATTTCCACTCAATCAGAACAACCTGGAGTGCATGTTTTGACCACCAATGCTTCATGAGTTTCAAGCCAGTATTCAAGGATAAATACTCCCCAGGGGAAGGCAGCATTATCTTCTTTCTTTATCTTTATGAAAAGGCATCAAGTGAGGCCACAGATCACCAAAAGATGAATTACTTTCCTAATTGCCTTACTTGATGGCTCAGTATATTATGGTTCCCCACTTAATGACTTGCTCTACTTGGTCTCAAGTCAAAGAAGCGTTGATCAAAGAATTTGGGAGTGAGCAAACCTTATCCTCTCAGAAACAGGTTTTTATGGGTATACAGCCCCACCAAAATGAATCTATCAAAGACTTTGCTCATTGGTTCTATAGGGAAGCTCAAACTCTAGTAGCCTGTGGTCAATTAAACTTGGATTATGCAATTACCTCAGTTCTGTCAGCTTTTACTTCCAGGACTCAAATGCAAGCTTATCTAATCAGCGTCAAAAAGAATTTTCGAAGTATTTTGGACATTAAGGAGGCCTTATTGGAATTGCCTCCTCAATTCTCCGAAAAACCCCAAGTTTATGAGTCTCCTAGACCTAGTCGCTCCAAAGTCTACGCCATGCCTGAGAACACTAGGGCGATCCAGTGTAACTACTGTCATTGGTATTTCCATACTGAGGATCGTTGTTTTAAAAAGGAAGCAGATGAGAGGAAGAAAAGGGATAAGAACAATAAGATTCTCCACCTTGACAATGATATGAGTGTGCAGCAAGAGCATCAAAGTTTGATTGAGTGTGATAAAGATGAACATTCTTCTTATTCCTTGCCCTCCTTATTGGCATTATCCTCTCAGTTTGTAAGCACCATTACCCATATTGACTTCCGATTTAATCAAGTCAATGCCAAAGCTAACATAGATACTAGATCCCGGTGAATGTTGTCTCATCAAAATTGGTCAAATGGATCAGTTTAACACCCAATATGTCTCATTATGAAGAATATGTCACAGACAGGCCTCAGAGTACTCGTTCTATTGAAGCTTTTTTGTCTTTTCCCCTGAAAATTGGGAAATTAACCTTTACCATTCCAGCTATTGTACTCAATAATTTAAATTATGACCTACTCTGGGAACTCAATTTTATCAAGAATTTTATGAAATTATCAATTACCCTGACTCATCGTTGTCTCTCTTGGGGTATAGAGTTCCCTTACTTTTATCTGATCATGCTTCCACCCAATTTTGGTTATGTCTGCTAAAAGGAACCAAAAGGTATTATTCACTTTAATATAATGTTGGGGATTCTCACGTAAAATTACCTCCTGCATCGGTGGATATTGAAGAGGGGATGCCTATTTTCTTCCCTGAGAAATTAGTTATTCCACTAAAATTACAAGTAATTATTAACACTTCTTTGCATTTTTGATTCCCAAGGAACATTTATTACAAGTCCAAGGCACTGTCAATCCTTCTGCTAAAGAGCTCTTGCCTTGTCCTGGAGTATTGGATTATGCTTATTCAGGTTCATTGTCTGTCTTACTGGCGAACCTTACCAATGAGCTGAAACTGGTAGATAGAGAGCATCCAATTGCTTAAGTCAAATTACTGCCCTTGTCTTGTATCTATGATGTTAAACCCTTCAGGAGTCTACAAGTCTTTGGATTGGAAAGTGATCAGGAAATCGTTACTGTGGGTACTGCTATTGAAAAACACCTCTCTAGTGAACAGGAGAAATAAGTAATTCAATTGTTAGATAAATATTCTGACATCTTTGCTAAGCATACTTATGATTTTGGGAAGATGAAAGGAGTAGTGCACACTGTTGAAACTGGTGATCACCTTCCTATTCGTGTGAAGCCCTATTGTAAATCTAAATTAGAAGAATCCCAGGTTACCAAAGAATTACATCAATTGTTGGAGGCTGGATTATTGAAACCCTCCAATAGTCCTTGGGCATCCCCATTATTATTGGTTAATAGGAAAGATGGTTCTCATTGAGTCATGATGGATTATCATTGACTGAATGCCATCACTTGATGGGACTGTTATCCCTTACCTAGGATTGATGATTCTCTTAGGTTGTTGGATGGATCCACCTATTTTTTGGCCATGGACTTAGCCAGTGGATACTGGCAAATCGAGTTATCACCAGAAGATTGTGCCAAGTGTGCCCTGATATCAAGTAAAGGGTTGCTTGAACCAACTTGTATGCCTCAAGAACTAAGCAATGCCCCAGCAACCTTCCAAAGGGCCATGGACAGTATGCTACGGGATCTAAAGCTTACTTGTGTTCTAGTATATCTTGACTATATTACCATGTTCTCCAAAACTTTTACCGAACATTTAGACCATCTAAAAGAAGTTTTCAGCTGAATTTGGGGCTCTTCCTTAAAACTCAAACCCTCCAAATGCTCATTCTTTCAAAACAAAATGGGATTTTTAGGACATCAGGTTTCAGCTAAAGGAATTTGACCCCTCTCAGACAAAGTTCAGGCCATCCAACGAATGCCTCCTCCCTCTTCTTTATGGGATATTCAAGTCTTTCTTGGCATGGTTGGGTATTACTGGCAATTTATTCCCAACTTTGCTGATATGGCTGAACCCTTATTTCACCTGTTGCAAAAAGGAGTGTCTTTTGAGTGGGGGTCAGCTCAAGAACAGTCATTCAATTCTCTGCATACCGCCTTGATCAAGGCGCCTGTTCCAATTCATCCCCAATTTGATAAGCCTTTCTTTTTACATACTGGTGCAAGCAATATCGCTATTGGGGCTATCTTATCTCAGTTTGATGAAGAGAAGAATGATCATCCTGTTGCTTACTATAGCAAAACTTTGTTGAAGGCTGAACAAAATTATAGTGTTACTGAGTGGGAATGTTTGGCAGTAATTCTAGCAATCAAGCACTTCTGCCCTTTCTTATATGGTAACCATTTCACTGTTATTACTGACCATTCCTCCTTACGATAGTTGCAGAATATGAAGGATCCTGACAGGAGATTGGCCTGTTGAGCTTCAAGGTTGCAAAATTACGATTTCTCTATTGTTCATCGCTCAGGGGCTCAGCACCAAAATGCTGATGGGCTGTCCTGACTGCCTATTCTGACCTTGGAACTAGAAAAAGAAGAACGCTTATTCAATCTTATTGGATGACCTCAGTTATGGGATTGAGAGACTGAAGAGGATTGAGCCTTTCTAAAATCAATTACCAAAGATACTATGATTCAAGATGGAGCCTTTTATAAGAAATTCAAATCCAAGTGGTTGCTGTAATGGTCAAGGTCCTACCTGACCGCCATATGGTCCTTACCTTTAGGGCTACCAATAAGAGTATGGAGAAGAAGTTCCAAAGTTCAGCCATGAGATTTAATCAAATTTGAGATGGTTCAGTTTGGAAATATAATATGATTAATAATTCTGATAATACAATTAAGTCTGATAGTCAGAATCCGGAGTTCATATCTCATAAGCAGGCCAAAATTTGGAAACTTTCAAGTTTGAAACCCCATTAGTACTAATTTAAGCTCAGGTTTTGAACAAGGCATTTTTTTAATTTTTTAAGCTTTTTTAAACCATTAGAGTGCCTAGCATTCTCAGCACATATAATACAGGAAATCAAGTTAGATTCTCTAACTTCATTTTTCTCAATCCTGCAGACAAATAAACTAAAAGTTTAAGTTTATTTTTATTATATTCTTATTGTATGACAGGATCCAACATGTATGATGATAGTATGTTGGCACAGGCTTTAGCTTCTCTCTATTCCTTGTCAACGGGACAAATTTCACTATTGTCAACCAGCATTCTAGCTACTATCCTACATGGTTTAATAACTGATCGTGGCCTCAATGCACATAGCAGGAAGTTTCTCTCTTGTGTAGTCTCAGCTATATGGACTGCAACTTGGCTTCTTTTGCCAAATTCATTTGTTGTATACTGGAGAGAGCCAGATTGTCACAAAAAACAAAGTTTTAACAATTTTTCTCAGTACTTTGGGGAACAACTACAGAACCAGAAGTGAGAATGATCCCTATCTGGTATAGTCACACTACCACAGTTTTGATGGTTGTGTTCTCCTTAGCTTTCCTCATGCGTGAAATTGTCCGCATGTTTAGAAGTCAACAGAGTACAAGAGATTAATATCCAAGGCTGGAAAATAGATTAGTAAATCCTCAGTGATGATCTTGGAAGCCTCAGAATACAATCTGATTCAAGAGGTATTTATGCGTGAGAAACTTCAAGCTCATCTTACATTAGCAGTTGGTGGTTCAATTTCATTCCCAAACCAACTTAAAACCATTATATCAACACTTCCAGACCATCTGGCTGCTTGGTTATCTCAGCTTATTGATATGCAGACCTTACTCCCTAACTCTTTGGAGGAATGTTTAAATCTGGTGGAGAAGGCCGCTTCTCCTGATGAGGCTCAGGACGCAGCATGGGCTGCATTATTGGCTTTGAGACAAGGTCCCCACTCAGTCAATTAATATGCCCGCTTGTTCACTCCATTGGCTAAGGCGGCCAGAGTACCAGAGTCACAAATCCCAAGATTGTTCCGTCAACATCTTAATTAAGATTTACTCTTGTCATTAGTGGCATCTCCTCAAACAGATAGTTTTGAAAAGGAGCTCAACCTAGCCCTACAAGTGGAGAGACATCTAGGGATGATCAATTCCCATAAGGAGGAGGAACGTTTTGCTACCTCAATGAAGGAGTCAGGTAAGTTTCGTAGGGCAAGTTCAGAACCATTTGAGTCTAAAAAGGATAAGGGATATCCTTTATCTAACCAGAAAACTGATCCCAAAGTCCAGCCAAATCAAGCTCAAGCACCAGAAAAAAAAATGCTGTATACAGTCTTTGTGATAAGAAAATCCAAGCTCAAAAATTAAACTATCATACTTCTGCTTATCCTTATATCTTAATTCCCTTTACACTGAAACAAGAGTTTTCTACACAGTCCATCAATGTGTTGGCATTGGTTGACACAGGGGCGGGTGAAAATTATATTGACATGGAGCTAGCAGAATCCTTAGGTCTGAAAGTCTAACAAAAGGGTGCAGTAACGTTGGCAGATGCCACCAATATTTCAAAAGTTTGGAAAGCGGACTCCTTGATAACCCTGTATCAAAAGAACTACTCATTTGAAGAGGAATTTAGTGTATTAAGAAACTTACCTTACCGCATGATCTTGGGTATGAGATGGTGGTATCGTTTTTCCCCATCTTTTGACCTAAGCTCCCATAAAGTGAATCTCAATCCATCAAATGATGAGCCAGTTACCTTAGCGTTTGAGGTGGATAAGTCAATAATTTCAAGAATGGGTGTAGCATTGGTGAACAACCCACCTGAACATCTTCCTGAAGAATACTGGAAATATGCACACTTGTTTGGGACAAAAGGGACCTCTTCATTACCAGCTACAAGCCACCTAGCATTTTCATTCAATTTCAAGGAAGGTGCTGTGTTACCACAAGGTAGCCCAGTATACTCACCCAACCCAAAAGCCAAAGATGCTTTAGAGACTTATGTTAAAGAAATGACACAGCAGAAGCTGATTGTCCCGTCCAAGTCTTCAGTTGTTTCTCCAGTCTTATTGGTTTCAAAGTCAAATGGAGAGTTACGCCCTTGCATTGTCTATAGAAGACTTAATGAGATAACGAAACCAGATCCATATCCAATTTCTTTAATGGAAGACATTCTTCCCATGATCTCAAATTGTAAGGTTTTTACAAAGCTTGATCTGGTGGACGCTTTTAATAAGATCCCAGTGAAGCTGAGCACCAAAAATACACTGCCTTTAAATGTCATTTAGGAGTCTATGAGTATCGAGTGATGCCTTTTGGTTTACACAATGCCCCTGAAGTATTCCAGAGAATGATTGATCAGGCACTGGGAAATTTGGTAGGAAGGTGTTGTGTTGCCTATATGGATGATATCTTGATATTTTCCAAAGACATGAAATCACATCACAAGGATGTCTGCTCAGTTTTAAAAGCAATTTCAAGTTGCCAACCTGAAACTGAAAGCATCAAAGTGTGAATTTAACCAAAAGTCAGTGTCCTTCCTGGGTAATGTGATCTTCAAGGATGGACTAGCAATATGTCCAGATAAGGTTCATGCAGTTAAGCAGTGGAAGGCTCCTGTTGATCATACAGGGGTACGCAGTTTTCTTGGAGTGATAAATTTTCTTCATCGTTTTTTGGAAAATTTGTCAGAGAAAGTGGCTCCTTTAACACGTTTTACAGGTAATGTTCCTTTTACTTGGGGGGAGACGGAAGAGCTGGCCTTCCAGAAAATCAAGGATTGTCTTATATCAGCACCAGTGCTGGCACATCCCACCCCAAATTGTCCTTTTGTCGTTGAAACAGATGCATCCAACTTTGCAGTAGGTGCAGTCCTCCTTCAAAAAGGGGATGATGACTTGGAACATTCTATCTGTTTTTTCAGTCGTAAGATGATCCCTGAAGAGACAAATTACCCTATCTATGATAAAGAAATGCTGGCAATAATTTCTGCCCTCAAGGAGTGGCAGCATCACCTACTTTATGCATGCCAACCCTTTGTCATTTGCACTAATCACAAAGCTTTGGAATTCTACAAGAAACCATGTAAGATGAATCAACGCCAGGCAAGATGGCATCAAGAGCTTTCACAATATGTGTTCAAAATTGAGTATAAGCCTGGGAAAGGAAACATTTTACAAGATATGCTGATTAGGGACCCCACTTTATCTTTTTCAAAAAAGGAACTTGATCATCACAACACAGCGACTATGCTCACTCCAAACATATTTGCGCTGATTGATGAAGGTTCTCATATCTTCAAGAAGAAGGTACATAGAGCCCAGAAAATATCAGAATTTGGAAGAAAACTTTTTCTTGAACTAAAGGAGGGTACTAAGTCAGATGATCACCGTGAGTTTTCTCTACAAGATGGAGTTATCTTCCACAAGATTAGGCCGTGGATCCCTTCTAAAGGTTTGCAACTTAAGGTAGTTAAGGCTTGCCATGACCATCCCTTGGCAGGTCATCCTGGGGTTGAAAAGATGCTTGAACTTATAGCCCGTCACTATTCTTGGCCAGGTTTAATCACACTTGTTCAGAAGTATATTTCATTATGTCTAACTTGCGCAAGATCTAAGCCTCCACACCAACAACCCTAGGGGAAACTGAAGCCTTCACAGATACCTTCAAGGCCATGGTCATCACTTAGTGTAGATTTCATTGTTGGTTTACCTAGAACAAAAGGGTTTAATTCAATTATGGTTGTGGTAGATTGGCTCACTAAATATGCTGAGTTTTTCCCTTGTAATGAGAAGATTACTGCAAGAGATTTAGCACAGATTTTTATGGAAGAAGTGTTCTCCAGACATGGCATCCCAGATGAAATTGTCTCAGATCGTGGACCTCAGTTTATATCTAAATTCTGGGAACATTTATTAAGCAATTTGAAAATTAAACACTGCCATTCCTCATCATACCACCCACAATCTGATGGGCAAACTGAGAGTATCAACCAGATTTTGGAACAATATCTTTGTTGCTACACATCAGCGTGCCAAGATGACTGGGTAAGTTGGATCCATTTTACACAATTTGCCTATAACAACCATGTCCACTCATCTATGGGTGTGACCCCATTTTTTGCAAATCATGTCCAGAACCCTAGGGTATATAAAGGTGAGGTAGAAGGAATCAATCCAGCTGCAGACAGTCTGGTTCAGGGCATTCATGAGAACATTAAATCTTTGAAGAACAACCTCATAAAAGCCATTGGTTATCAAAAGTTCAAGGCTGATAAGAGACATTCCAATGGACCTATGCTAAAGAAAGGGGATTTGGTTTTAATAAATGCAAAGAACTACTCACTGCCAGTCAGATGCTGGAAGCTGGGCCCCTATAGGCTAGGGCCATTCAGAATTGTTCATCCTATTAATTTGGTGGCATTTGAATTAGATCTCCCCCAGAATCAAAGGCTCATCCTGTGTTTCATATTTCACAGCTGAGGAAGTTTGAAGGTAAATCTTAAAAACCAGGCCCAGTAAATCTAGAGAATTCAGAAGGTGATGAATTTGAGGTTGAAATAATATTGGACTCTAAGATTAAGAAAGGGAGGCGGTATTTCTTAGTTAAATGGTCTGGTTGTCCTGTTGAAGAATCAACTTGGCAATCAGAGGAAGAGTGTACTCATTGCCCTCAGAAAATTAGTGAATTCTTTGCACGCTCAAATCTCACTCCTCAGGGGGTGATGTAACAGTCAAGGTCCTACCTGACCGCCATATGGTCCTTACCTTTAGGGCTACCAATAAGAGTATGGAGAAGGAGTTCCAAAGTTCAGCCATGAGATTTAATCAAATTTGAGATGGTTCAGTTTGGAAATATAATATGATTAATAATTCTGATAATACAATTAAGTCTGATAGTCAGAATCCGGAGTTCATATCTCATAAGCAGGCCAAAATTTGGAAACTTTCAAGTTTGAAACCCCATTAGTACTAATTTAAGCTCAGGTTTTGAACAAGGCATTTTTTTAATTTTTTAAGCTTTTTTAAACCATTAGAGTGCCTAGCATTCTCAGCACATATAATACAGGAAATCAAGTTAGATTCTCTAACTTCATTTTTCTCAATCCTGCAGACAAATAAACTAAAAGTTCAAGTTTATTTTTATTATATTCTTATTGTATGACAGGATCCAACATGTATGATGATAGTGAGTTGGCACAGGCTTTAGCTTCTCTCTATTCCTTGTCAACGGGACAAATTGCACTATTGTCAACCAGCATTCTGTCTACTATCCTACATGGTTTAATAACTGATCGTGGCCTCAATGCACATAGCAGGAAGTTTCTCTCTTGTGTAGTCTCAGCTATATGGACTGCAACTTGGCTTCTTTTGCCAAATTCATTTTGTTGCATACTGGAGAGAGCCTGTTCGTCACAGTTGCCCTTCCTACATCCCAATTTTAGATTTCATGCTGTAATGGAAGGTCATGAACAAGTTGGTCATAGCGGCTTAAAGAAGACTCAAGAATGGCTGAAGACTCGATACTATTGAAACAACATGACTGAGTTCATCTTTGAGAGACCCTCAACTCATGTCTTATCTGCAAAAGCTATGGAACTACCAACCCTACATATCAACATCAAGTTATTCCCCCAACTAAGGCGTTTGAGGTGGTCAGCATTGATGTTGTAGGTCCTTTTCCTCAGGGATTGCATGGCCATCAGTATATCATTATGGCTGTCGACCATTTAACCAAATGGGTTGAGGCCATTTCCATTGCTACCCCTTCAGCTAAGACTACAGCATTATTCTTATATCAGCATATCATTTCTCAACATGGGTGTCCCAAGGTCCTCATGTCAGATAATGAGACTAAAAACACCTCACAACTTATACAGGAGCTATCCAAGTTATTTAACACTACTCAGCAATTTGTTGTCCCATATAATCCATCCACAAATGGGGCCATTGAATGAGTTAATGGGACCCTGGTCTTGATTCTAAGAAAGATGGCATCCACTGACCCAACTTGGTGGAATTTTTATTTGCCTAGTGCCTTGTTTGCTTATCAGATAAACTACCACCACATTATCAAGATGTCCCCATTTAAGTATATATATGGGTGGGATCCTTCAGTCCCTTCTAGTGTTCAGACCACCCTTGAGGAAAGTATCCCAGTAAATTCTGATTTAATCCGAGGAATTTGGCTGATGAGATTATCCATCTTCATGCTCAATCAATAAATTCAATTGAAACTACCACATGAAAAGAGACTCAAAGGAGCAACCAACACAAACCTGTCTTACCTGAATACCAGATTGGGGATTACGTTATGTACTATCATTCTTGGCCTGGTGGGCGGACTGAAAAGTTGGGAACTAATTGGTCTGGTCCCTATAGAGTTATATTTAGAAAAGGATTAAAGTAATTGATTGTTCATATTGATACTGGTACAGTGGTAAATCATATGCATCCTAGGTTTTTAAGAATTTATTCTCCGCCATGATCAAATATTGAGGGGGAAGTGTCAGGATTTCACCAAATTCTCATATCTTTGAAAATTCTACTTCATCAATTTCCCCAACATCATTGGAAGGAGCAAGCAATATATTGCAATCTATTAAGGTTAGCAATCAATCTGATCCCAATCAATTGATTGAAGATTTGATCACGCAGAGATTAATTCACTCTGATAGATTACAAGCAGTTAAGAAGCCTATAAATATTCCCTTCTCCAATAATAAAAATTAGGTCAAATTATAATCTGTATTTTCAATTAAATTTAACGCCTTTTTGGAGAGTCCACCCAGTGTAACTTTGAGATTAAACATGCCTCATTAAGGTGTAATTCAAAACTTCCAGAATGACCCACAAATAATTTGAGTGGCCGCTGATATAAGACTGATGGCTCAACTGTTATTATTAAAAGCTGAGAGCTTACCTTGTAAAGACAAACCTTTGTCCTAAACAGAAAGGCACCACTACTGAGCATTCACATGAACTGGTATTTGTTCCCAAAGTTGGGGACAAGGTTGTCAACTCAGATGATATGTGCCCCGCAGATTTCAGGTTAGTTTTTACCACCAATATCAAAGAAAATTATACAGAAATTGAGGCTGGGACCAAGATTTACTTCCCTTGGACAAGCCTTGAAGGAGCTCTGTTGGAATCATCCTTATGCAAGTTAAAAGTTTTCTCCCATGGAATATCAACAGACACCAGTATTCAGGCCTTGATTTTTAAGATGTATAAATGGTCCTATAAGTCCCAAATTAAGGTTTGATTCCATTTAAACTTCATTTTAGGGTATTACTTGAGTCAACCCAAATTTGATTAACAATAATTTTAATTTTTTCTCTATTGCTTTACCTAAACCCAAACCTTTTCTGAAACCGCCAATTCATCCAACAAATTTTTTGTCATTTGGAGATCTCAGAAATCAGCCACTTCAATCAAAGAAAACCATATACGCCAAAACCCTTCCCTTTTAGCCACGCCTTTCTAGAAATCTTCTTACCTAAATCAATCCCAATTTTCTACCAAAGTCTACCACACAAGATCTCAATATCTTAATCAGCTGTTGCTATGAAAATATTACCAGGAGATCAAGAAGCTCAGCTGACCTTTTAGGTGGGATGATATAGAAAAACACTAGAAATCAAGGATCACTCTTTGAAAATTCTTGGAAATCCTGAATCCCTTTTTTGTTTTCAATGGTACTATAGATAATACTGATTTAATCTAAATAAGTCTTTTTTCAACGGAATTCATTAGTTATATTGTCTTTAATAAAATACTTATTTTACTACAATGTACAAAGTCTCATCCAATGTTGCAAACTTTGTGCCCTGCCCTCAGATTTTCACACTCCAGTAATTAACCCCTATTCGCCTTACACCACCTCACTGCATAACAAGTTAGAGGCTTAAGAAGCGCTAATAAAGAAGTTATACATCAAAGTCTAGATCCAGATCCAGATCCTAAAAAATTTCTCAAGATCATAAAATCCTAGCTGCTCCTGTATCCAAAAGAGCATCAACAGATACCTTATGGGATACCAACTATAAATAAACAGCTAATAAAAAATTAGTTATGATCCTGTTTATTTGCAACTATATGGGACATAACTGGTGAGGAGGGGGTAATCACCAGAATATCAACTGGACTAATTTTGGGGAGAGTAACCATTACTTCTGCTGGGTATACTACATCAACACTGCTTGTTGTACTGAGGACAACTGGGTCATCAATTGATTCAGAACAACCTATTTTGCAGAGTTTTCAGACTCCACAAAAGGTGTTAGACCACCAGAACACATGTCTTCTGATCTGGAGGAGAGAGAAGTAAAAGCTGAAACAAAAGTCATACCCACTCTTGTGACCCATCAAAGATGGACACGCTGTGAAAAGAAAGATGTGAAGGACATATTTACGCCTGAAAAAGGGTATAAGCTAAGGTTATCTGGGCTAGAAGATAATATTAAACCATAATATAAAAGCTTAGAATCAAGGAATGTGGTAACCTTCCATAAATCACCAAATTGAGCAAGCGTTGAAAGTTTTTCTCTTATGATAAGGCAAATGCGTTGCCTCACTTAAAAAGAAGGGTGGAAAAGTCTAAAAATAAGGGCCACTCCATTATGTCATGGAGCTTGCTGATATAAATAAGATTACACTGCCACTTAAGATGAGTTATCATGCACAGTAACTGTTAGAATACCGCTGGTACAGTCATCCACAATGTTTGGTTTAATGAGTAGGGAAAATATCAATGCTAGCTAGGTAATCAAGTACCAGAACACAGCTAAAAATTGAAAAATTAAATTCTTGATTAAAAAATAAATTGGACATTCAATGTATATACTTTAATAAAAAAGTGGAAAGTGAGAATAGAAAGTGAAGTGACAGAAAAATCTTATTGGGACTGTTGCCTTATAAACATGAGGGGAATAACGAGGGTGAGCATTGGGCACCAATTACCAACACAGAGAGAGAACCTTATTGAACACAATATCAAAAATATAAAAAAATCTAATCTGAGGGTAGGGGCGGATAATCTGCTCTCCATTCAGATTACTGTCAAAGAATTTGATAGTTTTGTGTGCCCTATATTCAGCCAGGATGAAAAATGGGCATTCCAGGGGATGCGCTCATGGCCAGGGACAGTAGGGTAGATCCTCAATTGAATGGGTTTGATAAACGTGCATCTGTTGAGGGAGAGCTTTCTGTAGCAACGCCTAAGTCAGAAAGCGGAAACACAGCTTTTAAACCCAAATTTGCAACAAAAGATTCATTAGCGTTTGATTATGGACTTCAACCTTTGAAGGGACTCAAACTCTGCTTACTCAATATATGCACCCAAGTAGCAAGCAGCCTGCCTGCTGACAGAACCTTTGGCTGCCACTACTTCCCCACACAGCCCCTTAATCTTTTCCACCCACTCCTTGGTGGTGGGCAGGATTGGGAGGTGGGAGACCTTGAGGGGTAGGCTGTCACTCACCTCTCATTTACAACATGGGCTAAATTACCCTTATTGATGAGGGGCAGCCACCTAATTTTGGCCCCTTCTTGCTTCTGTGGAAAATTTCTTTCTGTCCAGGTGCAGGGGTTGTTCCTCAGAACTTAAACATTTTATATAAAAACTATATTATAATGAGAGAGGCTTATAAATTAACTGTCTGAGGAAATATTCTGCATGTAACTTAAGTGAAGTACTTACACATTGTTTAAAAACCACTATTATTGTGATGGTCTTAACCTTCTAAAGGCTGCTCTGATGGGTTTGCTAACTGGGGTAAAGTTATAGCCCCCAAACAGAATACAGCACTATAAACTAAACCACATTTCCATTTGCTACACTGGCATATTAGGAGGGACTGCACTACCAAAGAGTACTACACTGAATATACTCAATTGGGTCTCATCTCTAATGAGGAGCAACATGTAAATGCTACATTGTTTTAGCCCAGGGTTTTCCTTCCCAGCGTCCACAGTGCCAATTATCTAAATTTTTATAATAAAGATGATTTTAAAGTTTTAAAGCAGTTTTTGGAAAAATATCTATTATAGGGTATTTCAGAAGATAAAGTTACTTTAAGCACCTTCACCTGCTTGTTTATATAGATTTAAGAGGGGCACTTGGAAAGAAGCTTGTGGAAGTTCTAGTGGAGTCTGAAGACAGCTTGGCCCTTAATCATATTCCAAGAATACAAACCTTAAAAATCTTGTCTAGACTCATTCTAAGCTATCCAATGGGAATCTGGGTCATCCAATAATTTTCTAATACATTTTGATTTGAATTAATAATTTTGAACTTTAATTTTTTCCCATTTGGTCACATATTACTATTTTTGGCATAATGCCATTTATGCTTCAATTTTATATTTAATTTAAACTCTTTACCCTATTTTTAAGTGTCAAGGACCTTGCAACCTGCCTATTTGGTCTTAGTATTCTCCTTATTGGAAACTAAGGCTAGTTAATGGTCAGGCATAGCCTTGACCATCAAAATTATCAGATTGGGATACTTGGCCCTTGTTAATAATTAGAGTTGTGATAGGCTGATAAATTTGTTTAACTAATTTGGGTTATAAATGACTCCCAAGACCCTATTTGCCATCTTAACATATGCATGCCTAGACTGTAAGAGAGTTTCATCAATCCTCTAAGCATCAGGATTATATGGTATGCAAATCCCCATTTGAATATCCAATAGATGGTGCAAGTTCTGCTATATTCAGGGGTCCAGATATTTCTTGTAGGGCAATACAATGATACATAAATTTACCACAATAGGCTAAGGTGTGGCAGAACTCCTATGCTGTCAGTATCTGTCACCTATCAGCTTCACTAAGGAGCACAAGATCACTATAAACCTCTTCATAACTCAGTTGTATTGTGCAACTGCACTCCATGGCACACCAGATCATTGAATACTCCCTCCTAACCCTGGTTTATTGTGATCAAGGTTCCCATATAATAAATTTTAACAGAGAAATTCATAATGGTACTAATTGAATTTAATATACTTTACTTTGGAAGGAGCAACCAAAATAATATATAATTTCCAAGTGAGGGAAGGGAAACATATCCTCACTTGATAAATAGTAGCCCTGCAAGAAAAACATGAATTGATAATAAGTTAGGCATGTCCAAGGCTTAACAATTACCAGTGTTTTAATATCCATCCACTGGTGGATTGAGGGAATCAAAATTTATTAAAACATGTTGCTAAATATAAATAATTATTAAATAGTTCTAAAATGCATCAACTTACCAATTAAGTCGAGTTTAGAAATTGGGATTGCAACCATTATCATAGCAGATTTCCAAAGTCCTAACCTTAGGAAATCTATATATGATCACCAATTGTTACAATTTAGATGCTATTGTATAAATTTGAGGTAATGGATGCCTAGCTTTTATAGTCTGAAATCTATTCAACTTTAGAACCACTTTCTACATCGATATTGGTCCTTGATCCCAATTTAAATATAAATGAAGTGGTAAAAATTGGCTTGAATTATAGCCATTTAGAACTTTATGATTTTCCACAATTAGGTGAAAACTTAAACCTTGATATATATAGCCAAATAATATGGATTTTATAGTATATTAGATGATTATCTCCATAATATCTCTATTTTTTGTTCTTTTTATATTGATATATATAAATATAAGATAAACAAATAATAAGAGTTTAATACTAATATAGGTAGCCCGAGAGATAAGTTATTACTGAGAATTTAATAGAATAGGATAAAGAAAGTGTAAGGAGTTTTTTTTGTTTATCTCCAAATATTCTAACTTAAGCCTGATAAGCTAAACACTATTAAACTAAAAATTATTCTTTTCTTATTTTTTAGCTTCTTTTGGGTTATCTCTATCATCTATAGATTTTAGTACTTTTGCTTACTCTCTTAATTAATAAGAGTTGTAGCCTGGTACCCCAATTTTATGTGAAGGAAGAGACTCAAATATTATATAGTGATACTTGGATGCTATAACCAACTAGGTCATCTACTACCCCTGATAACTAACTAACCACAAGATATATTGTATGCAAGCAAAGCTGCTGCAGACTGATTTTAAGTAAAATATGGATATTTCATACCCTATAAATGAATTCTATAACCTTAACCAAAGCTATTTTACATCTGCTATCTTATAGCTTAAAATAACTGGTTAATATGGATAGTATAATAAAAATTTTGGTTAAATAATATTACTCAAATATAAAAATGACTATCAGTTGGCTTATAGTTATAGCATTTATTTATTATTCAAGGTGGGTCAACCTTGGGACAAATATACCATACTGAGAATGTTTTCTAGCCAGTACAGGTTTTGAACTCAAAACCTGTACTAGGGGTGGAAGCAGTTTTACCCACTCAGCTAACCACCCTTACAGTTATAGCATTTAGATTTGGGTAAATTAAAACTTAGCCATGATAGGAATGAATAAAGCTGTCCTCCTAAGAGATGTTTTATTGAGTGCATAAGTCCTACTTGCAAATTTTTGGCCTTTCCTTAACTAGAAGCATCCAACCAATTTGGCAAATAGGGTTTGGTGAAAAGGCTCACCAAAGAGCTCTATAGTACTTATTGCGATCACAACTTCAGGAAATTCGATTGGTTTGGAGGCAGCTACAGTCACATTTAGAATGATCAACTGGCCTCTAGTTAAATTGGCCGAGCAGGATAAGGTGTTTAAAAGGACATGATTGATTACTGGCTTCTCTGTCTTGAAGACCCATGCTTTACCAACTCAGTTTGAAAGCATCAAAGTTATTTAACCCACCAACCCAGTTTACAATTACGTCCCACGTTTACAATTTTAACTAACCGAGCCTATAAATTATTCTTTGTCACCTATTACGCTTAAAAACTTAAATATTTAAAGATCCCTTTTATGCATTCGCATCGACTTTCTTCCTCTTCAACTTCCATCTCCCCTCCACCTTCTCCTCTTCCAAACGCCAATTCCATCCCCAATAAAGCCAGCCGAGCCGACCAAATCGTTCAAGTGAGTTGATCCATTTATTCGCTCATATTAAGCGCTTAAACAGAGCTTCTATGGAAAAGTCGTTCAAGTCGTCCTTCAATCCAGAGTTGTACCCATCCCCAGGGACCGGAATTCGCCTTATCCGCAACACAGGCCTCACCAGAGCTTGAAACAAAATCGTTGGGTAATAGCCGTTCCCTATTCCCACCTGCCCACCTTGCGCACTTCGAGCTCCCCTCACACTCTTGCTTATTTTTTATGTCCGATTACTTACTTAATTTGGTTTACCGTATTGTCTCCAACCAGTTTAATTTAGAAACCGATGAGGTGGAGGCTTTTAAATCTGCGGCCAAGTATTGGCGGAACGCTTGCGTGACTGAGGATCCCGCCCCGCCGCTCATCATTGAAATCTTTCTTGATGCGTCCGAACTTGTAGCTACCCAGTCCGTGATTTTGGTGGATGAACGGCGACTGAAGCACAAGCTCGAGCTCAACAAGGTTGGGAGATTTTACCAGCTTGATAAAACGGTGGCTGCCCCCAAAAAGACCCTCCTCTTGGAATCGTGGTGCTTGCTGTTAAGGTAGGTTTGCTCGAGTCCTGCTGTTCAATTTGTTCGTAGCGGACCCCAGGGGTGCCAACTCGAACTGCCCACGATCTATAAGCTTGGGATTTCGTATTTCCGCTCGCTTCAATCCTTTTTAAAGATTCTGCCGGCAGCAAGCCTGCATCAGCGGCTCAAAAAAAGCAAGAGATATGGGCTCAAAATTGGCTACCGGTTATCGACGACAGTCTCCTCCATCGATTCTGAAATTGGTTTTGGTATCTAAGTTTTTCTTCCGGGCTTATTTTCAGGCCCTTTTGCCTCAGATGATGTGCTGAGGACAACTCAATTGATTTGCCCCCCTTCGATACACCCCTGGGGTAATGTTAATTTGCTTAGCCTCTTTGAACTCGGTTAGGAAGTTGCGATTTGCTGTCACTTTTCGCCGTCTTTGCGACTTTCACGTTGAGGACAGTGAAATGCTTTTAAGCGCCAGATTTCAGCGGGGTGAGGATTCCCTGGATGCCCCGCTGCATCTTCCCTCTAGGAATGTAAGCTTTAATTATTTAACTCTTGTAACTGTGGCTTAGCCCTTCAGCTATCGAACTGCACAGGATTCATACGCTTTTGGAAATTTTGACAAGGGTTCCGGCACTGAAGACATTAGCCAGTACCACGTGCAAAACAGTCAGGATTCCTCAGTAACAAGCTTGACCTCAGGGGTTGGAGCTGGCTTTCCTTTTCCCGCTCAGCCTTACACAGACTCCACGTCTCCGGGAAGATCACGGAACCGTGAAGTTGGCACTCGGAGTAGGCCTTCATCCCAGGATCAGGACAATTTTCTCGGGTCCAAAGGATCCTTGGGCGTGGCTGTCTTTTCCAGCGTAAAGTCTTCTCCACCCTCACATTTGGCCTCATTACGCAGGCCACCTTCTATCACTATGTTTTCACCCTTCAAGTCGCCTTCGCTTTCTTCCTCCCCCTCCCTACACAACGCCTCGCCTCCATCTCGTACTAGCTCCTTTGGAAATCGTTCTTCCACGTCTTTAGAGCGCGGCTTATTTCAACCATCTAATCGGGTAACGCCGCCATCTATCCGCCCCACCTCCCCCGCTCCGACTAAAGTTTCTTCCTCGTTCGGGTACCGGTTTGGCTCCTTTTCGGGGAACCCGCTTTCGGGGGAGCCGGGCGTCCCGCATTCGTCCAGTTTTCGACGCACGCCCTCCATGCGTAGTGCGAATTCGTTGGACCGTTCTCAGGGCCCGGGGTCGGCAGAAAATTCGGGTAGCCTGAGCTTACGTCTTCCCAACGATGATCTCACTGAATTTATAAGGATACTATCGAACCCCCTGCCATCAAGGCTAACATCAAGCCGGCTGACGCCGCACCCGACCTCTCGTTTGGAAAAGTAACGGGCGAAGCTTCCCCAAACTGACCTTCAGACCCTTTTAGATCGCTACAAACAGTTCCAGCTTCGGTTTGAGGCTTTGACGACCGAGCTTGAAGCCTGCGCAGCCAAGTCCCGCTTGGGCCTTGGTCCGCTTCTCGAATCGCCTGCAACTTCGCCATTGCGGAAGACAGGCTTCAAAGCCGAACCCAGCTCTTCGGAGGCTCGTTCCATGCCTAACCCGATTCATGATCGGCTTTTAATGCACTGCGTTGAGATTGGTCCTGGGGATTCGCCGGAACTCTCGTCATTCTCAGTTCCAGACAGGCTTCCCCCTAGAACATCGCTTCTCTCCCAGAAGCTGTCAACTCAGAAGTTTACTGAAACTGGCACTGGACCTTGTCCAGGTGGCTAACAAGTGTCGTATATTTGTTTTTTTGCACAGATTTATCTCGGAGCGTCAATTCATGAAGGGCATAGCCTCTAGGCCTACTTGTCAAAGCCGATGTGACACCGTAAGGTTGTGTCCCGGCTCTTTGCGAAATTAAATCCAGTATTGCGGCTTAAGCCTTATCGGTAACTAGATTAGGAGTTTGACACCTAGTTAAGTCCTTTTAATTTTTGTTGGTTATTCAGAATGTGGATCGCTTATCCACAAGTTTCCATATTTACCCTTAGCAGACTATCTTTTAGAATAGCCTGATATAGTTATGAAGCGGTTGAGCTAAAAGACGTGTTATAAAGTAGAATTTCTTGGATTTGGAATACTTTATAGTGAATGAAGTACCTTTAGCTAAAAGGCTCCTTGGGTTACGTAAAAAAGCGTTGAGAGATATTATAGTATCCCGTTTTTTACCTTGACTAGGAATCCAATCCTTTACACCATTGATGGTTTGAAATTTGGCCTTTGGGGATTATCTTGAACTGAAACACTGACCAGAGAATTAAGTCATGCCTTGGACCTGTTCAAAGATATATCTTCGACGGATCGGTTACCCTTTTGGAAGCTCGAGATCCTTTAACTACTTGCCGCAGCCCAAAGCTATAGGGATTGTGCGCTTAAGTCTAACGTTATCCTGTAACGCTTTGGATAGCAGAATAGTGATGGGATTTATTGATTCAAGTTAAGGGATCAGAAAACCCTTGTTGGCAAAAAGTAAAAGGGAATGAAACATGCGCAAAAAGCTTAGTTTAACCTCTCACCAACTCAAGCTCTCGGCCGTCATGGAGCTTACTGCTAATGATCTGACTGCACTGCCACTCAGGAGGAGTGACCACCAGAATACCGCTGGTACAGCCATCCACAAAGCTTGATATAATGTGAGTGGGGAAAGTACTTGACCTGCCAGGTAATCCCAACATTGGACTGCATGGCTGGGAAGTATCACAGGTTCATTAAATAATTGAAATTGGGAACATCAGAGGTTTTTATTTTGTTAAAACTAAGGGAGAGGAATAAAATTGGTGACAGCAGGATCAGTTGGGGATGGCTGCCTTACAAGCTCACCATGTGAGGAATGGGAAAGAGGCTTTAATGCTTGGGGAATACCTTTGTGATTGAGCAACGGCAGATTGATATATTAGTTGGCTACCAATGTTAATGTTAGATCTGATCCAACTGGCCACTTCAGTATCAAATTTTTTACCGAAATTTTTGCGGTGTGATTCTGCCTTGCAAGCTGGTGATGATTTGTGCAATGGCTGACAGGGTTCGCCCAAGGCCAGGACAGGTAAAGACAGCCCCATTTTTAAATAGATTCAGCTCTCCTGAACCTGTTGTGGGTGGGCTCACCTTCACTGGTGGTAGGGGAGAAGGTTGGAGGGTGAGTTCAAGTCTGAGGGTGATTTGAATGATTTGATATCATTCATTATTGACTTACTTGTAATGATGGGACTTAAACTATATGGGGATGAGTCCTGGCAGAGTGAGAGGCCGCAAACTTCCTGCTGACAATGGCTTTTGGCTACCACCACCTCCTGACTCACACCCCTGGTCTTCTCACCAAGGAATTGGTGAGAAGAGGTGAAAAGGAGCAACCTTCAGGGGGGTAATCTGTCATCCACCTCTCAACAACATGGGCTAGATTGCCCTGGTTGGTGAGGAAGTGAGCATGCTTTTTTGCCCCCTTTTGGTTCTGAAGGAATGTTCCTCCCAGTTGAGATTTATGGTGTGCTCTCCAGGACTTAAATACCATTTCTTTTTTGGTAAGTGGAAGCACCACCACCAGGAACTTGGGTGAATGAAAAGTTCTTGTGCACCTTAAGCAATTTGATGGCCAGGAGGGTGGCAACCTTCTGAGGAAAACAAGAAGCGTCAGGATGTGCTGTAAGGAGCATATCTGTTGTGCTCTGGTTCCAGTGAGGTGGTGGGAAAGGGTTCAACTCACTGCTATAAAACAATCCGCTGAGTTAAAATGTAAACAAAGCACCACCCACAAGGGCTGTGCAAAGAAGGGTCCACACAAGGATGGCACACATTGGGTTAATTTAGACCTCTTGGAGGTTGGCAAACCAGACTAAATAAATATATATAAAAATATAAAATTAAACAGGAATTTTGTTCAAGGAAGTTGACCAATGAGGAAAGTTGGTCTTATAAAATATACTTTTAACAATGGGAGGTGAGTCATCAATTGTGGGAAATAGTGCCAAGCCTAAGCAAACCAATAGGTACACCCTGCCATCAGCCAGGGTACTGTAGCTCAATATTGGCCAAACTTAAGTTAATAATTGCAGGGCAAGCTGTCTCAATTTAACAATATTGAGAAATTAAATGGGTTCAAAAACCTGTTCTCCAAGCAACCAAATTGAACCATCATCATTAATAAGATAGCTGGTGCATTTTAACGCCCTTGCTGTAATGCAGGGTGATCATCACACATCCACTAGACCAACATGGGAATATCTAGCCTGCACCCAGTGTTGGTCCAAGGTATGTTTTAAGTCAAGGGAATCTTGCAGTTTGACCTTTTTGGATGCATGGCATCCAGCCTTGTCTTTACAGTTGGTTCCCTCAATCATGTCATGTAGCCATGATATTACCCTCTCATTATTTTGGGGCTAAACCCCCCTAGGGGTTTTCATCAAGGAAAACTTCTTGTGGGCTGAGGCCATCTTTATGGTATTATGGCTTGCTTTGACTTGGATCCTGTAGCCTTAGGAAAACGCTTGTGGAAAACTTCAAAAAGATCTTGGGCATGTCCATAGTCACACACTGGTACCCAGCTGTTCTCTGCTGCATCAAATCCCTTTCAGGATACAAGTTACTCAAGTCTTCTTCTTTCATGACAGAAGCTACGATCGCCTCCACTTCCCACTCTGGTGCCCCATCAAAGAGATAAGCCTCTGGATTCTCAGGTGGGGGCCCTAAACAACGTAAGCTTACTTTCATGGAAAACTGCAAAGTTCTGGCTGAGGGAGGGAGATCCAACTGGTATGAGGCGTGGCCCACCTTTCTGACAATGTGGTATGGCCCTAACCTCTTTGGTCCCAGTTTTTTGCATAGTTGCTTTATTGGGATGTTTTTAACATCCAGCATCACAAGATCTCCTTCATTGTGCACAGGACCAACTCATCTCTTACCATCAGTGTTTTTATAAGCTTGCATAGCCACATCTAAATAGGTGTTCACCAATTGGCATACTTTCCTGATAGTTTTTGCAAAGTCCACCACCGCTTCCACCTTGGATCCACAACTGGGCCCCATGTTGAAGGTGGGGATGTAGCCATAGTTGGCGAGGAAGGGGGAACAACCAATTGATTCATTTTGGACGTTGTTTTAACTAAATTGAGCCATGGGAAGATGGGAGACCCAACATGAATGATCTGCAGCAGTGTAACACTGCAGGAACTTTTCCAAGCACTGTTTTACTCGGTCAGTCTGTCTATCAGATTGGGGTGATAGGCAGTTGAACGGCTGGGGAAAATTTGAAAAGTCTTACACAACTCTTCCCAGAAGACTGAGGTAAACTGGGGTTCACAATCTAATAATTTCTTGGGGGAAACCATGAAGAGCAAACACATGGGCGATGAAGAGCCTAGCCATCTCAGCCACAGTTACTGTGGTTCTGCAATTAATAAAGTGGACAAACTTTTTAAACTGGTCCACCACTACCATGATGGCATCATAGCCATCAGATACAGGCAATTCTATAAAGAAATCTACCAATAAGGAAGTCCAGGCCTTTAGCCTTTTGAACTAATAGCAACAACCCTGCAAGGGGCTGGCAATTTGGCTTCAATTGATTGCAGACCAGACACTCCTTGCAATACCTGGCAACCTGTGTGGCCAATCCCTTCCAATTATAAGTGCAGCAGATAAGCTCCAGAATCAGCCTTCCCCAGTTGTCTAACGGTAATTCCTTCATGATGGTCCCAGATGATTTCCAGGTGAAGTGACCCTTCAGATATCCATAGGTGTCCCTGAAACCACACCATCTCGTTTTTAATATGGAAACTCCTGGTAGTGTCCTCCTGATTCAACATGCTCTTGGCGAGGACCATGGTATAATAAGCTGACAAAGGCTGTGAAAGAACTACCTTTATGAACTTGTCATAATCCTCTGCATTTTCTAGAGGAGCAAGCGCTAATCCGTGGGTCATGGGGAGGGAAGTTGGGACACAATCTTATCTGGCAGAATCATCAAGTGGGTGTTGCATACCTCTAACTTCTTAAGATCTGGAGCCAACGCAGGGTTTCAGCTCAAAGCATATGCCAAACCATTCTCCTAACCCTAAGTAAACTCATAAGAAAACACAAATTGGGCCAGGGTCTCATATCATCAGGTTTTCTGTGGTGTCAGGACATGAGGTGCATGGTAGTACAACAAGGCACAGTGATCTATATGTATGCAGAAGGGTTGGGATGAGCCATGCAAGAGATGATGCCAATAAGTCAAAGCCACAACCACTGCTAATAACTTCTTGTAATAAACAGCGTAGTTTACCTCAGGCAAAGACATTTTCTGAGAAAAATATCTCACTAGATGCTCCATTCCATCTTTGACTACTTGTAATAGGCAGCTGATATGGCAAAGTTGGAGGCATTGGTAGCCACAATAAGCTCCTTTTTGGGTTCTACATGGCAAAGGATAGACGTAGACAACAGGGTGCACTTTATTGCTTGGAAGGCATCCTGAAAAATAGGGGACCACTGGAACATTTTTGGCCCACTCACCTTATACAAGGGCACCGCCACCTCAGAAAGATTTGTCTAAATTTTTATAATGAATGTAAACATCACGAAAAACTACACAATTCTTTGATTAGAGTGGAGGTGGACCACTCACAAATTGTCTTCTCATTGTCTGGTTATCATGTGTCCTTGGTCAAACATGACATTGCCCAGAAAGGTGTCCTGGGACTTGAAGAACTCACACTTACTAATTTTCAGCGTAAAGTTGGCTGCCCTTATACTCTTCACCACTTGCCACAGGTGTATTGCATGTGACTCTTAATCAGGGGAAAACTAAGAATATTATCCATGTAGGCCACCGTGAATACACCTAGAAGGTCCCCAAGGCCACATTTATGCAATGTTTAACAATAGCATATTCATTTTTAAGCCCAAAAAACATAATTCAGAACTATAAAATTACTTTTATGGTTTGGAAACGCGGTGAGCCACACCTGACCCTTATTGATTCATATCTGATTAAAAGCATTTAAGCAATCCAGTCTAGAGAAGACTATAGCCTTCTCCAAATAGCGATCAATCTGTAAATCTACTTGGGATGGAAAGAAAATCTGTTACTGTGACATTGTTAAGATTCTCATAATCTACATATGGGCATAAAGTACCATTGACTCTCCACAAAAAGAAGTGTGGAGCATACTGAAGAGTTATGTTGTATTATTGAGCCTTTAGCTAGCTGCAATTTAACCCACACATCTAAGGTTGCTTCCTTCTATACAGTCAAAAGGTAAAATATGGGAAGACATACACACCAGAGCAACTGTGAGTTTAAACTTACAATTAAACTCTGAATGAGCTGTCAGTATATTAGCTGAATATGCATCTGTAAAAATTTACTCTAGGTTGATTATTGGCGGGCAACCCAGTAACCTTTTTAATGAACAGGTTCAGTTTCTTCATGCACTTTGTCGCGTTGTGTAAAATGTATTATTAATCAATAATAGTGTGGAGACTATTATCCATAGTTGAGATTTAACTATAATTCAGCCCAAGGCTTGGCCAATATTTCTGACTAAATAATCTGGAAGTCATACTCATAGGGATTTGTTCCCTGTACCCTTGTCCACCTGATCTTTGTTAAGATACCCCAGTGACAGTCTCTCTCAGCCCAACACACAGTCAGCAGCTATCCTTGATTGTGGTTCCTTCATCTATAGATCCCCGCTCAGATCTTTACTCTTCTCTATGAGAGTCTTCCAATTATTGCCCTCTAAAATATTATCCTTGAGACAGAATGACACAATAGAAGCTGATAGTCTAACTATACACCAAATTGATAATGTAACAAAATATAACTTTAAACTCTGTAAAGTTTTTGTAAGGTTACTTTTTTATTATAGTAAATCCTAGGGAATTATATAGTGAGGGGATTTGGCTGTCTAACCCTCAGTTGACACCTCTTCAATGAAACAGCAGCCGTTGCCATTGAATCACCCTTCCTCATCTCAACAGCAATGGTCTTCTCCATCCTGGCTAGGATTCTGTCATTGGACATCCTCAAGAACTCAAATGGAAAGAGTCAGAAAACGTGTCCCTAACGTTTTCCTCTTGATCCAAGTGAACCAACCATAATTGGCTAGCGATCTGCTTAGGTAATGGAACTTATTACCCATTATGGCAGGTCACTCACCAACCAATATATTTGCTAGTTGCAGGCAGCATCACTCGCCTCACAACTTACTATTCATTCCCAATCAGTTGGTGATGAAACCCGACCAATCCCAATTGGTACACCTGATAGTTGACCACTATCAGATGCCCTAATTCGTCAGAAACTTCGCCCAATGAGATCTTAAGTATTCATCTGGATTGATCCCAATGGATATGACCAGGCAAATATCTCAAAATCCCCCCAACTTAGTTTCTCTGAAACTTGGGCCAACCAATTTCTGATTCACTCTGCCTTAGGGAATTTTCCCCTAGCAATACCAGGTAATCTAGCAGGCTGGGAATATGGGCAAAAATCCCAAAAGCATCAAATGAAGATTTTACTCCTTCCAATCAGGAAGGTAAGGGCGCCTTTAAATGGGCTTTAGCAACAGAGCTATATTGAGTCTTACATTTAGTCATTGGATAAATTGACTTGAGATTTTTCTTCAGACATGGGTAACTAATTCTTGACTACATTTCAGTGATAATGACAAGGTATTGTCTTTAAAGTTATTTTGGCATCAAACTTTCTCCACCACTCTACTCCTAAAATAATGGGGTACAAGAGGTTTTTGATAGCCTGGAAGTGGTCAGCCAAAAGATAAATGCCAACATGATAATCCGCCAACCTTATAACATTCATCGTAGAAATACCTTGGGAAGCCCCTCCTCTAACCATACCACCATGGCAATTAAATCAACTCAACGTAGTCATATAGGTCTTGGTCAATAAAATTTTTAGATGCTCCTGTATTCACCAAAATTAGCTGTGCTGATTTCTTATAAAGGGGAATAAAGGGTAGCAGACAACAAAAAATATCTAGAATGGTCTTTATTCAAAGCAGAAAACGCCAACACTTCATCAGAAATCCCTTCATCAGGCATAAGCATGCCTCCAGGATAAGTTGTTGCATCATAAAATGAAGAGGGATAGTTGGCCACTCTTATTACTGAGGACACATACTCCACCACATCCTCAGAAGTTGCAAAAGCATTTTCATATTTTCCACGTAGCTTCTTTTCCACATCCTGGGTTCTGCAGATCATGGTAGGGGTCAAGCGTGGGTTTTTAGTATAATTTGATACACAGGAATGGGGTCCACATCAGAGCTTCAGGAGCATATACTCAGATCGTTTAATTTCACATAAATCACATTATAAAATAAATTTTTGAGCATCATTGACCACATACCTATTCCATTAGCTAGTTATTAATTGTTATCCAAGGCCATCATCACTAAGCCCTTCTTTGATAATCTGGCCTGCACAGTAGGAATATGGTATGAAGAAAACTCCATTTTGATGAATAATTTACTTTAAATTTAGGACCATACTTTTCTGAACCTCAAAATCCGCCAAAGCAGGGAAAGGATCTTTGGGGAGCTCTGCCCAATTCAAAGGAAAACAATAGTTTTGAGCGCCATATTTATAGAGGTCAAGCATTTGACATCACTGTGGCAGAATTAGCTGAAACATTTAATAAAAAACTTGGGGCTATACCCCTACTCAACTTTGAGTTTGGCTGAACTTAAAGGGATGGAGGGATAGGATTCCTCCTTTTTAGAGGTGTGCACAAGTTTTTTGGCCCATATTTATAGGGGCCGCCCCAGGTGAAACCATGACGGCCTATTACTTGGCCTTTTCTTAATTAGAGGGAATCGTCACAAAGAGCTTCAATCAGCTGGTCAAAGTTGGAAGGGGGTGATTGCCACACTGGGGCGTTTCTTGTGGGAAGGTCCAAAGTAGAATGAAAAAATGTCGTTTTAATGATAAAGGGAAAAGGCAGAGTATGGGCCTTATCACAAAACTCATTTTAATATAATTTCATCAGGTGGCCAGCTTTGCGCAGAAAAATGAACTTGTAGAAGGCTTGGATGGATGACATATCTGGGTGACTCTGCTCCAGGAAATGTACCAACCCTCCACTGATTTTCACAAAATAGTGGCTGCATGTGGAACACCACGAAAACCCAGTCAGCAGCTCAGGAGACAGCTGATACAGAAAACATACCACATATGAGGATGAATAGAACCCATTCCATTTTTTAGTATTAATAGAAGCCTCCAGTGAGAGGGAAGCAAGAGCCTGTTGAATTTAGGATAAATTCTGGGGAAAAGTCAGGAAATTATGATAACAGGATCACAAAGTGTCTTTGTCCAAACCATATAGTAAAAAAAAAAAGTGTCTTTGTCCAACAGGGTTGAGCAGGAAGGGTGGGAACTTCCCAGTTGGTGGTAGTAAGAATAATGCTGGGATGCACTGACAATAAGCCAAATGAGAAAACTATGGTGAGCACCTTAGAGGCCATGACAAATGGCCAGCATACCTAATTTACACCTAAAGAAAGCCCAACATGGATAATGCTCACACATTTAGAATAAAAAGGTTGTCAACTAATGCCAAGAGAGTGTCTGTAACTCTCTTGTTCCCAGAAAAGGTGGTTCAGGATACACAGCCACACAACAAGGTAACTAGTCACTAGTAAGAGTAGGAACAAGGCACCTAGGAAGGTGCCAGAGCATGGGGGACCCAGGGACAGGATGTACAATACATAATATATAACCAGATAAATAATAAATGACACAACTTGGTTGGTGTAACAGTTAGAAATATTCAAGTTTTTGAATGTCATAGATACAAATAACCTGGTGCACCAACAGCACCAAGATAACAACTTGAAGTTGGTTTTATAGTTGAATAGTAGTTGGTCTGACCCAACTACATGAAATCCTCAAAAGTGGAACCAAAAAACAAACAGGTAAGCGAGGTAGCAAACCCCAAACACAAACTTTACTTTATTTATGAATAAAAATAGATGCCAAACAGAGTTTTATGAGGAGTGGAAATGGACCTTGCTCCTCATAGAGGGAACTCAGTGGAAAAATTTTGAAATATGCCTCAGAATTGACAGGTGTGACCTTTTATAGTTGCCCTTCAAGGGCCCCACCCAAACTATTGATTAGGCTCATATGAGCTTAATCAATAATTCAGGTGAGGCGCAACACAGCGCCAAAACCCAACCAACACTAAAAATCTTTTTGAACAATTCATTTTAGGACTTGGAAAAACTGAACCCAAGTCAAAGGGTAATGATCAAGATAATTTTAATAATTACAGTTGGACCTCAAAGAGGAGTTTATAACCAAGTGAAGATCAGTGTTGGGGTGCTTGGGTGTCTTGATCTGGAGGGGACAGGAAAGCCCAGTTGTTCATTAAAATCTGCCATTCATAAAACTTTTTTTTCTCGTTGCAATCACTTTTGCAACCTATTCAATTAAAGACTGAATCTAGTTTGATAATCTCACAGAGGAGATTAGTCTGCGCCCATGTCAGGGAGCAGTTGGGCAAGTAAGGTAAGAGGAGCAGGTGGAAGGCCCGCGGCCTCCAACATTCAAAAATGCCCCAGAGAAGCTGGTGGAATAAACAAAATTTTTAAAAAAATGGCGGTCACTATTTCTCTGGAGATACTTGCATGGCAAGCACGATGCAACCAGTACATCAACACGCCACACTCCCAGCCACTTTTGTCAGTGGAATTCAGAGTCCGCATGTTTCTGGACATCCAACAAATGGCCTTATGGGAAAAATTTTGTGAAGATGTGCACAAAATTTTCCCAACTGCGGTGTACATTGCACCTCACTCCATGTCATGCAGTTGGCTGGACCTAGGTTTTGAAAGCAAAGAGGCAGCAGATGAGGCTGCAGCGGTGCACATAGTGGTTGACCTCCCCGAAGGGCAATGGGTCATTGAAACCAAATGCACCAGATGGACAAAATCAAACCAAATTTTCCTCACGTTTGAATTTTTGACTACTATGGTAAAACGTGATATTTTGGAACAACACCTAAAAGATGGTCTCACCATATACAGTGAAATTCAATCTTTTGAAATGCAATGCTTCACACTGATGCCACACCTGTGCACTGGCAAAGCCATTGCAGTCCTGACCCCAACTGAGGAGATCACAAAGGACCTAACCCAGATCCCGCATTCCACTTTTATTGATATCACAGGGCATACCACCCACCCATTCCAGGTGACCGTGGACAGCGTGCCCCCCATTTGCACCCACTGTGACGCGTTTGGCCATAAGGCGCACACATGCCCCACCAAGGAGGGTGTCACATTCCAAGAGCACCCCTCAGCGGCCATGGCCAGCGGAGAGGTGCACTATGAACCAACCGCAAGCACCAAAGAGGCTTTCCCATGGGGAGCACAAGGCTGCTACCTACTGGTAAAGCCTATCTCCCTGCAAGAGTGGAAGAAGGCCAAGCAGGCCCGCAGGGCTGCTGCTAAGGAAGCGACCAAAGCCACCACCGCTATCCTACACTCACAACGCCAGGAGGACATGGAAACCTTCATGGTGGAAGCAACTTGGGAATCCATCAACCATTCAGATTGGGAAGCCCATGCTGAGTGGGCCACTCAATCTGAGGATCTGATGGGGGATTCAATCTCACCCAATTGTTGCACCCAAGATCCAGTCAAAACTGACTTGGGACCCATCCCAACTGAAAATTTTTTTTCTGACCCACTCAATGGTGCACCAAACTCATCCACACCGCAAAAAATTCATCCAACGCTGGGAAAACAAAAAGCGAAGGTTAAAGCCAATGCAACTCTTTCTGCAAAAATTAACAAATACCCCAATAGCATTGCTGCTAACACCCACGCTGCTGTGAAGGCCCATGGGGATCTAGAGGAGGCTGGTGGGCCTGGGTGCCCATCCCCTCGCACCTAAGGTGCGATGGGGGAAATCTTCACTTTAGGGATGCTGAATATCGTCAGACTCAAGGCCTCCCCATCCCAAGCTAGGAAACTGAGTTTTTTACAACACAATTTACCCATGGATATCCTGGCCATCAAGGATTCCCACTGTCCACGAGGTTCCGAGGAAGCTTGGAAAACAATGCTCCTCCCATCCCTATCCTTTTGGTCAAAGCACTGTGGGATGCTAATTCAGAAAAATAATTTTTTCAAATTTTTATCTTCAGAAACATTCCTAAATAGCTGAGTTCTTGTTGTCACTTTCTCATGGGCTGACGTAGCGCATGCAATCATCAACATCTATGCCCCAAATGGTGCACATGAGCGTTGGGAATTTTTCTCGTTGGTCAAATCCCTCCCACTACTCCCAGACTCTTTCCTAGTTGGTGACATGAACTGTTGGCTAAACACACCAACGGACTGGTGGCCTTCCTCACCCCACGCCCCCCAGGGCCACATAGAACTGCGCGTTCTAAAGGCCACCCTTGGGTTAAAGGATGTGCTACTGCAACATGCCCCGCTGCTCAAAAACATGATGCATCCCCACGTCCACAACAGCCAACTAAGGTCCATGACCCGCATTGATCTTATCCTAATGCTGGCAAAATTCCAACCCCACATCTCCCACTTCAAAACAACAAAGATGGAATTCTCCGACCATTGACTGGTCTCGCTAACCTACCACTTACCTGTCACAGCTGCTAAGGCCCCACATTGGTGCGAAATCTGCCCCTCCAAGCTCGCGTCACCAGGATTTTCACATGGGTGGAAGTGGCAACTTTAGTAAAAAAGTTTGTTGCACCATTTTGCGCAGACCCCATTTCCACATGGGCAACTTTCAAAGATAACACCATCCGCCACTCTCGCCATCTCTCCTCCAGACACTCACAAGCCACATCAGCGGTCATTTCGCGCGCTCTGGCAGAGTTGGCACACCTGGAGTCTAACATCCCAGCTACAGGATACAGCTCTGCATGGGGCCAGAAGTGGGCTGAGGCAGCCGCCCACCTCAACGCACTCAAAAGGCAACACAAACATCAGATTTGTGTTCAGTACAGGGCCACACACATCACAAAAGGTGACAAGTGCACCACATATTTCTTTAAAAAAATTTTCACACCATGCCAGAGCGTGGCCTGCACACAAGTGTGAAGATTGGATAATTCCATTGTGGATACGCCAGCTGAAGTGGCAATCAAAACACAAAAGTATTACTCCGAGTTGTGCCAATCCAATCCAATTCAGCTGGCTGAAGTGGCAGAATTTCTTGACTGAGCCCACATCTGCACCGTTTTCTGATACCCAGAAATAATAAATTTGATTTCTCTGACCAAATTATGGACAGCCATTCGTGGTGCACCAAACTGAAAATGCCCAGGCCCAAATGGCATTCCATATGAGCTCTACAAAAAGTATTTCAAATATATATCCCCATTGCTGCTCGCCTCACTTAACCAAAGCCTGTTGGAAAGGCGCCTCCTACCAGGAGGACATGAGGCCTTTACCATCACACTCTTTTAAGAAAGGGGATAAGCTAGACTTAGCCAACCGGTGCCCCATTTCTCTAACAAACACAGACACTAAAATTTTAATAAAAATTATGGCTAACTGTTTAGGGACTGTAGCATCTGCCACCATCTCCCCAGAACAATTTGGTTTCATACCCAGAAGGTCGATTTGGGATAACGTGCACTCTGTGGCTAATGTATGTCAATCCACAGCCTCTGGGGCACTTGTATTCTTGGACCAACAAAAGGCCTATGATAGAGTAAACTGGGAATACCTCAGGGCCTGCCTCCATCAATTCCGCCTACCCCCTCGCTTCATCAACTGGGTGATGCTGCTCACAGAATCTGCAACAATGGTAGTATGTGGCCCTGGCTTCCAAACGGAAGTAGTCTGCCCTCAAAGGGGCTTGTGACAAGGGGACCCCCTCAGCCCACCCTTATACAACTTCAGCCTTGACCCACTACTGCGAAATGTGAATGCCCAACTCACCGGGGTCCATGTGCCAGGCCAAGCCCCAGTCAAGATAATGGCGTTTGCAGATGATTGTGTGGTTGGGGTGTCTAATAATCAAGATGCACGCGCGCTTGAAGCTCTCATCCAGGAGTATTCCCGGGTAAGCAACGCGGCACTGAATGCTTCCAAAACTAAAATCATCCTCCTTGGTCAGTTTCAGAACTGCTGGACCCCAGCAATTAGTTCACAACCTGGCCCATCTGCTCGCCCACATCCTCGCCCTACTAACTCAACACACACCGCCCCACTGGTGCTCCCCTTTGTGCCACGTCCTACCATAGGACCGGTACGCCATCTGGGCGTGTGGATGGAGGCAGGCGGATATGCGTCAGCAGTAATGGAGTGCTATATTCTGGACAACGTGACGAAGAGAATCGCCTCTCTCAGAGCCCACCCTACTTCCCTTACTGGCAGGGTTGTTTTAGCCAACTCTATGCTCCTCTCCAAAGTCTGGTTTGGGGCCCACGCCATCCCCTTCTCCCCAAGATTCTTCAAACCCTTGTATGCCTTGCTGCAAGGATGGCTTTGGTCAGGCCGCCCTCCACCAGTATGTCTAGAGGTCATGTTTGGCCCTCATCATCATGGTGGCATGGGCCTGCTTGACTTCAAAGCCCATGCTGCCAAGATCCTGGGCACCTGGATTGCGGCCGTCACTGCCCCTACACTCCCCTCCCAACACTGGTCCCGCGCAGCCCGCTCCAACTTCTCCCGCGCCTTGGGCCTCAACAATCCATCGAACCCCCACTCCCTGATGAAATACCTCGCATCACACACATTGGCCACAGGTCCTCACGGGACTAAAACCCACTACAAACGAATCCTACTCTTCATGCGGAGCGCTGAGTGGAGAATTCATATTAGTGGACATACAACCCAAAGAGGCCGCCCCTCTCCTCAGTTCACACAAGAGGTACAGGGGCTACCCATCCATGATGGCGTGATCCCCATTCAGCCCCATGTCCTATCCAGGGTGGACTACCTGGACATGATGGACATCCCTTACTCCATTGAGACCCAAAAAACTATCTAGAAATATGTACACCATCCTCTGTTGCAGCCTCAAGTCTGCTCCCATGTGTGGCGCTGCCTGAGGCGGGTGTATCGTACAACTGAGCGCTCTAACGCTTTACACTCATCCTGTGTCATGTGTGGCCAGTACGGAACGCTGTTCCACCGCCTGGAGAAGTGCCCTACCTCTAAAGTGATATGGCGCGAAGTTCAACGTCTGCTGGGCCAGCATCAAACGCATCCCTTCAGTCTGTCAAGAGATATGTTTGCTCTATCAATGGCCCTCTCTCTTCCACCCTCCCTCTGTGCTTTGGTGGTTGCAATCGCCATGTGGACCATCCACACGATTGTATTAGATGCCATCGCAGGCTCCACCCCCACCCTCCAAGAAGCTGTCCACAGATTCCAGTCTCATTTGATGGACCACTTTCAAGTGTGGATGTTTGGATACCTCCCACCGCATCGCTGACAGCTGGTCTCCTCCTGGTTCCCAGTCTGGTTCATCAAATCAAACCCCTTCCTCCACACGTGTTCAGTTGTGGTTATGGCCCCTCCACACGTTCCATCCCCCTCCCCATAAGTGGCGTTTCCGCTGGCAACAAGAGATAGCATCGCTTCTCTGGGGTGCCTTCCCTAGTACTAAGTTTTGTCTCTTCTGAGTCATATTCGGAATTGTCCGTCCCATGGTCAACCTTCCCCACAATAAATTTAAAATCTGCCATTCATTTAGATAAGATAAAATGACTTATATTGTTGTAGACCTCCTCTAGGAGATCCGTGCACAGGTTCACCCAAGGAGCCATTCAAAAATGTAAACCTAATGAGGGCTTTATTAAGCAAGTTGACAACTAGGAAGGTTGATCTCAAAGGATCATTATTAAACATTGGGGAAGAATCATCATTCTGCAGGAGTAATACTAAGCCTAAAAAACCAATAAGCGCATATTACTATCAGCCATGGTATCATAGCTTGAGTATGTCCAACCTCAATTTATTGATTGTAGCTGAATTCTATCAGATTTACAATATTATAAACAAACAGGTTCTAAAACACCATTCTCCAAGCAGCCATTATGAGCCATCCTCATTAATAGCAAAGCTGGTGCGTTTTTAAAACCCTCAATTTAACGCTGGGCAACCATCATGTGTACCCCCAGGACCAACTTGGACGTATCTTACCTTTATCCAACTTTGGTACAGGGTATGCTTCAGACCTGGGAGGACTGTCAATTTTACCCTTTTCACCTCCTCACGCCTAGCCTTATCTCTACAGGCAGTGACCTCAATTGTGCCATGTAACAATGACAGGTACTCTCACTGATTTAAACTTGAGTGGATTGTCTCAGATTAGAAGCTCATTGTAATTAATCTTTAGTGTAATTGATTTTGACAATTGCTAAAAATTTGAAGTTAGATAAAAAATTCAGGGATGAAATCTTAACTCAATCTGCGCCTTGTGATCCAGAACTTGAATTCTGTGGCCCAAACTGGTTTTCTGAATTACTAAAGCTTTTCAGAGTTTTGAGATAAATTTTGCAGTTTCCAAGGGGGTGGGAGGTAACAGGATGGAGACCAGATGAGGGTGGAGGTCCTTCTGGTGGCCTATTGCTAGAACTACCCCCTACAGACCCTCTTGATCTTATTCACAAGGGAAAAAGCAGAAAAGGGGGTAAATTAGGTGGGTTTTTGGGGGCTAAAGCAGTTATTCAACACTCATCAACAACATATACCAAGTCACCCAGTATAACCAAGAGCTCCACTGGTACCTTGGGCCCCTTCTTTCCTCTATAAAGGAACTTTCTACATTCTATCTCAAGAGGTTGAGCTTCCAGAAATACAAATCTGGTTCTGTATGAGATGTAATTAGCAAACCCCTCTTTGGTTATTTATATTGGTAACAGGAGGCAGGGATGATTTATCCCCTACATTTTGATTTATCAGGACTACTCTTGCCTTCTCATACAAATTTATTTCTGAACTATATCACAATTTACCTGTTATTATTCAGTAACTCTCCTTATGACTGGTTTAATAGTCATTTCAGATAGGAGACTTGGGCTTCCCCATCATGTCATGGCTTGAGGATGTCAAGATAATGGATACTAATACCAAGGATAAAGATTCATGTAAGGAGGCCAAAGGGCGAAGTTGGAAAGCCTCCCTGACCTCAAAAACACCTTGGATCAACGCTGGTTTAAGGCAAGGTATGCCCATATTGGTTCTGGGAATGTAAGAGATTTTTGGCTATGTATAACAGTAAGTGCATTAAAATGAACAAGATTCTTGATTAAAAACAACAGTTTGCTTCAATTTCTTGGGGAATGGAGTCTCAAAACCTGTTCAGTTTTTGAAATTTACAGCTCAGGTCAGCCTTACCTACAATCAATAAAATTAGTTTGGTCAATTACCAAGTATAGTACACTGCCCAATGGAAGCGTGCACTTCTTAGTGCACCTTAGCATAGCACCACTTCCATCAATTGATTATTCCCCCAAATTTCCTTAAGTTTGTTTTCTCAAAACCAATCTCTTTTTTGATCAACTTCCTTCCTTATAAAAACCATTCATTGGTATACATTTTTTTATGTTATTTTGGGCAAACCTGTGTGCAGACCTCTTTGAGGAGGTCTTGTGCAACATTAACCATTTAGTTTCCACAGCCATAACTCTATCCTATGGTGCACCGCTGGGCCACTCTGGTTCCCTCCAGCCTGAGCCGCCTTTGCACTCCAGCCAGAGCACCATTTGGGTATTACCCCACTTTGGGGTTCACTACTGCATTGTTGTTAATATGGTTTTTGTTCTTTTATCTATCGTTACCCACTTCGCCCTAAGTTACTACAGCTTAAGCACCCTCTGCAGGACTCTACTAACTTTACTACTAACAACTTGTCCCCTGGCATTGGGTTTGTGCACCGTGCACCACCCTGCTGGTAACAGTAGTGTTATAGACACTCTCCTTAGATTAGTCAAATATCACTTTACTATATGTGCATGAACTTTTTCTGTGTGGGACTTTCACAAAGTGCAAATGAGGTGCGCCAGCTTTTGATCACAGCTACGGTGGGGCTCACCACTGTTTTATCTTTTATCTGAGGGCTGGAGAATCTCAGAATTATTCTTACTAACTCTTACTGGAAAGTACCCACCTTTCTTGCCCATACCTGGTGAATACAGATGCTTCATGATACAAGAGTCATGATTCCCTGACTTTCCACCAAAATTCACAAAATTGTACAATTAAATTGGTTTTTCTCGTCACCAAGTTTGGATGGTGCAGAAAGGATCATTGACAATGGGCCTGGTGGTGATGGCCCTGGATAACGGTGCACAACCCGCTACCAAAATGGGTATAGTGTCATTTTCAGCCCAAAACACATTTTATAATGACGTTTCCATATATACAACCAAGCCATATCTCTATGACTCAGATATGGACCCCATTTCAGTATCATATTACTCCAGATAAACCACGCTTGACTGCAACCACGATCCGTAGAACACAAAAGTGGAAAAGGAGTTACTTCTTAAATATAAAAATGTTTATGCAGTTGCTGAAGATATGGTGGGATATGTGACCTCAGTAGTAAGAGTGGCCAACTATCCCTCTCCATTCTATGATACAGAAACGTATCCTGGAGGTATGTTTATTCCTAAAAGAAGATTTTTGCGGTGAAGTGTTGGCATAATCTACTATAAACAAAGACCATTCAGGATATTTTTTTATTAACTGCTACCCTTTCAACCCTTCAGGTAAAATCAGAACTACTATTTTAATGAATACTGTGCCTCTGAGAATTTTATTGATCAGGACCTAGCTGACTAACTTGAGCTAAGTTACTTGCCAGTTGGTATGGTTAGGGAAAGGTCTTTTCAAATTATTCCCACCCTGAAGGTACTAGGGTTAGTCAATTACCAAGTGGTAAGTATCTTTTGATGGACTGTTTCCAGAAAATCAAAAACCGCTTGTACCCCATTATTTTGGGAGTAGAGTGGTGGCGAAAGTTTGACGTCAGGTCCAACTTAAAAAACAATACCCTGTTCTTAATATTATAGAATGGTTATATATTAATTGTTAATTGTCTGAGGCTAATTTCCAGGTCGATTTTCCCTACCAGCCCAATATTCACACTCTCAGTCTCACTCCATTGTTGAAGCCCTCACTGGAGGTACCTTTACCTTCTTGTTTAGAGGTTGGAATCTTCATTTGATGCGGCTTCAGCTAATTTATTACCTACTCACTCAGAGTTTTATCGCATGTTCAATCTCACAGTTAATCTGGTTTGTATATTATCCCCAATTTATACTTTGTCCTTATGGGAGAAAGCAGCATTGGATGTGTGGGTTAAGGAGCAGTTATTCAAAGGCGCGATTTTTCAGCGTATCTTCCCAGTGTGCTCTCCACTTCTCTTCATGGAGAAAGCTGATGATACTTTATGCCCATGTATAGATTTTGAGAACCTAAAAAATATCACTGTATCAGATTTAAATCCCATCCCTTTGAATTCCCATATTGCACGCTATGTGGAGAAGGTGAAAGGCTTCTCCAAACTGGATTGCTTAAACGCGTTCAAGCAAATCCATACTAAGAAGGGCCAGGAGTGGCTAACTGCATTCCATACCAGAAAAGGAATTTCCAGTTTTGGGTTATTTCCTTTGGGCCTAAAAATGTCCTAGATATCTTTAAACGCCGTATAGCTGTAGCTTTGGGGACCTGCTGGGGTATAATGGTTGCCTACATGAATGATATTCTGGTGTTTTTCCTTGATCATAAGTTCCATGCAGTACACCTTTAGCAAGTGGTGGAGAGGTTAAAGGCAGACAACCTTACGCTGAAGATCAGAAAATGTGATTTCTTCAAGTCCCAGGTCACGTTTCTTGGTAATGTCATGTTTGAACAAGGACACATGATAACCAGACAAAAAGAAGTCGATTTGTGAGTGGTCCACCCCAACTTTGGCCAGAGAATTTAGGAGTTTTTTGGGGACGTGTAAGTTCCTCAAGATGTTCACGCCAAATCTTTCTGAAGTGGCAGCTTCCTCAAATAAGGCGAATGGGGCAAAAGTGCTTCAGTGGTCCCCCCATTTTGGAGGATGCTTTCTAAGCAGTAAAGTGCACCCTGTTGTACACATCCATCCTTCGCCATGTAGATCCTGAAAAGGAGTTCATTGTGTCTACTGATGCCTCTAACTTCATCATAGCGGCTGCTTTATTACAAGCAGGTGACGATGGAATAGAGCATCTGGTGAGATACTTTTCTCAGAAAATGTCTCTGCTTGGGTTTAACTATGCCGTTTATGACAAGGATATATTAGCAGTGGTGGAGGAGTTGACTTATTGGCATCATCACCTACATGGCTCTTCCCAATCTTTCTGAATATGTACAGATCATCATGCCTTACTGTATCACCATGCACCTAATGTCTTGACCCCACGACAAACCTGCTGGCATTAGACCCTGGCCCAATTTTCATTTTCTTATGAGTTTACTAAGGGCAAGGAGAATGGTTTGGTGGATGCTTTGAGCTGCAACTCTGCATTAATATCCAATCCTAAGGAGGTTGAAGTGAATAATATCCAATTGATGATTTAACCAGGTAAGCTTGTGTCTCAACCTCCCTCTTTATTGGCCCACAGGCCAGTGCTCGCTCCTCTGGAAAATGCGAAAAGAATGCAGTATGTTCATAAAGTAGTCCTTTCTCAGCCTTTGTCAGCTGAATATAATATGGTCCTTGCTAAGAGCACCTTAAATCAGTAGGTCATCACCATATGCTACCACGTAAAGGATGAGATGGTGTGGTTTCAGGGGCGCCTTTGGGTTCCTACCAGAAATTTTTGCCTGGAAATCATCTGGGACCATTATGACAGAATCATCGTTGGTTATCCTGGGAAAGTAAAGTCTCTGGAGCTAATTTGCCGTACTTACGATTGAAAGGGATTACTCATTCAGGTGGGCAGGTATTTTAAGCAGTGCCTGGTCTGCCATCAAATAAAACCAAATTGACAACCACTAGTAGGGTTGTTGTTATCAGTTCAGAAGGCTGAAGGGCCTTGGACTTCCTTAGCGGATTCCATTATGGAATTGCTTTTATCTGAAGGCTATGATGCCATCATGGTAGTGGTAAGCCAGTTTACAAAGTTCGTCCACTTTATTCCTTGCAGAACCACAGTAACCATGGCTGAGATGGCTAGGCGCTTTGTCACCCATTTGTTTTCTCTTCATGGTGTCCCCCAAGAGATTATTTGTGATTGTGGACCCCAGTTCACCTCTGTCCTTTGTGAAGAGTTGTGTAATACTTTTCAGATTCTCTCTACCATTCAACTGCCTATCATCCCCAATCAAACGGGTATACTGAACGAGTGAACCAGTGCCCTGAACAGTTTCTGCAGTGTTACACTACTGCAGATCATTCAGATTGGGGTTCTTACCTTCCTTTGGCCCAGTTTAGCTATAACAAGACATTAAATGCGTCTATAAGTTGTTTCTTATTTTTGCAAACATGGGTTTAACCTCACCTTCAACATGGAGCCCAGTTGTGGATCAAAAGTTGAAGCAGTAATGGACTTTGCTAAAACTATCAAGGAATTACACCAGGGGGTCTTTACAAGTTTGGAGGCAACAGTTCAAGTTATAAAGAGAATGCCGATGGAAAAAGATGAGTGGGTCTAGCATACAAAGAAGGGGATATTGTGATGTCTGAAGCTCAAAAAAACCATATTAAGCAGCCATGCAGTTAGCTGGGACCAAAAAGGATTGGCCCTTACCACATTGTCAGAAAAGTGGGCCACGCTTCGTACCAGTTGTTAAGAAGTTGATATGACTGGATGATACACTACACATACCATCAGATCGGAGTGGAAATCAAGACGAGTCTTGAGATTGATAGAAAAGGTATTTGAAAAGTGATTGATCGAGGTCTCAATCATTTGGCAAATTGAGAGAAATTATGCTGAGATTTTGAAATAGATGAGAGCTTCTAGGAAAGGAAAAACGAATAGGAGACTACCAAGCCAAAAATGCATCTGGATTGGGGAACTGAGATTTAAAGAGTTGAATGGAGGATTGAGGAGGAGGTCTTTTTGGTTAATAGGTTGTTGCAGATAAGTCTGCAATTAATAAAAGATTAATAAAGGTCGATAGGGGCGATTGCTCCATATATCATTTATTGGGTTTTATTAGAGTCAGCAATCTTAATATTTCCCAATTTGGTTGCTCAGCGGCTAATACCCTATGTAAATTGACTCGGCAGAATTAAGCTTTTACACCAAGAATTAACAGTGGTGCTCAATACAGGGGGCCACTGGTCAACTGTAGTTTTTTGAAGTTAGGGTAAATTGACAAGCCCTCATTTGTTATGATGAAATTTGATCAGATTCCACATGTGGTACACTGAGGAAGCGGGAAGCACCTAATGACAAACCAGTACTATTTACTATAACTGAGCTGGGTGATGAAGATGTTATGGTCAGTCTACAATTAGAAAACTTTCCTGAGTTGACAGCTGTCCAACAAGTTCATTCCTTAAATGTGATCCCTCAGCAGCTGCGTGACATTATGGAATGCTGTTGCAAGGGTATTGACTCTATGAAGATGAGGTGGGGGAGCATGCCTTGAGTTTGTTTTATAATCAACGAGACCAAGAAAACTGCTACGCCTTTTACATGTCCTATCTGGACATGACTAAAACGAAATTGTCTCTCTGACTTAGTACCCGCTGAATTGATAAGTATCTAGTCACTTATATGCAACCATCTATTTGCCAGCTACTGCATGTGCTTGCTCGTCACAATATAGAGATTGGTGATGTAATGCGGTTCACTTGAGCACAGCAGAACAATACTCTCCTCCTGCTTGACTGCCTTGATTGCTCTTTTTTGGATGTGCAGGGGGCGTTGGTATAGATGAACCATTGTGTTGGGGATGTCCGCCGTTGGTTGGACGTCTTGTTTCACAGTTGAATCTAGAGTTACCCCAGGGTATAGGAGAACTGTTGAACAGCATGGCTTATTGGTGGAATGGATTCAGGATGTAACAACGTTGGGAAGAATTACTGAGTGCTTTATGATGGACCTAGAAGGTTGGGCGGAAGTTCTTGAAACCGCGATAGCTCAGCTTAGGGGAAAAATAACACTGACAGAATGGCAAGTGATGGATCATGTCAGTTTCATAGCAGCTGAATTTAGGTAACTTTTCATTGAGTGGAGTAATCAGCGGATGACAGATAAAACGCTTATCCTTTGATTGACGTCCCCCAAATATCTCCAGCTAATATGTAAGGTTCACAATTGGAAGTCGTTATCCAGGCTGAACGCAGTTGAGCTTTTCCTCTTCCAATCAGTGAGATGAGAGAGTACGCAGACATACAAGCATGACTTAATATCCTTTGATGGGCCAACAAGGAATTAGTGCAAGAACAAGCCGCCCTCATTAACTAAATAAATGACACTAATAAACAAGCAGATAACGCTAGCTGGCAGCATGAAAGAATGCAGAACATAGTGGAGGATTTCCTCTCACAACTACAAGCAGTGAAGCAGAAACTGGACATTGAGTGTGAATTCCATCAGGAGTTACAACATCAATATGAGGCACTGCAACGGGAATATCAGAATGGAAGGTGTAGATGCTATTCAGATAAAATGGAACAGCTAATCAACAAACATCTTGCTGAGCACGCCAGAGCTGGGGGAAGTGATGCAGTTAGTGGTGATTTGGAGGAAAATGTTATGGATCAGCTAACGAGTATTCTCAGGAATTGGGATATACCCTCCGCGCAACACTACTTCTTCCAAGTCCATTTCAGCGGATTTGATTCCACCCACCCACCCATATGATAGTCACAAGGGGGTGGTTCCCCTAGTTGCTCAGGACCTGATTCACCTGCTCCTTGCGGCTGGAGCCTGGAGCAAGTAAAAGCTGTTTGAATTGATAAATTACCTCCCTTCAGTCATATGGGAATTTACATGGTTGCTTATAGCGATTTGAATTCACTGTGGAAGGGGCTTCTTATTAGCAGAAAGCGAAACTGTTGCTGTCCACTTTAGACATGAAAAGCACTGATCAAGTTACCTGCTACTTTTAAATAGCTCAGTATCATACAATGAAGTGAAAGTGACTGTTCTCCAGCTGTTTGGGGGCACGGCCAAGATGGCTTAACAAAAGGCTGACTTCCTGACTGTACAGTTTCACCAAAACGAGTCCCTGCTAGAATTTGCTGAATAATTCTTGGTGGAAGCACATGTGTTACTCAGAGCTAACTTTTTATCCACTGAGGATAGTATAGCAATGACGGCGGCTGTAAACCATATTTGGAATTACATAATGCTATGTCTCACATTTTGGACAAAGATGCAGAACTTAATAAAATCATGAACACCTTACACTGACTTTCCACCACGATCAGCACTCCTAGTGTAGCCCAAAAGACCCCTGCTGTCACCGCACCAAACTCTTCAGGATATGGGCCACAGCAACCGAGCTATCAACTGCTGAAACATATTCGTCCATCATACAAATCAGCGGACCCTTTTTGGCCTATGTACACTTCGCCAGGTTGTCCATGACCTTGAAACAATACCGTCAATTTTTGAACTGGTCCTCCCACTGCAAGTTATATACGTGAACCTTTTATGAATACATGCTTCCAGTGCGAATGAAGAGGACATTATGCTGAAAATTGTCCTACCAAACTGCAGGTGTATGCAATGCCAATTGAGAAGATTGAGCAGGGAAAAGCTCAAGCGGAGTAGAGATAGGACGCACTACCTCCACTAAGTCCAATTTAATTGTCCCTAACGATTCCCAAGCATCTCTTCATGTAGGATTTGGAACTAAGCAGATGATTTGCTATACCAACAGCTTCCATCAGATAGCCCCTGCTTCCGTTCCAGAGAGTGAAAAATCACCCCCAATCTCTGAGTTCCACCAGGATGTGCAGAAGCCATATGCATGACAGATCCTGGAACAAACAGGCACAAAGCAACGCAGATCCCTTGATGGACATTGCCTCTTTAGTAGGGGTTAACATAGCCATTCTTGTTGAGAAAATTGCTATGGTTTATCCTCATGTTGACAGGGGCATTTCCTCCTTTCTGAGTAACACAACGCCTATGGATGTCCACATAATAAACACTAATGCTTCTTCTTACTTGGAGTGCACTTACTGTGACATTTTCGTTCAAAACAAAAAAATCCGCACTATCATAGACACAGGGGCCCCTGCGAATATAGTTTCTACCAGGTTGGTGGCTAAGCTTCTGTTGAAACCAGATGTGGACCACCGAGTAGTATACAGGACCATGGGGACGCATAGCACTGTGTCTTAAGGAGCATATTGCGTGTTGCCTTTACAATTTGGGTCAGTCCGGGCTTCTGCTCCAGTGGTGGCTCTACCAAACAATAACTATGACATGTTTCCAGCGCAGCATTTATAAGGAAATTTGGCGTTGTGAAAAATATGTCTGAGGATACTCTTGATATTTTGGGACAACAGATCCCTGTTTATTTTAACTCTAGTGGAATCCCAATGGTTCCATTCCACTCCAGTCAAATCAATCTAGCGTAATCAATGAAGTGATTCCTGTTTGATATCAGCAAATGAAGTGGCAAACCATAGCCCTTTCCAACCAGATTTATGAGTAAAAAGGTATTCTGCTTCAAGCAGCAAGCGCTTTGATCTTACCATCTGGACATCAGTGCATAGTAGGAACTGAGCTCAAAATTGATGTCCCCAGAGGGCTTTATGGGGGAATTATGGGGCCTCACAAGCACTCACGGCTTGAACCACATGTGGCTCCAGGGCTACTGCTCCCTGGGAATGGGGAGGTGAAGGTGCTCTAGCGAATTTACAGAAGGAGACAATAATGATCCAGCGGCACCAAGTGGTGGCTTACCTACAATTAGCTCCTATAGAGGAAGTTCGCTGTATTCATGATTTTGGCTCATGGGAGGATCTTGGACTACTGACCAGCTCATCATTTGGCATACTGTCAGTGGTTCCGTGGGAAGCACTTTTTGGATTATTGGCAGAACAGCAAGATAAGGCTATGGCGTTATTTGAAAAGTACCAGGATATTTTCACACATGATGATCATGATTTGGGTTGCGCTCAAGGGGTGACACATTGGATAGATATGGGGATCACACTCCCATTTGGTTGCAGCCTATTAGACAATCATAGGTGGCAGAAGAGGTTGTATCCGAAGAGGTAGATAAACTTATTGAACAAGGGATGCTATAACTGTCAAACAGTCCGTGGGCATCGCCAGTGCTCATTGTAAAGAAAAAAGATGGCACAAATTGGGTAGTTTGACTATTGCAAGATCAATAGTGTAACAAAAAAGGATTTCTACCTTCTTCTGCAGATTGAAATGCGTTGGACCAATTGTGCAGGGCAAATTATTTTTCTTCCATGGATCTGATCTTGGAGTATTGGCAGATTGATTTGCCATCAGTGTAATTGGAGAAATGTGCTATCATCACTTTGAAGGAATTATTCCAGCTGACCCACATGCCACAAGGTTTGTGCAACGCCACGGCTACATTCCAGTGTACTATGGATACGATTTTAGGTGACTTGAAGCTGTCCTGCATCTTAGTTTACCTTGAAAATATCAATATATTCTTGAAGATGTTTACAGAGCACTTTGCCCACTTGGAACCAGTGTTCCATCACCTAGCTGCCATAAATATTAAAATCAAGCCTCAGAAGTGTCATTTAATCAAAGAACAATTATAATACATCAGGTTCATAATGGAATCAAAAGGGCTTAGACTGCAGCTGTCAAAGTTGGAAGTGATAAGCAAGATTACTCAACCAAGTAATAAGCGGGATATTCAAGTGTTTTTGGGGTTGGTTGGGTACTACTGACAGTTCACTCCCAACTTCAGCTGCATTGGGGCACCAAATTTTGAGTTATTAAAGAAAAAAGCCTCTTTTGATTGGATGAACAATGCCAAAACGCTTTCAATGTGTTACAAACTTAGTTAAATAAGTGCACCTAATTTTTCAATATCCCAATTTTGACAAACAATTCATAGTACAAATGGATGCATCCCTCTCCACTATAGGGCAGTGTTATCCCAGAAGGATGATGATGGCGTGGAGCATCCTGTCATGTTTTTTAGTCAAATCTTGAACTGTCATGAATAAAACTACACTGTGACTAAGCGGGAGTATTTAGTGGTGCTTTACGCATAAAAAAAGTTTTGGGTATATCTACATAGGGTAAAATTCCAAGTAGTGATGAATCACGCTTTCTTGCGCTGGCTGCAGAATCTGCATGAACCGGAAGGATGGCTCACGCATTGGGCACTAAAGCTCCAGGAGTGCAATTTTGAGATTATACACCATCTGGGAGCAAAACATATAAATGCGGATTGTCTTTTCTGACTGCCAACGGTTGCTATCATGGAGGATTTAGCTGACATTATGTATGAGAAGATGGTGGTGAACAAATATTATGATGAGCCGCCGCAGGTAATCAAGGTATTAGCTGGGCTCAAGAAGGATACTTTTCTATGTGGGAGGGAACTATATAAGCATATTGGAGACACAATGCTGAGTTTCCTTAAACTTTTTTCTAGACCCACAATTATTATGGAAGCTCATGGGTTTGTAGGACATGGAGGATTGTGGAAAACGTTGGAGTTTTTACAACCCCATTACTACTGGAAGAGCATGCATTATAATGTTTTTGGAAATGGTAAGTTGTTGCCATCAGTGCCAAGTGGAAAAGCCATTCCACAAGAAGACCACGTACCAGTTAACTAAGCCCCAGTTTGCTTGGCACACCGTTTCCCTTGAGGTAGTGGGACCTCTGCCAACTAGAACAAATCAATCCAAGTATATAATTGTCACCTTTGATCATTTGACCCAATGGGTGGAAGCCAGGGCCATTAATGACTTAGAAGCAGTCACTACTGCCAAGTTTATTAAGAAGTGTGTTATACAGCAACACAGCTGCCTGCAGTTTATTCTAACGGACAATGGAACCAATTTCACTTCACATATCCTGCCTAAGTTTAATGAGTTGATGGCGATCCACAGGGTTTTGACCAGCCCCTATCATCCAGAATCAAATGGAATAGTGTAACGGGTTAACAGAACCCTAGTGAACATACTCCATAAATTGGTAAAGGATTGACCTTCATAATGAAGTACCCTTCTATCTACAGCTGTGTTTGCGTATAATATAAGCTATCATTCATCCGCTGGTAAGAGCTCTTTCCAACTGTTGTATGGTCAAAATCCAGCTCTGCCTGCCTTGCTTTACTTGTGTGTAGAGGACACTGGTGGTGTGAACGTTCAGCAATATTTGAGAACTCTTAAAGAAACGTTGATCAAGCTACAAATGGAAGCCTGCTCCACCAGTTTGGCTAATAAGATTCTCAATCAGTTGGAAAATCAGAAAAGATGGAGTGGACTTCTGCTGTTTGCTGTAGGAGACCATGTCTTATTCCATGACCAGCATTGATTTGGGCAGAAAAACAAGCTCTCTAACATCTGGGTCAGGTCATTCAAGATAATCAAGAAGACTGGCGTGGATGTCTATACCATTAAGGAACCTGCAGGAGGTTGGATTATCAACTGAGTTCACGCAAATTTCCTTTAAGCATATAAGCAGTAAGAGCATATCCTTCAGTTAAAGGGGAGTAATGTCAAGAAGTTGATATGTCTGGATGATATGCTACATATACTGGTGGATTAAAGTGGGAATCAAGATGAGTCTCAAGGTTGATGGAAAGGTATACAAAAACTAATTTATTGAAGAGTTGACCATTTGGAAAATTGAGGGAAATTACGTCAAAATTTTAAGATAGATGAGAACTTCTAGAAAAGGGAAAACGAATAAGAGACTACCAAGCCAAATCTGCATCTGGCTTGGGGAACTGAGATTTAAAGAGTTGAACGGAGAATTGAGGAGGAGGTCTATTTTGGTTAATAGGTTGTTGCAGATAAGTCTGCAATTATTAGAAGATTAATAAAGGTCTTTAGGATTATTACTCCATATATCATTTATCAGGCTTATTAGAGTTAGCAATCAGCATATTGTCCAATTTGGTTTCTCAGTGGCTAATACCCTGCGTAAACCAACTCAGCAGAATCAAGCCTTTACACTGAGAATTAACATCAATTATATCTTCCTTCTTCATTTTGAATCTTTTCAGTCTTTCACAAAAGCAAATTGACATTGTTTGAGGGACCCCCACCAGAGACTCCCAAGGCTTATCTCATGGATGGGGCGCCATAGTGGGAAGTGGAGGTGATAGTAGCCTCCTGCTGAGTAAAAGGAAGGTTTGAGTACCTTGTATCCTGGAAGGGATTTGATTCAGCAGAGAACAGTCAGGTATTAATGTGTGACTGTGCACATTCCAAGATATGATTGACGTTTTCCACAAAATTTTTTCAGGCCTCTGGACCTTAGTCAAAGCAAACTGTTGCTGCTATAAAGTTGGCCCCAGCCCACAAGAACTTTTCCCTATCACAAGCCTCTGGAGAATTTAAGTCCAGTGTAGCAGCCATCTGCCTAGATTAGCAGTGTTCCCATTCCCCACCAAGAAAGGTCCTAAGAGGTAGCTGTTTCCCTTGTCATGCAGGGTAATCTCGCCCATGTGGTATACAAGCGTTGGGTGACAGTCATACCTCTGAAAATTTCACCCACTAGTTCCCACAATTTCTTCTTGTATCTTAATATGGTGAATTATAGAAATTTGTGCTGAAATGTCCAGAATACCACTCCCATGGCAACAAGGCCCAACAGGTGCACACATTCAGGTAATGAATTATTGGGGTTGAATCCTCAGTCACACTTGCCAGTGGCATTGAGCCACTAAGAAATATGTGGTCAATTTATAATCTGCCTTTAAAAACTTCATAAACAACGCCTGATGGGCTTGTACCTACTAAGATATGAATGCCTAATATCAGATCAGCAATAAAATTTGATGGGGGTGTCAGGCCATCATTGAAAGTTGCTTCCAGCTCTGAACCCTCCCCTCCCACATTAGGATCATCGCTGAGGAATTCCACTTGGCCAAATGGATGCCAAAGAAACCAGGTGCAGGTGAGTTGAGTATCCCAAACTCTTCCCAACTTCTTGGGACCACCCCTATGTGGGGTGGCCCTGGGAGGTTACCATTACCTATCAGGTGAGATTCCATCATGTTAACCATTATAAAAATGAAAAAGAAAATATTAGGTGGCCAAGGCGATTTGGTAGTGACTCAGCCCACCATTGGCTCTTTCAATGTCAATTCCCAATAGGTTCAAGTTTATTTCACCCTCACTTAAAATTCGCTATTTTAGGTCAAATTTTTGAGGGCCCAATCCAGTGCTTGATACTTATCTCCCAAATTGACCACTATTTAATCAGTTGTAACACACTGTGGAAAATGTCAGTTAATTATCTCTTTTTCTTTTCCAATACATCTAATTTATGAACCCAACCTTATTATTAATTTTAAAACGCCATTTCCAACCCAACTATTTCATCAACCCATGGGCCCCAGAACTATGTTTGCCTAGTTTGTCACTAGGTCCCTAAACACTTCTATGGCCCTTGGCATCTGTCAGAATTGCAGATGACCACATAATCCAACCCTTTGACTAAATATAAGATTCAACGATTAAGTTATAATTGTATAGGATTGGCAATAGTGGCCAATTGATGAGAATATTGCTTGGCATCATCCCCAATGATATTAGAGGTTGCCAACTAATGAATTATTGTTGGGCATTATCCCAAATGATATTTGAGGCTGCCAACAGATGATAATTTCATTGGGCATCATCCCTGATGAAATCAAGCAACAATTCAATATTGAAATAACACCCAATAGTTGAATTATAGGGAATCGTTCAGAGTGGAATGGATTGGAGTTGTCAGAAACTACCAAAACATTCAAACACTGAGGAAGAGTAGAATCATAATCAGCTGAAACAAATTGGTTTTGTGTACCTAATACCAATTATTTGGTCCACAGAACACCTGAGGATTATGCTGCCTAAGAAACCTAAGGCAACGGTACCAGACAATATTTGGTGCCTAACACTGAGGGTCAAACCAGTATAGGAGCACAAATAATTCTCAGCGGACAGCTGAATTGTTTTGTGACAATTCCAACTATAAAAACCCCAAATTATTCCCTAATAAAAGCAGATTCAAATTGATATTAACTAAGTTGTTTAAACTTTAGTTGTTTTAACATTACTCTTAAGAGAAGAGTGCAAGGATCAGATATTCTTGGATTATTACTATCAAATCTCCACTTGGGTCTGCGTGAAGAGAATAGGGAAAGTGTTCCCTACCAGTACAAGAACATCTTCAAGACAAAGAAGCACCTGTCTAGCGTTGGAAAATACTCTCAACGTGGCTTTTGGGGATTCAACTTTAATATTATTATTCTTACTAATATTGCCCCAGTTCATTTTATTAATCAACACAAGTATTCACAAATTTGTGCAGTTGAATTCAGGCCCAGAAGCGAGCCATCAAAGCCCAAGATTTCAATAGCATCTGTTGGCAAAATTTGTTCCAGTTTTAATAATAGTCACTCAAGCAGCAGTGATTCTGGCATTTGGGCTTATCATTTGGGTGCTTCAGCACTCAGACTGGAAGGCCAGTCTAAACTTAACTTACTGGCTTCATTACATAATCAAATGACCATTATTATTAACCATTTTTCCCTTCTTATTGAGATGAGCGTAGCGGTGTTCATTTCTTTCAGATTAATAAGGTTGTGAAGTAGTTTCCAAAATGGCCACAATAGCCCATCATATCCCATATTTACTAAGACCACCCTCAAAAATGATATTTTCATTCTAGGAGATTCCAAGTTAGCCTTAGTGTCAAATTGCTGCTCTGAATTATTGTCTGAATTGATTCTGATAGTTGCCACAGCCCTGCGCCCATGTCAATATATTCTGGCATTCTGACACATGAATTATCTGCCCCTATCTTGAACCTTGTTGTTTCCCCCAATCCTAATGAAATATCTTCCTTATCTACAGACTCAACTATAGCTGCCAATAAAGAGAACGCCACCTACTTTATGTCACAGACCAGAAAAGTCCCAGTTCTGACTACCTTATATTTAAATATTCTTTTAGCACTGACAAGCAATCAAACTGGCCAACCAAGCTGGGATAGGTACTCACGGCAACTGACAAGCCCAACAATCCCCTAATACTGGTTGGTTAAGCAAAGTCATCTGGAGAGTTGGATCAATCCAAACCACTCAAAAAAGCTTTTCAAGACCAAACACCCGGAAAAGACTACAGGTATGTGAGGTATGCAAACCCTGAAATGACCTTTATTTTTCTTTTTGGACATAAAAAAGGGGCCCGCTGACTGGAGCTCATCTGGGAAGCCATCGCCAATGCTCTAGATAGGGAATGCTAGGGTGAAATAGCAAGAGAATTCTGAAATAAACTTTAGAATGTGCAGGTGCGCCTTATAAAGGCAGACCTTTGGGGGCCTCACCTGAGTCATTAATTAGGCTCACACAAGCCTGATCTACAACTTGGGTGATGCAAAACCCAGCGCCCAAAAAGACCAAACCAGAAGCATTAAAAAATGATCCAACTCAGATTCAGATTTTCTGAATTTGAGTCAGAATGTAACAATAAAGATGAACTTGATTGTTATACTTTATATTTCCAATGAAAAATGTATTGGATTACACCAGGTATATTTTGAGGCCTTTGTTGACACTGGTACAGTGGGTAATTTTATGAGCGTAGAGTTAGCTCACCAGCTGGAGCTTGACCTGGACTTGGGTCCTACAATGATGGTTGCTTCATCAGCCTTCCAGCCCTCATACAAAGTACAATGTCCGGTACCCTTCTCATTTCACCAGTTTAGCTTTTGCAATTGATTCTCCGCAATGCCACATTTAGTGTTTTTGGTAATTTTGGGGGTGAATTGGTGGCATCAGCAGCACGTTAGAATTCACTTAGAGTCTAATATGTTTTCATTCTCTAATGGTCAGATGGAGGTGATTTTCCATTGTTGGTTACCCTCACTAAAGCTTGCGGCCATAGTTTGATTACAACCCTTGGTTCCCCCATCAGTCTTTTGCCTGATTTTACCATTGAGTTGATGGGATATCAGGGTATTTTTTGACTCTACCAAGGCTGATCGCCTTCCCTTTATATAAAATTTGACTTGGCGTTTTGTACAACAGTACAGGTGATTAACATAAACTGCCAACTTTACCTGCATACAGCGGAATAGGTAGTTGCCCTCAATGCATGATTGGATGACATGCTTCAGAAGGGCTGGTTTTTAGAGAAACTTCCATAGTTGCCTCCCCCATCATTTTTTCCAAGAAGGCTGATGGTTCCCTTTGCCCCTACGTGGATTATGGTCACCACAATAAGATCACAGTTCATGATCCCTATCCTCTGTATTTGGAACAGATGATTGAGCAAGCAATTGCTAAATTGTGGATATTCTCAAAACTTGAGCTTGTCAATGCTTTCAACCAGATTTGGGTGATGGAAGGCCAGGAATGGCTTACTGCAATCTGAACAAAATGGGGTATTTTCAAGATTTAATTTATGCCTTTTGGGCTAAAAATGCACATACCATGTTCCAGAGGATGATCATTAGTGTGCTGGGTGATTTCCAATTCACCTGTGAGGTAGCTTATATTGACAATATCTTGGTATACTCCCCTACTCCCAAACAACACGCAAAAGACTTAGAAGCGGTTGTGGCAGCATTACATAAGGTGGTCCTGTTTGTCAAGCTTTTAAAATGCGAGTTTTATTGGGAGAAAGTTACATTTTTAGGAAATCTCATCTTGAAGGATGGTTATGCCATTCCCCCTAACAAGTTGGATACCATCCATGAGTGGCCAACACCAACAACCCAAAAGCAATTGAGAAGCTTCTTGGGCACTATAATCTTCTTAAAAAAATTCTCTCCTGCCTTATCCCAGTTAGCCACCCCATTTCATCCACTCACAGATAAGAATGTCCCCTTTCATTGGACGCCTGAGTGCCAGCAGGCATTTGAGTCATTAAAGAGGTATTTTTGTCTCCCCCTATCCTAAAACATGTGGACCCCTCCAAGCCCTATGTTGTAGCATGCAATGCATCATCTATTGTAGTGGGGGCTGTATTGCTTCATGAGCATTAGGGGTTAGAGCATCCCATCGCCTACTTTTCTCACAAGTTCTCTCCTATGGAACAGTTCTTGGCCATCTACAATAAGGAGCTGGCAGCTGTGGCGTGGGCCCTGACCCACTGGCGGTATCTTTTGCAGGGTGCTCAACATGAGTTAACAGTGCAACTGAACCATCAAGCCCTTCTCTACTTCCACAAACCACAGAAGTTGTCACACAGGAAAGCTCAAATCTACCAGAATTTGTGTAGTTTTAACTTCAATTATGAGTTAGTGGAAGGAGCATTGCATGTTCTTCCTGACTTTTAAGTTGTAACCACGCACATAGCCCTGTAGATTCAGATAAGGCGGATCTGGTTACTATTATCCCTCTCACCCAAATCTTACCCATCATCTCTCCTGTAGTTTTGACAGTGGACTTAACTCTGGATGCACCCCTAATATCACAAGTTTTGGCAGCCCAAACAGCCTGTGTCAAAAGGATAGACCTTTTGGAGTGAGTTGTCTCTCCCAACTTTCAAACATTCCTTTTATTCCTAGGTTAGAGTCTCATTCAATTGCAGTTGAGGGTTTGGGTTCCTCCCCTTCTTTGAGCCAAAGTGATTCAGGCTCAGCATGATCATCCCACAGTTGGACACCCTGGGAACAAGAAGTTCCTTGACTTGATCAAGTGTACCTATAAGTGGGCAGGCTTGTCAAAAGATGATCTGACATGTATTTCAGATTGTGTAGTTTGTGCTCATGCTAAGTCAGATTGGTTGGGCAAGAATGGTCTTCTTCATCCCTTACAATAAGCAGAGGGTCCATGGACATTGATGCCCATGGACTTTATTGTTGAACTTCTCTGCTCCAATGGGTTCACCACAATGATGGTGGTGGTCAACCACTTCACAAAATTTTCCCTCTTTATTCCTGGTTCCTCTGCTATCACTTTTGAGGATAATGCTCGACTTTTCATGCACCACGTGCTCTCAATGTTTGGCCTCCAACAGGAGATTGTTAGTGACTGCAGGCTTCAGTTTATGGCACGATTCTGGAATGAGCTTTTGGCAACCTGAAGATTACACCCTGCCACTCTACTGCATACCACCCTCAATCTGATAGCCAAACTGAACAGGTAGATCAGATCCTTGAGCAGTACCTGCACTGCTAAACGGCTGCTGCTCAGGATACCTGGGCCAATGACCTCCCTTCACTCAGTTTGCTTATAATAATGGAACTCATGCCTCCACTGAATTCTCTCCATACAAAGCAATCTTTGGGTACAACCTCTCATTTTCAGTTGGCCCATGCCTTCTTCCAGAGGTACCAGCTGCCGCCTATCATGTCCAACATATCCAGACAACGCAGCCCTTAGTTTGGGAGTATCTCACTAAAGCCATAAGTGACTATAAACAGTTTGCAGATTGGAAGCAGCTTCTGGCTCATGACATCAAGGTCAGTTCATATGTCATGCTTGATACATGCCATTTGTGGATGAAAGTACCCTCACATAAGTTTGCAAGCAAACACTTGGGTCTTCACTTGGTTGAGGAAAATTTTGGGTAATGGTGCTTTCCAGTTAAAATTGCCACCTTACCGGAAGCAACACCCAATTTTTCATGTATCTCAGCTTATTCTTATTCAACTGGCAATTTTCTTGGATTCAGAGCCTATTATGATTGAGGATGTGGAGTAGACTAAAGTGGATGCATCTCGTCTTCCCACAAATCTCATCAATTAGTTCAATATCTCATCGCTTGGAAAGACTATCCAACCTACAAAAACAGTTGGGTCAGAGCTCGTGATTGTGCAAAATTCTCTAAGCTGGTCAAGGCGTTCTATGTCTCCCATTTGGAAGCTCCTCGTCCTCCTTTAAAGATTTCTGATTTGATGGCGATCAAATTATCTAAAGAACATAAAAATGTGGCTCTCATGCAATTTCCTAGTGGTGGTCCCCCCTTGGCAAAAGGGAAGGGTAATGTAAGTCTGGTTGAGCAGTCCCTCTGCCTAGATTAGGTAGTATTCTCATTTCCCACCAAGAAGGTCCTAAAAGGACAGCTTTCTCCTTTTTCACGCAGGGTGATCTCACCCATGTGGTAAATGATTGTTGGGTGACAGCCATCCTGTTGAAAATTCACCCACCAGTTCCCACAGTTTCTTTTGCTGAATAGTACAGCAAATTGAAGAAATTTGAACTGAAATATTTGAAATACCTACTCCCATGGCAACAAGACCCAATGGGTGTGCACATTCAGGTAATGAAGTATCAGGGTTGAGTCCTCAGTCACACTTGCCAGTGGCATCAAGCCACTGAGAAATGATGTGGTCAATTCAAAATCTGCCTTTGAAACTTCAGAAACAATGCCTGATGGGCTTGTACCTACTAGGATATGAATGCCTAATGTCAGATCAGCTATAAAATTTGATGAGGGCATCAGGCCATCATTGAAAGTCTCTTTCAGCTCTGAACCATCCCCTCTCACATTAGGAACATTGCTTGAGTAATCCCACTTGGCCAAACAGACACCAAAGCAACTGGGTGTGGTTAGGTTGGGTATCCCAAACCTGTTCCTGAATTCTTGGGACCACACCTATGTGGGGTGGCCCTGGGAGGTTCCCATTACCCATCAGGTGAGATGCTGTCATGTTAACCATCAAAAATTGAAAATGTCAAAAATTAGATAGCTGAGGCTGGATTGGAAGCAACTCAGCCCACCGCTGACTCTTTCAATGTCAATTTCCAATAGGTTCAATCTTATTTCCCACTTTTTTATAGTTCACTGTTTTAGGTCAAATTTTTGAGGGCCCAATCCAATGCTTTGATAGTTATCTCCCAAATTGACCACTATTTAATCAGTTATAAAACACTGTGGAAATTATCAGTTAATTTTCTCACTTTTACTTTTCTAATAAATCTCAATTTCCAAACCCAACCTTATTATAAAGTTTAAAACGCCCTTTCTAACCTAACTATTTCAACAACCCATGGGCCCCAGGGCTATATTTGCCTGGTTTGTCACTAGATTTCTATACACAGCTATGGCCCTTGAGCATATGTTGGCAAGATTTGTTCCTGTTTTAATAATAGTCACTCAAGCAGCAGTGTCACTGGCATTTGGGATTGCCATTTTGGTGCTTCAGCACTCAGACTGGCAGGCTGATCTAAACTTAACTTTCTGTCTTCATGACAGATTGGGTGGAGCCCCAAAAGAATGAGAGGGTAATGTCATGGCTTGAGGATGACATGATAGTGGACCAATACCAAGGATAAAGCTGTATTAAGGACGCCAAAAGGGTAAAGTTTGCAGTCCTCCTGACCTCAAACATACCTTGGACCAACGCTGATTTAAGGCAAGGTATGCCCAGGTTGGTTCTGGGGATGTGAGATGTTTGGCCATGTATAACAGTAAGTGCATTTAAATGAACAAGCTTTTTGATTAAAAATGACAGTTTGCTTCAATTTATTGATGAATGGGGTCTCAAAACCTGTTTGGGTTTTAAATTCTCAGCTTAGGGCAGCCTTACCTACAATCAATAAACTGAGTTTAGTCAATTATCAAGTATAGTACACTGCCTGATGTAAGTGTGCACTTATTGGTGCACCTCAGCATAGCACCACTTCCATCAATTGATTATTCCACAAAAATTTACTTAAGTTCATTTTCTCAAGGCCAATCTCTTTTATTAGTCAACTTCCTCCCTAATAAAAACCATTCATTGGTATACATTTTCTTTATGTAATTTTGACAAACCTGTGTGCAGACCTCTTTGAGGAAGTCTTGTGCAACATCAACTATTTGATTTCCACAACCATAACTCTATCCTCCAGTGCACCACTGGGCCACCCTGGTTCCCTCCAGCCTGAGCTGCCTTTGCACTCCAGCCCAGAGCACCACTTAGGTATGACCCCACTTTGGGGTTCACTACTGCTTTGTTGTTAGTCAGTTTTTTGTTCTTTTATATATCATTGACCATTCTTGCCCTAAGTTACTATAGCTCAATCACCCTCTGTAGGGCTCTACTAACTTTACTACTAACAACTAGTTCCCTGGCATTGGGTCTGTGCACCTTGAATTACCCTGCTGGGAATAGGAGAGTTATAGACACTCTTCTTACACATCAGTTACAGCATACTTTATTAATATTATTAGCCTGTAACTATAAGTGGTATCGTAAAATAAAGTATCTGAGGTGGGTCAACCTTGGGACAAATATACTACACCAAGTTTTTAACAGTACTGGTTTTCAAACCTGTGTTTAATAAACCCTGCACTAAAGTGGAAGTTGTAATTACACTGCCATGTTAAGCAACTCTTGTAAGTGTTATATAAATTTATCTTATAATCTACCTTGCATATTTTTCAATTACCTTTACTTTATCTATTGGTTCCATATGACTACATTTAAATAAAAAAATAATCTTATGGTTTCCCAAAAAAAATCTTAAAATTATAAAATACCCTCTTTACCTTTCAACTCTTTAGTAAGTTTGTTACCACTTGACTAAAAGTCTAATCTTTCAAAGATTAATTGTCTGATATTTGCACCTTAAAACACAGGATAATTTATTAGCTCTTATATGTTTCTTTTTTTAGTACTAGATGGTAGCTCTTATATGTTTCAAGTTGAGATACTCTTAGAATAGTATATGTTATAAATTATACTGGCATATATACAAAATCAACAAATTACCTAATTTGAAAGCAAATGATTTAATATGAATATTAATTTGATTATTTGAATCATATACAAACTTAATTAATAGTAACTTTCTGTAGGTTATATTATACTATTTATATTCTAATCTATAATTACTTTTTACAAGCTACTATAGTAAAATACAACAAAAGTAATTGTTCTGCAAAAGGTATAAGCATATTATAAGTTATATTATAAATATTTGATATGTATAATAAACTATTTTTTAAACTTAAACATTACTGTTATTTATATATTCTATAGTAATATATAGGATTAAAGCGTGTTTTTATTAAGTTTGGTTTTATGATTAAAATGTGTTACCTACTTAATAACTTTACCCTTCATTTAATGTGTTTTATATTTATTTTGGAGTATATATTAACCTTCTGAGTGAGTCACACTTGTACTTCAACAAGTTTTTATTTTATTATTTTCTATATAAAATCTATTTTTGAGTTGTTTTTATATATAGAATTTAAACTTAGTATTTAATTGAAATAAATTTTATTTAAGCTTAGTGTTTAATTGATATCAAATCTATATATAAAACAAAGTCGGGTTAGTTACACCATTTATAACTCAAGAACGGCTGGACCGATTTTTATAATCTTTGGATTTGTTGGATTTGTCTCCGCCCCGAATAGCAGAATAACTATTAAAACATGGGAAAAATATATATAGATATACTCAGCACTGTATATTCTAAGTTGCTTATAGTTTACATTTGGACCCAATCCAGACATCTACTTAATAAAACACATTCACTCGCTCACTGACTGACTGACTGACATCTGAAACCTTCGAGTCTGATAGGGTCAATCTATTTGGGTGAGTGGGTGAGAATTGGCGAATCTTATCGAATCTGAAATTATCGAGCCTGATGAGTTCAATCTATTTGGGCGAGTGGGTGAAGATTGACAAATATCATTGAATAATTCACCAAATTGCTCACCTGAAGCTAATCGAGTCAGATAAGTTTAATCTATTTGGGTGAGTGGATAAGAATTGGCAAATAAGATCAAATCTGAAATTATCGAGTATGATAGGTTCAATCTATTTGGGTGAGTTGGTGAGAATTGGCGAATATTATCTAAATAATTCACCAATTTGCTCATCTGAAGCTAATTAAGTCTGATAAGTTTAATTTATTTGGGTGAGTAGGTGAGAATTGGTGAATATTATCTAATAATTTACCAATTTGCTTACCTGAAACTCAACAAAAATCAGTATTAAAGTTTAAGTAGATTAAGTAGTTAGGATAATCAACTCACCAGCCACGAGAGTAACAGTGGAGCTGTTAATCTGAGTGGCTCGAGAGTAGTGCTGGCACAGCTTATAGGCTACAATGTGAGCTTATCATCAGATAAACTTTAAATACTGTAGCGAAGCATGGGTATCTGGATGTTAGGTTTATAAATTTTAAAAACCTGCCTAATTTGGTTCACCTAATTAATAAAATACTTTTGGCAAGTTAAGTCGAAGTTGATTTAGTAGTTTGGAAGATATGTCACATACTCAATGATTTTAAGTATAAAGAGATGTTTCGGGTAGCAGGTTGGTGATATTTGATTGATTCGATAGGTTTTTTTGTTTGGCCGAGTGGTTGATGGCTTTTGTTTGAATCGATAGGACACAGTTTAGCTTTGAGGGGTGATTAGTCATTGGTTGTTTTGATAAGTTCAGTTAAGTTTACCTGAGTGGTTTTTGGTTGATTCGATTGAGCAATTGGATTTGGCTGAGTGGTTTTGTTTGTCAATAATATAAAATCTAAATTAATAGATTGAAAATCTTTAATTTTATAGACACCGTAGCGAAGCACGGGTAAACGGCTAGTGATATAAATATAAAAAACTAGCGGAGTTACCCGTGCTTCGCTACGGTGTCTATAGAATTTCAGGTGATTCGAATTGGTTAATTTAGATTTTATATATAGTTAAGCAATTACTACTCGGCTAAATCTAATTGCTCAATCGAAGCAACCAAAAAGACCAACCACTCAGCTAAAACTAACTGAACTTATCAAATCAACCAATAACTAATCACCTCCAAAGCTAAACTGTATCCTTTCGATTCGACCAAAAACCATCAACCACTCGGCCAAATAAAATAAACTTATCAAATCAATCAGATTCTAAATTATTTTAGTTTTTATATTGGTAGATAGCTATCAATAAGTTCAGAGACCATTGAACCTATTAAAAATTCAAACCTCCAATCACTTAGCTAAAATCAATAAAGCCTGCCAAATTAACTAAACCATCGATCACTTACCTGAAACTATTGAGCCTATCGAATCAATCAAAAATTAAACCACTACTCAGTAAGAACCAATTACGGAACTTACAACAGCCTCAAACTGCCAACCCCTTATCAAAAACCTATGAAAAAATCGAATTAAATGAATATGAAAATACCCAGCCAAATTGCTACATAGTTATATTAGAAATATATGTTCTAGATCTTAAATAGAACTGATATTTAAAATTATATGTTTTTCTAAATAATTACATATTAGCATTCCGTTCCCAAACTTTATAGAATACTTGTGCCAAGTTTGGTGATTTTTTGGTTATTTGCTCGAGATAATGCATCCGGTATAAATAAATAAACAGAATGATAGTTTTGTAAAGAAAAGTTTGGCTAATTCTTGTTGATACCCAGTTTAGCACAGATTTGTTTTTGGGCTTTAAGTTTACCTGATAATCCTAATCAATGCTTTTTAATATTTGTAGATGGTTATCGATAATATTAAAAAATCAAATTATATTGAATCAATATAAAATTACCAACCAATCAGCCATACCCAATTAAACCTATCGAATTAACTAAACCACTTGACGCACCAATGCCCCGAACCGAGATAGCGAATAGCAAAGGCGGTCCATGGAGTTCCTGGCCTATCATACGCCGCGCATGGAGGTTTTTCGGATTTTATCCTCCTTTCCCATTCATTCGATCTCCCATTAAACGGTGCGGTATCGTCACCAGGTCGGCCCACCTCGAATAAAATTTAAGATAATCTGCTTTAGATTGTAACGGCCGGGTTGAACCGATCGTTACATTTCGGCTCGGGATTTAAAAATCCGAATCCCGAGTCGAAACGCTTTTGGGGATTTTCGGCTGAGGTTGGGCTTGGCGCTGGGCTGTGCCCCTCCCAAGCCCTTCTTTAAGCTCTTATGAGCCTAAAGAATGGTGCAGAAGAGGCTCCCCGGAAGGGCGACCTTAAAGTTTGCTCCCGCGCGATTTCTAAACTTAGTTTGGAATTCTCTCTAATCCCACCCTAGCGTGAGTTTCTCTTGTGGCTTTCGAGGCCACCCTTAACTTGATTTACCTGGCATTCCGTGATGCATCAAGGTTTTGGGGCTTGAACTCCCCCGATATCTCTGTCTTTTACCTTGGTATGCCCGCAGCATCTAATTATAGGGATTTGCTCGTCCGTAACATTATTATTCGATAATAAATAAAATGAGGTTAATTCCGGGGTTCGCAGCCTCGCTTACTTCGTCATTTTTCTCGCTTCGAGTTTCCCTAATTTTGAGGTTTAATCGTTTAGTTGCATGAGGCACAACACTGTAGTAGGTCTTGTTAATTTATTATTTTCTCTGTTATGGTCCAAGGGAAAAGAGGCAGTTAAAGAAATTAGGTATTATGTTTTATCAATTGATATTAGTTTGGGTTTAGGTTGACCGTTTTATAGGTAGGAACTGCTTGTAGTTCTTCTATTGGGAAGTGGGCTGGGTTCTGGGGTATATTCGAGAACGGACAGGTCTGTTCCAAGGGATACGATATTATCTTCTTGTTCCTTAGGTAGAAGTGCGGTTCTATGATTTTAATCACAACACTTACCTCAAGGGTCTATCCTCGCATTGGATATTATTTTGACACCATAAATCGGTGCCAAACCTAAGGTAAGATGGTGATCAGAAACTAGGATGTTTTAGTTCGTTACATAGATGTTCATGTTAAGTAAAGTTTATTAGCTAGCATCTATTAGAATTGAATAAATTATAAATCATTTTTTAGAATTTATATATAAATCTATAATAGCTGCACACTTAATAAACACTTGAAATCCTACCTATAACTAATTATTTAAGCAATTAGGAAAAATAGCAGTAAAAAGAACTGCAAAATAAGTAAGTTTTTATAAAAAGGTACTCTTTTATAATTATTGTTCTTGTTCAACTAATTACTAATTCAGGTTAAGTAAATAAATTTTGTGTTTATAAGGAAATAAACTTTTTAGAGTTTTAATCATTTTAGAATCTCAGGTAATGCCTTTAAGTCTTATTTT